>VONZ01000640.1:0-443197 GCA_012976165.1 Labeo catla | reverse complement strand
TTCGTCAGAGAAGACTTACTTTCACATTTAAAGCTAAAAGTGGGGATTTCTTCGCCCAAATTTAGATTAATTCATTCTGGTACCATTTATACGGGCTGCTAATCTGAGGTTTCTTCGTCAGAGAAGGCTTACGCTCTACTAACAACAGAAATTAGGATTTCTTCGCTAATATCAGGTTAGTTTCTTATCGTACGATTTAAAAATGTGTTATAGCATTGAACAAGTTTCTACTGCTCGTGGTAGGACACATTCAAGCTATAGTCTATCTGATGTTATCAGAAGCTGCATGTGTAAGACGTTAATAAAATTTATGGGACAAACACAAAAGTTTGATATTGAATCTGCTTGCAAATAATGTTTAAACGATGGCCGCGTCCTCCACCATTATGTTGCGAATTTAGCTCAAAGGGAAATGTATATACATAATTACAATTAATTATGATTAATTACAATTACTTATATCAGCTGCCAGTAGTAACTGTAGCAGAATCAATTTTCCATCAACTAATCTGTTCGCTCAGCGAACATTCAGTATAATCTTTATATCAACTATAAGAAGGGATATTTTCTTAGCCACAGAAAATAACTTTCTTAAAATACCATTGCATTAGAGCATGTAGCTCGAATCGGAATCGTAAAGGGACATTAATTTGCAAGGCAGAATCAGAATCAAAACTCATGTAATTTGTGCACAATAGTTTATTAACGAAGGACTAACACATAACTAATCTAAACAAACAAACATGAAGTCACTCATACATGGGGGAATGGTCAGTGAGAAGCAGTTAGAGAGAGAGAAGGAACATGAAGCTATGGAAAGAGTCAGTTAACCACCTGCTGTGAAACCATCAGTGCTGTCTACAGCTTATACTAAACCTCTGTATGTTTAGTTAAGTGTACGATACTTGCATTGCCTTGGTCGTCGAACAAGTGTCCAAATGCAGTCTCTGGTGAAAGATGGTTTGGAGCAGTGGTGGGTTTTGGAATTGCAATCACGTTTCTCCGGGTCTGAAGAGTGATGAATTCCAAAGATGTTCTGACTCAATGGTGACTGGGAGTTTCTTCCCATGTGAAAGTGAAGAAGAACCAAGAGCTGAGAGGGACTCAGCTGAAGTCCTGTGATCCTTGGGGAATGGAAAGACAAGCGCACGCTTAGGGAAGTCCTGAAGAGTTCTAGCTCATCTTCTTAGTTTCTCCAAGAACCACTGACTGACTGAGGCGAGTCATGAAGCTGAATTCCAGGGTTAAGTCGAACTGTCTGGCTCTTTGTGGTCGAGAGCCACAGCTCTGTATGTTGGGCCTGTCGGGCCCGCCGGGCACGCCCTGTGCCGGCTCCGGCTCCCCGTGGGTTCCTCCACACGGGCAGCAATCGGAAGATGTTGCAGACGAAGGAGAAAGTGAAGAAGAAGGAAGAACTAGGGAGGCGGTCAACCGTTTGCCTTTAAGCTCTCTGGAGGCTGCGCCTCCAGGAGGTCCATGAACCAATGGTAACTTTCACCTTTTGAGAGAAAGTTTATGACTCTTTGTCCGTGAGCATGGTATTTTGCATATGTAATTCGACTGGGTGTTGATGCAAAAACTACTAGGTTTCTTAAAACACTAATATGTTGCATAGGTATCAACATCTAATTTGCACCATCTTTTAGATCATCAACATACGAATTAAAAGAGACCAAACATGACATAGGTGCTTTATACAACTAGTCATCTATCATAACGCATGCATAAAACAGTAGAAAGACAAATAAAAATACAACACACAAAATTAAAATACAATGCAGTAATACTGTACACAATGACCTGGGCTATGTGTGATAGGAAGGTCAAAGAAAGGTTTGTCTGGGAATGAATAGGAAAGAGTCTATAGGCATTGTGTCTTTCATATGGCAAATGTAGCATGGGCAGATGTGCATTCCTTGAAGCAATAAAACCTCTTATCAGATAGTCACCGTGGCAACTAAGCCCTTTTGGGGTGTTCGTTGCTTTGGGTGGTTGTCTTCAAAACTCCAGCATATAGCTGGGTTGTTGGTTTTAAAGATTATTTGTTAAATGTGACAAATAACTGTATGTCTGATTGGTCCAGATGCTACAAATTGCTTAATAAGTCATAAATATTCACAATACTCTTCACCATCACCGTTTTGAATACAGTATGTTGCAAATTGAATGCATGAGAGTGTTTGTGAAAAAAAAAACTCTACAACTTGTATTTCTTTTGTTATACTTATAAGTGTAAATTTTATTATTTTGAAAAGCTATGAAAATACAAAAATAAAATACATGTGACAACATACATGACTTGTAATGTTCAATATGTATAAAACAATCAAGCCACTGAACCATAACAGTTTAAGCACATAATTTAATTTCATACACAATTATCCAATTGTAACTAGTTACAGACAAAGCCTAAACCATCAGATCATTTTTTTGTTGTCGTTGGTTTAAAAGGTTTTGCATTGCCGTGGTAGCTTCGTTATTAAATAGCATCAATTAAAGTGCTTCATTTGAAGAAATATTTCTGTTGTATATACAACATGCAATACTTTATGTAAATTTAAAATACCAGTGAAATAGAATGTTTCATTAGACCATACTACACAAATACATGCACACGAATACGCACATACAAGCTAGGATCAGTTTATTTATATGACCTTTGACCTCGGTACTGGTCGTTGATCTCGTTCAATACCACGTCAGAACCTGAACTTGGCTCTTCTCCTGCAGTTATTATCCTGTCGTCTATCGGGTTGCCTGCAATCACAGAAAGACTGTTCAAATTATGCACTTCTTTCACAATACAACTAATCAAGTAGCTCTAATAGCTTCATTTTCAGATTTAAAGGAGAAGTCCACTTTCAGAACAACACTTCACAAATAATTTACTCACCCCCTTGTCATCCAAGATGTTCATGTCTTTCTGTCTTCAGTCGTAAAGAAATTATGGTTTTTGAGGACAACATTTCAGGATTTTTCTTCATATAATGGACTTCAATTGTGCCCCCGATTTGAACTTCCAAAATGCAGTTTAAATGCAGCTTCAAAGGGCTCTAAATGATCCCAGCCGAGGAAGAAGGGTCTTATCTAGCGAAACGATCGGCCATTTTTTTCATAAAATAAAAATGTGTATACTTTAACACAAAAGCTCATGTAGCACAGGCTCTGGGATGTGCGTTCACGGCACTACGTACTATTGAATCAGGTCCAAAGGTCAGGCCGAACGTAGGAACTACAGACCCAGTGTTTACAAAGCGAATGCGCAAAGACTAAGAAAGTGCAAGTAAGTCAAACGCTGTTTACAAATAAAAAGGTACAACGTGTCGGACGATTCTGAAGTTGTAGGAGAAAATAAGATGGAGTTTTTCACCATACTCTACCTTTTCTAGCCAAAGTACACAGACGATGAACTTAGACGTGACTCGGACCCTTGAGTCTCGTTCAGCAAAATGAACAAAGCTTTTTTCGAGTTATTGCATTAATTTTAGCAAAATCAGCATCATGTGACAGCCCCATAAGATGAACGAATGACTCAAAAACCCGAAGACTCGAAACAGGTGAACTAATTCCAGTACAGAACCTATTAGGATGTTGTGCATGCGCGACTGAACAAATCACTCCCTGAGACAACTCGTTCTTCCCGAGTCACATTAAAGATTTGTTCAAAATGAACGAATCATTCAAGAACGACCCGTGGACACGCATCCCAGAGCCTGTGCTGTGCTAGCTTTTGTGCTTAAAAAGTATACAAATTTTTATTTTTCAAAAAAAATTACAGATCGTTTCGCTAGATAAGGCCCTTCTTCTTCGGCTGGGATCATTTAGAGCCCTTTGAAGCTGCATTTAAACTACATTTTGGAAGCTCAAAATCGGGGGCACAACTGAAGTCCATTATATGAAGAAAAATCCTGAAATGCTTTCCTCAAAAAACATAAATTTCTTTATGACTGAAGACAGAAAGACACGAACATCTTGGATGACAAAGAGGTGAGTAAATTATATGTAAATTGTTGTTCTGGAAGTGGACTTCTCCTTTAATATTGAACTATAAATGATTAAGACTGTAAAATATGTTTTAATTTAAATTAGATGAAAATGAAATAAATGAAAATTTGCTGAAGTCATATGGATTATACTTGTGAATTATTATGATGTTTTTATCAGCTGTTTGGGCTCTCATTCTAACGGCACCCATTCACAACAGAGGATCCATTGGTGAGCAAGTGATGTAATGCTAAATTTCTCCAAATCTGTTCTAATGAAGAAACTCATCTACAGCTTGGATGGCATGCATTTTTTTTTAATCTATTTCTTCAATAACAGGTTCTGTTCTGTCTAATTTAATGTGTGTGACTAAAACTAAGAATAAAAGAGAAAGAGGGATGTGCTAATATTTTAAGATCAGTTAGCATCACCTGCTGTTACAAATAGGAATTGCAGGTAACAAAGATGATTAACACAGCCCCTCTAGCAGGTAATACTCACCAACATCTATGGGCGTTTCAGATGCCAGGCTGTCATGATTCAGAAAAGATGAGCTGGAATTGTTCGAATTTGACGAGAGGAATGAGGACGCATTTTTCTTGGAGGCTTTGTTTATCTTTTGTGTTGCTGTGCGACTCCATTCTGTTGCGTAAAAGATAGAAGGGCGGTAGTTAGATCAATAAGCCACATAAAAGCATGTCAGACATGTGTATGAGCTTTAAAAGGTGTCTTACCTGAATTTTCAGCCAGTCTCAGGCTGCCACAACACAGGTATGTCCTCCATTGTCGTCTGACGTTTTCTTTCAAAGCACAATGGAACAGAAAGATGAAGAATCCTGCAAGGGAACAGATACATTCCAGCGTCAACATTCCATCAGAACGCTAAAAATAAACTGGACGTGTCATCTGATAATGTTATGGATTCCACAAAGGAACTCTGACACAGCGGTTTGCCTAATGTGAATCTAATGCAAGTAGCAGCTGAACACAACAATCCTGACAAAAGAACATGGTTAAAAATAATTACTATTCGCTAGTCTGGATTGAGATTATTTATTTATTTTACTTTATATTAACACTACCAGTCAAAAGTTTTCGAACAGTAAGATTTTTAATGCTTTTAAAGTCTCTTCTGCTCACCAAGCCTGCATTTATTTGATCCAAAGTACAGCAAAAACAGTAAAATTCAGAAATATTTTTACTATTTAAAATAACTTTTTCTGTTTGAATATGTTTTAGTCCTGTGATCAAAGCTACATTTTCAGCATCATTACTCAGTCTTTAGTGTCACATGATCCTTCACTTTTTTGTAGAAAATAAGGTAAATTTAGCTTTTCCAGAATGATTAAGTCTGTGCAAATTTGGACCCACCTTGTAAAGTGTTAAAAATAGCAAACAGGTACATGAAGGCCAGGTTAACAGGACCCCAGGCGAAGAAAGCGAAGCCCCAGGTGAGTCCCAGGAGCACGGTGAGTCCAGCTACACTGCGCATCTCCTGCCAGCCACTGCGATTCTGCACGTTTTGAGGGTTCTGCTGCTTAATGCGACACAGTTGGATCATCACCACGATAAACATGATGAGGTTCAGCAGGAAGACAACACAGAAGTACGCCACCACAGCAACATAGAAGACAATGTCGTTTTTTATCCAGCAACTGTAGGGAGAAAAAGTTTATTATAAATTGTATGATAAAAGCATTAAAGAAATGAAACATATTCAACAGGGTTTAATTTGACATTAGAATGTTGAAAAATATTGTTTGTATTTTCTTTAATGTACACTACCAGTCAAAAGTTTTTGAACAGTAAGATTTTTAATGTTATTTAAAGAAGTCTCTTCTGCTCACCAAGCCTGCATTTATTTGATCCAATGTACAGCAAAAACAGTGCAATTCTGAAATATTTTTAGTATTTAAAATAACTCTTTTCTGTTTGAATATATTTCAAAATGTAAATTATTCCTGTGATTTCAAAGCTGAATTTTTACCACCATTACTCCAGTCTTCAGTGTCACATGATCCTTCTGAAAGCATTGTAATATGCTGTATGCTTTAATAATTTATTTAAAACTTTTATAATGTATTATTATTATTATTATTATTATTATTATGTTGAAAACAGCTGAGCAGAATTTTTTCAGGTTTTTCTGATGAATAGAATGTTCAGAAGAACAGCATTTATCTGAAATAGAAGCCGTGTGTAACATTGTAAATGTCTTTACCACTACTTTTGATCAATTTAAAGCATCCTTGCTAAATAAAAGTATTAATTTCTATCATTTCTGAAGTTAGCATTTACCAAGATCTCCTATTGCACCTTTATATAGTGTATAATGTTACGAAAGTATTTTATGTCAGATAAACGCTGATCTTTGGATCTTTCCATTTATCAAAGATTCCTGAAAAAAAATTCAAAGTTTTAAATATTGATAATAATAATTAAATATGTTTCTTGAACAGCAAATCAGCATATTAGAATGATTTCTGAAGGATCATGTGACACTGAAGACTGGAGAAATTATGCTGAAAATTTAGCTTTGAAATCACAGGAATAAATTACATTTTAAAATATATTCAAATAGAAAGCAGTTATTTAAAATAGTAAAAATATTTCACAATATTACAGCTTTTGCTGTATTTTGGATCAAATAAAGCAGGCTTGATGAGCAGAGGAGACTTCTTTAAAAAACATTAAACATCTTACTGTTCAAAACCTTTTGACTGGTAGTGTATATAGAATATATTTATCATATATTAATACATATCAATATAGTGCTGGGGAAAAATGGGATTATTACTCACAAATCATCAGTTGCTCCGCTTGTAAACCTTGCGTACGTCACAAGACCATAGTGATCTTTGTTAACAGCTATGACAATTATGACTACGACAAGAGGAATGCCTTTAAAAAAAAAACCAAAGCATTATGAGCTCATCTGCCAGTCAGACAGTCTAAACTATTTCAACAAAGCAGCTTTCAAACGTCAAAACATGAACTCGTGCAGGTAAAACGCAAGGAACAAACCACTCACGTACCCCATCCAGCAAGTCCGATCTTGAGCATAAAGCGGGAGATGTAGGTGTTGAACACCTTGACGATGGCTATATACATGTGAACGGCCTCCAGTGCCATCCAGGTAAAGGACGCCAGGAGGAAATAATGCAGGAAAAACGCAGTGGAGATGCAAAGACCCACAGCATCCGGGTACAGAGCCAGCCAGGCATCCAATAGGAACACCAGGTTTAGCAGCAGCAATGCCAAACACAGCTGAATAAGGATCTTAGATGGGATGTCTTTACGCAGTTTACTATCATGAGAAAAAAAGTCTTATATAGAAAGACCGATTACATTAAAACAGGTAAATGGTGAGTCTCCACCAGTCAGAGGGATCCTTACCCAAAGGCCAGATATGTGAGCAGTGTGATGGACAGGAAAATGGCTGAGATGCCACAGCCGATGAATGTAATGAATGTCAGGATTTTAGCATTCGTTTCATCGATGGGAGTCTTGGAAATGTCCTGTCAGACAAGATTCACCAAAACACAATTATGATACAAATATAACAATCCAAATTTAATATTAAACAAGGATATGTCCCACGATGTAAATTCTTTGCGATGTAACTCACCAGCAGAATACCGAAGCTGGTAAGGTGACTGCAGGCGCACCGAGTTTCTTCAGCAGAAGTATTAAGCACACGGCACCCAGAAGGATTCCAGCCGCCTGAGCCATCTGTGAACCAATAACCAATGGTTAAAATGCACAACTCAACCATCAAAAAACAAACAAACAGTCTATATGGTAAAGAAAAGACATTGACATTAAAACACAATTTATACCATTTAATCCAAAATCCCAGAATACACAGGAAGCTACATAGTTAGCCTGTGAAGGAAAAGAAGAGTAAGACCAGAAAGCAGCATTGTATTGAAGTACAAATCAGTTTTGTGTTGTTGTGGTATTAATGTTATTTATATTTACTGGAATGGGCCCTGTGTTTCGCAGGGTTATCAACACTTCCTTCTGTAGACCAGAGATGCTCAGGTTAGCCACGGTGCTACCCAAAATCCCACTGTTTAGTTTACGCGTACCCAACGCTTTGTCCTACACAAAAATATGAAAAAAGGGTTCAGAGATTCTTGTGGCTCTGTTTAGATTCAAATTATAACACAGTAACTATAGCAAAACAAGCATATACTGTTTTGAGATGTGCTTGCTATATGTGACCCCAGACCACAAAACCAGTCATTAAGGTCAATTTTTTGAAATCATCTGAAAGCTGAATAAATAATCTGCAATCTGAGGGTGCAAAAAAATCTAAATATTGAACAAAATCACCATTTAAGACGTCCTAATGAGATTCTTAGCAAGGCATATTACGAATCAAAAATTAAGTTTTGATATATTTATGGTAGGATATTTACAAAATATCTTCATGGAACATGATTTTTGGCATAAAGGAAAAATCATTTTGAGCCATACAATGTATTTTTGGCTATTGCTACAAATATACCCATGCTACTTAAGACTGGTTTTCCAGGGTCACATATTAATATCTAGTCTATATACAAAAGTCTTCTTAATACAAAGTGAACTCATTTGAATTAAAAACACTGTGTTGTATCAGACCTGGAAGAAGGTGCTCTTCTGGAAGAAGTTGAACTGGACTCTGGATGCGAGCCGCTGCTGTTCTGCCGTGAGGTTCTGTGTGAGGGACGCTGGGAGGACGACCGAACCCAGAGGAGCGGACTGAACCTGAACCGTTTTGTCTTCAGTCTTTAGGCTGGGGTTACTTCGAATCTGTAATGCCAAAGCATAACTAAATCAGCTACTGTGACCCACTGTACTCATCAATATGTACAGTATCGTCACTTCATTTGTGTAATGTCGTGTATACAGCCATGATATCAATCATTGTCAGAAGTGCCTATAATGAAATCAGTTCTGATTTCATCTAAGATGCTCAAAAATCTTAATTTAATTTAATTTATAGATAATTATTTTTTTTATTAAATTTAATATAATTTAATTTAATTTGGCACTTCATTTGTGTAATGTAGTGATATAAAGTGACATAAAATCGATCTTTGTCAAAAGTGCCTAGTATAAAAAGCAGTTAACCTGACAAAGGCTACACTGAGATGCTCAAACATATAATTTAATTTAATTTAATTTAATTTAATTTAATTTAATCAAAACAGTACTGGGCCAGCTCTGAGATGCTAAAAAATATTAATTTAATTTAATTTTTTGATATATATATATATATATATTTTTTTTTAAATGTAATTTAATTTAATTTGTAGTGTATTAATAGTGTATCTGCCATATAAATTCGATCTTTGTCAAAAGTGTCTATAATGAAAGCAGTCAACCTGACAAAGGCTACTCTGAGATGCTCAAAAACATAATTTAATTTAATTTAATTTAATTTAATTTAATTTAATTAAAACAGTACTGGAGCCAGCTCTGAGATGCTAAAAATATTAATTTAATTTAATTTTTGATATATATATATATATATATATATATTTTTTTAAATGTAATTTAATTTAATTTGTAGTGTATTAATAGTGTATACGGCCATATAAATTCGATCTTTGTCAAAAGTATCTATAATGAAAGCAGTCAACCTGACAAAGGCTACTCTGAGATGCTCAAAAACATCATTTAATTTAATTTAATTTAATTTAATTTAATTTAATTTAATTTAATCAAAACAGTACTGGGCCAGCTCTGAGATGCTAAAAAATATTAATGTAATTTAATTTTTTGATAATTTTTTTTTTTTAATGTAATTTAATTTAATTTGTCACTTCATTTGTGTAATATAGTGTACACGGCCATATAAAATCGATCTTTGTCAAAAGTGCCTAGTATAAAAAGCAGTTAACCTGACAAAGGCTACACTGAGATGCTCAAAAATATAATATAATTTAATTTAATTTAATTTAATTTAATCAAAACAGTACTGGGCCAGCTCTGAGATGCTAAAAAATATTAATTTAATTTAATTTGTAGTGTATTAATAGTGTATACGGCCATATAAATTCGATCTTTGTCAAAAGTGTCTATATTGAAAGCAGTTAACCTGACAAAGGCTAAACTGAGATGCTCAAAAATTTAATTTAATTTAATTTAATTTAATCAAAACAGTACTGGGCCAGCTCTGAGATGCTAAAAAATATTGATTTAATTAAATTTTTTGATAATTTTTTTTTAATGTAATTTAATTTAATTTGTCACTTCATTTGTGTAATATAGTGTATACGGCCATATAAAATCGGTCTTTGTCAAAAGTGCCTATAATGAAAGCAGTTAACCTGACAAAGGCTACTCTGAGATGCTAAAAAATCTTAGTTTAATTTAATTTTATTTTAGTTTATTTAGATTTTATTTAATTTATTTAAAATGTATTATTATGTAAAATATTATTTATGATTTAGATGAATAAGAATTAATGACGGAGATGTTACCTGCACACTAGACGATTCGATTAAGGAAAAGGACGTCTCCTGAAAGTTGGTCCCATCGACTTTCTTCACTGCCAGAGCCAGTGACTGTGAAAGCACTGACTGACTCGTCCCTGATACATCAAGTTTAAGACCCACTGTGTCCACAATCCCAATGGTCCTAGTAACAGAGACAACCAGCTCAACTCTACATCAGACAATAATTTTCACTGAATCTTATACATTTTTAAAGCTTAAATATACTTTTTAGGTAGGCTTGACTCAATTCTTTTACTATTATTAACAAATGCCACAGAATAGTAATAAACGTGGCCACGGATGAGGGTGTCTCACCTCTTTGAGAAAGATGTTATTACAGCTGCGGGAACATCAAGGAGGTTGTTGACAATATTGACGGAGGTGTTTGCCAGAGCCAGGCTGACGTTGGGCCCGGAGAGGAGTAACTCTAGTTGTGATAAAATCTGCTGCACCTGAGTAGTGTTTAAAGATGAGCCATTTGCACTCAACTTCAACAATCCATCAGCATCTAATGTCCCTGATGTGGTTGTGGACACTATACAAAGAGGAAGAGATAAAAATTCAGACGGGGGTCAATCTCAATCAATTTTTTTTTAACGCTCTTTTGTCTTTTCCTTTTCTCAGCAGCATTGATGACTACACTACATTTATGACAATAACAAGGTGAATCTCATTACACCTGTCAAGAACATGTCTCCTCAAATCAGAAATGAAATTATAAATTATATTTTGTACATAAAAAAACCCCTACACTGTAAAAAACAATTTGTTGAGTCAACTTAAAATAATTTGTAAACTGGCTGCCTTCGAATTTAGTCAATTCAAAAAAAGTTTATTCAACTTAAAATGTTAAATTATACTAAGTGACAACTTAGATATTTGAGCTGAATCAACTTAAAATTTTAAGGCAGCTGGCTTACTTACCCATCTGTCAAGTTTAGCAAACACAAATATCTAAGATGTTACTTAGTACAACTTAACATTTCAAGTTGACTAAACTTATTTTAGTTGACTGAACTTAAAATTTTACAGCAGCAGGGTAACAAATTATTTTAAGCTGACTCAACAAATTGTGTTTTTTATTTTTACAGTGTAGGATGTTATTTTCAGTTAAGCATTTTTTTTTTTTGCTTTAATTAAAGCTTATTTACAACAAATGTACTGCATTTTTTATTTGCTTAATTGTCATTAAAATAATGTCACAATATGAAAAAACTGATGGTTAAATTTTACTGCTTTTTGAAATTTTTATTATTATTATTGTTTTTGTTGTTATTGTTTTTCATTGTTTGGGGATTAAATCTGCCGTCACAAATCCTTGTTTAATTACCTGTGGTTGTTACGTTCACAGTATTGGACCCTGTTGTGGAGACTGTAGCATTGATGGTGGTTGTGTTCGAGAATGAGGTACTTGTGAAAGACGGAGGGGTTGTGGTACTGTTTTGTAATGTGGTTGTAGATGAATTACAACTGCCTTTCAAGGGAATGACTTTACTACCCCCTGAGCTGTACATGAACAATAATTAAAAAGCATTGTTAAAAAAAAATGCATTTTTTAATTTATTTTTTTATATTTATTTTTACTGTACACATGTAGTATATATATATATATATATATAAATCTTATGAACACAAATGAAATGGATAAACTTTGACACATTGTACCCAAAGATAAGCACTAAGGAAGCTCTACTAACCAGTATCCATTAAAGTTTTCTCTGTTTGGCTCCGTGCAAAAGCCTTCAGAACTGAAATTTGTACTCAGAGACTGGTCCCATATGAGAGTTTGTTGTAAAGAATCCAAAGAGGAATTATAGCAGATAGCTATATGAAAATCGACATAACCATATCAGCAGATATATTCAGATATACAGTACATCAGATATATAATTATGTTTACAGAAGACACTTACCCACTCTGCTCACAACACCATTAAAGGTCACAGAGTCTTTAGGTTTAAAGATGACCTCTAGAGCTGTGCGAATATCACACAAGTCCATGGCTGTGTTTAGTTTTACTATACCGTTACAAATGAGTGACCTGGAGAGGAAAGGAACAGTGCAATAACCACCTACTGTAGCAAATAAAACAACGTTTACCAAAACATTATGATGCGATGAGCCTCTGTTTCACGTACCCTTCGGACGCTTTCGTGTTTCCACAAATCACTCTGGAGCCCTGCAGGAATCAAATATTTAGAAGATCTGAACCATTTTATGACTGAAAAACATCTTATACTTTCATAACTGACATCAAGACATCTTACCAGATTGTAACGTATGAAAGTTTGTGTAATGTTACAAACAGATCTGAAATGTAGAAAAGAAAGAGATGTTAAAAGAGAAAGAGTGTTAAAAAAGTATTTACCACATTCAATAGGTATATTTATAGTTTCATGGGTTTGATTTTCAGGAAACACACACACACACAGTGGTAAAATGAATACATCATGAATTGCTTTGGATGAAGTTTTCTGGAAAATAAATGTACATTTTTATTTGAAAGGAAAAAGACACAATAGGAATTGTCTAACTTACGATGTGTTTGTGCATTCTGAGTATTTCAACATTATAGAAATCTGTAGACAAATAAAAAACAGCAATATATGAATCAGTAGAACTATGACAAGTCATTATTTAACTCACAGACTGATTATTAACTAACATTCAGACATCTGACTACAATACTAGATATATATTACTTACTTGGGTTTCAGGGTTGTCCATTACAGTGTTCACGTCAATGTTAAAACTATAATAGTAGAAATCTAAAATAAAGAAAGAAGTGTAAATATAACCTTTGACTTTATGATTTACCCTTCAAGTGCTTTTATATTTGACGCAGTTATTTTGTGCATTGACAATGTACATACATGATAAATTTGTTTTACCTGAGCTATTGCAGTGTGAAGAACAATAACACGCTGGCATTGCTTTAGAAAAAACAAGAGAAAACTTAATAATCATGACACCTTGATTATAAATGTCTAGTTGTTCATCATTTGAAGTATGAGCCAAAAAAGTCTTCAAAGTATGTCACATTTCTGTGTGATGAAATTTTATGTTTTATTAAAGAGGATAAAAGAAGTCTTACAACTTATAGTGCAGTTATCCTGAGAATCCAGCGTAAAGATCACATTTGTACTGTTTCCACTACAAAAATAAATATAGACAATAAATGAGACAGGAAATAAAAAACACCACATTTGAAAAAAAAATAAAAAATTAAAATAAATAATTCTAATTAAAATTGTCCTTCACTCAGCATGATACACCAACCTTTTCCAGTCTGAGTCTAAACTTACCATGAGATGTTCTGTGGTTTTGCATTACATACATCAACTGTGACTGTCGGATCGCACTTGTCATATTGTCCAGCTGAGATCTGTCTTATGTCATCGGCACACACACCTGTGCAAAAACATATACATTCCACTCAAATACAGCTTTTAAGAAAAAATTGATAATATTAAATAGTACTATTTATTTGTTTTTTTAGTAGAAAATAGCACAATTTTGAAAAACCTTTTTAAGTCTGAGCACTTTTCCCATTTGTAAACTAAAAAAAAGCACTGTATTGGGTGGAAACAGCAGTTCATGTCAACATTTTAAAACAAAATCAACAATGTTTTTATGCTATATAAAAACAAAATAAAATGTTACTACATTCTTAGCAAAATTATTATTATTAGTATTAAAATTACTATTATTATTATTATTATTATTTATTCATTAATTTAATTTATTATTTTTAAAAGACAAAAATTAGAGGAATTTTACTAACCCACTCTTTCTATTTGTCCCACCAAACTGACATTGGCACTATCCGAGTTCATCATCACAGCGTCTCTAATGCAGCAAACATTGGCAGGTGCACTCAGCCACAGAAGAATATTGCACTGTGCATCCCTGTCAGAAAACACCAGGATGATGAAAGAGAAGCTTATAGAAGTACAATGATTTTATTTACTGTTTGAACATGTTTAATATGGATGGGAGCAGCATTTGATACTGACTGTGTGCTGTTTTTTGGATCACATGTGACCTCCATGTCCTAGTAATGGAAAATAAAAGCAAATGTTGTGTATGCTTCTTATATGAAATCTCATGAAATTCCGAAATGAGTCTGCACTTACGTAAAAGCTAGGTTTTGTCGTACTGCGAAACAGAAAAAAGAGCAGGTTAATTTATTACACAGATTTTCGAAGCACAGTAAGCCCTGCTGATAGTAGACTTGTGTAAATTGAGGTCAGAAAAATAACGGCAACTGAAAGCTCTTTAAACATCCCCTAATAAATGAAGGAATTAACTTTACGAATAAACAGCCATTAATTCATGATAATAAAATACATAGTTTTATTTGAAGCTCAAAAAAGAAGACAAATTACATGACACACAAAATATTATTCAGCTTGAAAGTACTGACATGTCTAAAGGGCCTAAACTGAGAACATCTGTATGTATTTATTCATGAGAAAAGGTCACTAGTGTACTGTACCTTATGCTGGTAGTTGTGGTAAGCACAGTTGTTTCTACTTTGCCGTCAACGACCTCTTCCACCACGGTCCTAACTCTCTTTGTGGACGCTGTACATGCATTTAGTTCGCTTGTGTAAAGCTCCTTAAGCTGAAAAACACAGTTCAGATGATTGAGTTAAATTATTGCTTTTTAAAGTCCTTTTCCATAATTTCTTAGACACTGTATTTGTTTTATATAGCCTTCAGCTGTTAACTCTCATTATTAAAAACATTATGGTGTAAAATATTGTTATATTTAATATTATGTAAAAATATAATGCCATTCCTGAACTTACCCATCCTTCTATCAGTGTTGAATTATTTTCGGGTGTTCTTGTTACCTTAACGATCATCCAGTAATATGCTAATAAAACCCAAAAGAGTCAGTTATGCATTCTATTCCTTACATTTAACAGAAATCGGGCCATTATGTGTTCTAAAGAGTTGCAATACTTACCATTATCACAGCTTTGACGAAAGTCACAAGGTTTGGGCGCTGTAACTAGACAAGAATGAACGAATATTAGATAAAGGGGGTAAAATGTAATAATTACCTTGATAGAAAGTGTAAACTGTGGTTTGGACCACACAGAGACAGATCTTTACACTGTATGTCTTACCGGTTGATGTTAAAGTTTGGTTAATGGTTGTCGGCAGTGGTGTTGTAAAATTTGTGGTTGTTTCAGAAAAAGTCACGTTTTCAGTGGTTCTGAAGGTTGTTAGAGAAGTCAATGTGAAGTTTGTGGTTGTCTGAGCAAAAGTCGTGTTTTCAGTGGATGTGGAGATTGTGGTGTGTTCAGTGAGTGGTGTTGTTTCCGTTGTCTGACTCTCAGTGCTGTGTGATTCTGTCGTTAGTGTTGTTGCTGGGATCGTTGTGCTTATGTCAGAGGACGTGGATGTGGTTTTCGTCGTTGTTGCTGTATTTAGAACAGTAGAAGAGCTTGATGTTAATGCCACTGTTGATGAGCTACTGGGACTTTCGGTTGTAGATACATGTGCTGTGGTATCAGTAGCTGTGATCATTGTTGATACTGCAGGTTCTGTGGGGGATAAAAATACAGAAATTATTAAATCACATCAAATGTATCATTACAACATGCAGAAATTAGACAATATATTTGTATCCATATCTTCTTCATAATTTTATATATTTAATTTTTAATCAAATCTTAAATCAATCAAATGAATAACATTTTTTTCAACATGTTCACAAATATTGGAAATTTCAGTCATTTATGAATTATTTTGTCTGGCAAACAATCAAATCATTTATTTATTTTTTCACTTCATGCTTTGTAATGAGGGGCTACACTTTATCCATCTCAATCATTTTTTGTCCGTGCATTAGCTGATGCATAAGTAGAAATTGGCTTGTGTTTTGTGCCAGACTAAAACATGTCCAGCAGGTTGACTGAGCTGTATTCGTGGGATGGTTCAGTTAAGCTATTGTGTTTCAAAGTTTCATGTTTTACATGACTCAGATACACTCCTATTACAGGAATACTAAACAACATTTATGATATGTTCCTCTTTATACTAGGAGAGACACGTAGACTGAACAAACCGCAGCTCATATATATGCTCTACATACAATGAACTTAATATACAATGGGGTAAAAAGAAAAGAGGACAAAATCTGGGACTCAAAATCTGGAAGTAAATAGAAAACTGGGGTTCAAAATCTGGATGTAAACTCAGTCTGGGATTTAAAATCTGGAAGTAAACTCAATATAGGATTTAACATAAGGATGTAAACCGCAAACTGGGATTCAACATCTTGATGTAAACTCAATATAAGATTCAAAATCTGGAAGTCAACTTAATCTGGGATTCAAAACCTGGCAAACTGAAAATGCGAAACTTGAAAAAAAATGTGCAAAAAAAAAAATCACAATGTATGGGATGAAAACTGGGGTTTGAAATCTGGAAGTAAACTCAATCTGGGTTCAAAATCTAGATGTAAACTCAATCTGGGATTCAAAATCTAGATGTAAACTTAATCGAGGATTCAAAATCTGGAAGTAAACTGAAAACTGGGGTTCAAAATCTGGAAGTAAACTCAAACTGGGATTGAACATCTACATATAAACTCAATCTGGGATTCAAAATCTGGAAGTAAACTAAAACTGGGGTTCAAAATCTGGATGTAAACTCAATCTGGGATTAAAATCTTGATGTAAACTCAATCTGGATTCAAAATCTGGATGTAAACTCAATCTAGGATTCAAAATGTAGATCTAAACTCAATCTGGGATTCAAAATCTAGATGTAAACTCAATCTGGGATTCAAAATCTAGATGTAAACTTAATCCGGGATTCAAAATCTGGAAGTAAACTGAAAACTGGGGTTCAAAATCTGGATGTAAACTCAATCTGATTGAACATCTACATATAAACTCAATCTAGGATTCAAAATCTGGAAGTAAACTAAAACTGGGGTTCAAAATCTGGATGTAAACTCAATCTGGGATTCAAAATCTTGATGTAAAATGCTAATATAGAAAAAAATGTGCAAAAAACATCACAGTGTATGGGATTCAAAATCTGGATGTAAACTGAAAACTGGGGTTCAAAATCTGGAAGTAAACTCAATCTGGGATTTAAAACCTGGAAATAAACTGAAAATGCTGTGTAAAAAAACCCATCACAATGTAAAATGAATGAAAAATATTTAATATACTTCTTCAGGTTTTACACAAACATGCAGCTTGTCTTGTAATTGATTACATAATGTATAATGCAAAAAAAAAAATACAAAATTAGATGAATGCAACAAAGCTATTTTAAAGCTATTATTTTCGATAGCAGTCTTTGAATATGTCCAGATGCTGAATACCGGATATTGATAACCTCTGCATCACCATTAGAAGTTACACAAGCCATTATATAATGTTACAACATTGCGCAAATAGACGTTATATTTCATCATCTACCTTTGTTCTTTAAACTCAAATGTATATTCACAATATAGGCATAATAGGTGAGCAAACAGGAGGACAATCCCTGAAATTAAGTAGAACTCTATAACGATCACAGGTGTGTCTTACAAAAGCATCAGAACTCACCTAGGTAGCACACCAGGAGCAGGACCAGGAAGAACACATAATCCAGATGGCTCCTGCATCCGAAATTCCATCTATTCAATCGTTTGGTTGCCATCCCTCTGAAATATACAGAAAGAAAACTCACTTAGCAACAGCCACAAATAAACAACTTCAAAAATGTCTAAATGAAGTAATACAATTTCTAAAATGCAACTGCAGTGATTGTCACACCCCTGCATTGACTGACACTTTGAGTCAATACAATGGCCATGACGTGACTCCCAAACAAAATACTGGAACAGTTACAATTAATTTGTTTAATCCATTTTTTTTGCTAGACATCCAGATGATGTGTCATTAGTAACCCTTTTAAATAATCAATATTTATTTTTAAAAACTTTTTGGAAAAGTGTGTTTTATGGTCGGGATAATGTGTATACTGAATTTACATCTCAGCCCAGCTATTTTAAATGGTTTGATTACATTATAGGGTTACTATTTTGCATAAAAACCCTTATAAAACACTGATAGGAATACTGAGATAAAATACAAAAAAAATTATATATTTATGTTAACATACTTTACTAGCATTTTGTTTTGGAACTTTGATGCAGTCATCATGTCATTGTGCAAACAGGAAATAAATTGCTCTGGTCTGTGGCAATTTGCACTAACCATGTGAAACTGCACATATTTAATTAAGAGCCTTTATTTTTTCCATATTTGCAGGAAATGCACCAAAACATCAGTCAGTAAGATTTTTAGAGCTTTATAAAGGAAAACCTTCTTTATGGTCAATACTGTGACCAGTGGGATTAAATGGGTTCATGAAGTTTAAAAGTTCATGAAGTTTCAACAAATCCACTTCCTGGTACAGATCAATTGATATTTCATTCAGTTCCTTCAATATCTTAATACATTTCATAAATGCACAAGGCTGAACCTACGGAATGCTCACAAATATTTGCTTAACTCTTAACCTGACCGTCAAGAGATTTCAATAGAAAATTCATAGTGGGTGTGCATTTTTAACAAATACATCTGACCTGATCTTACGTAAAATAAATAAGTGAATGTTATCAGGGATTAAGAAGAAAAAATATATACTATTGAATAGCTAAATTAGCCTTCCTGTAGCTTACTGTAAAGTATGGTGCAAACAAATGCATAAATGTAATGTAAATGTAATAGTATTTTTTAAAACCTCACTCTAAAAAGTGTACAATAATGCTAAACATTTTTTAAATTCACAATTTTGAATGTATATCATTTTTAAAGGAAATTATATATATTAATGTCTTCACATTTTTGTTTTTTTGTTGACTTACACTACCGAAAGTTAATCAAAAGTTTGGGCTGGCAAGACAGGATATGTTTTTAAAAGTCTCTTCTGCTTAAAAATACAGTAAAAATAGTGATACTGTAAACATTATTACAATTTAAAATAACTGTTTAATATTTTCAGATATTTTATTTATTTACAGTTTCACTCCAGTTTTTAATGTCACATGGTCCTTCAGAAATCATTCTAATATTCTGGTTTGGTGCTCAAGTAACATTTATTGTAATTATTATTAATGTAATAAACAGTCGTTCTGCTTAATATTTTTGTGGAAACCATGACACATTTTTAAGAACCATAAATACAAAAGAAAATAGTTTTTTGTAACATAATAAATGTCTTTACTGTCACTTTAGATCAGTTTAATTTGTCCTTGCTAAGTAAAGTTCTCAATTTTTTACTATTCATTGAATATCATTAATATCATCTAAATATGACGGTATTTTGATTTACTTGATAAGGTACCAGCGATTTAACGAGTCTCATGTTACATAACTTTACAACTGAATAATGTTTTAGTATATAATTTATTTATATAACAATTCAGTTATAATGTATAACTGAATCAAAAATATACTACCTAGCCCTGTATTTAACAAAAAAAAAAAATAAATAAATTCATGTAAATAACATGAAACGTTACCAAACCAACAGATTAAAAAAAAAAAAAAAACACACACACACTCCTATATTATTATAGTATTAATTCATTTTATACCACATACCTTGAGGATACTTTTGTAAACAACCTCCTGTGCTTCACATGATGATCTGTACCAACACACCAAACCATGGATATATTCTTCTTTCACACAAAACTGTGTCTCTGTTGACAGCCTCAGCCTGCTTATATAACAAGACCTCAGAATAACAGGAACCCGTCAACCAAAATGTGTCCTTCCAGGCTTCAGAAAAATCTAAAACAGACAAAAGTTTCTTAGTAACTTAAAAGACGCTCAGGTTTGACTGTCTTGTGAAGTGAATCAGTGAAGACTGAGTTATGTGCACCACCCACCTTAACCTAAAACTTCAACACACACCCAGCCTCCAAAGCACAGGAAGTGTGCTTTCTCTCTTGCAAAACTAAATATTAACTGTAAATCTTTATAATAACCTTATTTTTTAGTATTTACTTAATACATTTGATGCACATTTCAAGCATACTGGGTTAAATTTGGAGCCACAGAGAACTGCAGAGAAAACCGTTTGATTATTTTAAGATATATTTTAAAATAAGTGAAATTAAAATAAATGTTTTTGAGAAATAATCAATAGATCAAAACACATTTGTATACTTTTTCATAGTTCTTTTTTGTGGCTACAGTTTCATTTATCTCTTGTAAATCAGTTTCATGGACTAACAGGTCAAGCTGCTTTTAACAGGCAGAGCTTTTATATCAGTGGAATGTAATAACCACTTTGGGTTTTGCGTCAGTTTAAGTTGTTCCACCCATTTTATTGAACAAAGAGTGGGTGGGGTTTGCACCTGACTTTAGCTTCCCTATGTTTGTTTTCAGCTGTTTACCTGTATCCATAAGAGCAAGACTGAATCTGTGTACGTGTTCATTTTGCAACACTAATACTTCATCTTTTAGCAATCTCTCTCCCTATTGATATTCTCTTCTTCCTATCAACTCATATAGGGGAGGTTACATTCCCTTTTCACTTATTACACAGCAATAAAAGTTGTGACGAAATGGACAATTAGCCAATGCCCCAATATTAGATTTAAGGTCCAAATTAGAGAAACAATAGGATATTACAAGCCTGACTGATTTCAAGAAGCATTAGTCATCACATTAATTTGTTTCCCATCAAACAGATTTTGCTACTGTAAGTATGAGTGATACATAATCAATTTTAGTGACTATGCAAATAACATTTTGGTAATCTGTATGAAAATGAATCATTTTAATTCATATTAATTCATAATTTGACCTAATTTGGACCTTGTGTTTCATAATAAGCAGCACACACAGAATCTCTCATATATCTTATTATTTTTTCTGCTTACTGGAAGCTTCACTAAAATAAGAAAGGAGTAAAAAATGGTGATTGAAAAAACCACCTGACAAACAAAATTGCCTGACAAACTCACAATTGCGAGTTATAAAATCAAAATTGCTAGACATAAACTGACAATTCAGATTTTATCTCGCAAATCTGACTTTATTTCTTGCAGTTGTGAGTTTATATCACACAATTCTGAGAAAAAAGTCAGCATTGTGAGTTTATATGTCGCAATTTTGACTTTATAACTCACAATAGTGCTTTCAGGAGGCATCATCAATCAACCATATTGGTGGCACTGAACGTAAACAATGCCACGTAACCAAACGAAACTCACATATTTTGCCGATTATTGCTGCTGAAAATGGTCAATTATTGTCATGTTTTAGGCTGTACTAATTGGTTGGACCAGGAAAAACATTTGGAGTACTATAGACTGCCAAAAGTTATAACAAGTCAAGGAGAAGAGTGCAAAAAACTGTCTATAAGTTTGTTTGTTTGTTTTTTTTAAATTGCATGATTCAAACTCACAGGTGTGAGTTATAGACATAAACCCTGCAATTCTGATAAAGTCAGAATTGCAAGCTATAAACTAACAATTCTGACTTTTTTTGCAATTCTGCCTTTTTATAACACACAGGTCAGAATTGTGAGATATAAATTCGCAGTTCTGAGAACATAGTCTTTTTCCCCCTCAAAATTGACATTGCGAGTTTATGGATCACAATTCTGAGGAAAAAAAGTAAGAATTGTGGATAAAAAGTCAACTTTTTATTTTTATGCAATAAATAGAACAGTCTTTCAAACTAAGAAGCTACTTGCAAGCATAACGTATTTGGAAATAATTCCCATTCTGATTCTGAAAGCACTTTGTGAGGTTTAGTACAAAAAGAGGACAGTTTATTTTATTTATAAGTAACCACTGAAAATATTATATTCGCGAAATTTCTTTGACAGATATTATAGTCGCTATGTCCATGAGGCTGAAAAATGAATCTGCGCATAACTGCGCAAAAGCTGCGCGTTTTGATCCCCTTGAATAACCTGTCCTCTAATGCGGAAGTTGTGGTTCAAGTGCTGGGAACTGAAACCTAAAACACGAAAAGGATCCGCTCTCCGTAAATAATTGTTATTTAAGAGTTCCTTGTAAATGATGCACATTATCCATCTTGAAAATGAATAGTACTTTAAATAACTGGAAGAAGACGTTTGCAGATTTTGCACCGGATATAGAGTTTACCTGTGGGGTAGTGATTGTGATCGTGCTGTCATGTGTTTTTAGTGTCATACCATATTACTTAGGTATTTCAGAGCATTTTTTCAGTCTGGAGTCCAGTGCTGTTACCAGCGGCCATGGTAAGAGTTGCTTAAAACTTATAAGTCACGTAAGTCCCTCAGCCCACTTTAACCTTCTGCAAGGCACAAAAATAAAAGTATTAGCTGAACTCATTGCATTTTGTAGACTGACGTAGCCTGTGACCCACAACTAGTGTCTTAATGAACGTTAGTCACATTATGTTGGTCAGGACATACCTTAAACATCTCAGAATTAAAGTTTTGTGGTTTGTCGTCCATGTCTTTTGCTTCTGGTGCCAACTATATGCTAATATACTCCTAAACTTTGATAGAATTGACTTTTAGTATATTTAAAATGCATTAAAACAAACCAACAATATTGTTGACATATTTTTTTGACCAGTAAGACCGTTTGAATGAGAATGTCGTGCCTGCAATAACAAACGAAGAGTTCTTGGATTTATCGCGCATCTTTCACGTGTGTTAGCCAATCAGAATAATTGGAGGTGGGTTTCGACCAATGACGTGACTTTTTAGGTGGGAATTAGTTGGAAGATCGGGGTGTGTTTGAAAAACCTGTTTGGAAACAACGGTTAAAGGAGAAGTCCACTTCCAGAACAACAATTTACAAATAATGTACTCACCCCCTTGTCATCCAAGATATTTATGTCTTTCTGTCTTCAGTCGTAAAGAAATTATGGTTTTTGAGGAAAACATTTCAGGATTTTTCTTTATATAATGGACTTTATTGGTGCCCCTGAACTTCCAAAATGTCGTTTAAATGCAGCTTCAAAGGGCTCTAAATGATCCCAGGCGAGGAAGAAGGATCTTATCTAGCGAAACAATCAGTCATTGTTTTCGGAAAATAAAAATGTGTATACTTTTTAAGCAAAAAACCTCACATAGCAAAGGTTCTGGGATGCACGTTCATGTACTATTGAATCATGTCGAAAGGTCACGCGGAACATTAGGCGGAACCACAGACCCAGTGTTTACAAAGCGAACGCGCAAAGAAAGTGCAAGTAAGTCAAACACTGTTTACAAACAAAAAGGTACAACGATGTCAGATGATTTTGAAGTTGTAGGAGAAAATAACATAGAGTTTTTCACCATACTCTACCTTTTTTAGCCTGAGTACACAGACGATGAGCTTAGACGTGATTTGTAGTAGTGATGGGAAGTTTGGATCATTTTACCAACTCAGACCTTTGAGTCTCGTTCAGCAAAATGAATGAATCTTTTTGAGTCATTTCGTTCATTTTAGCAAAATATAATTAAAATGTTACGTGTTACTTCCCTAACACATCTACTGATTACACACAGTCTATGATAACCTCACCTCACCTTTTATTAAGTTTTCGGGTTTGAGTCATTCGTTCATCATGTGACAGCTCCATAAGCTTAACCAATGCAGTGTGAGCCAGAGAAAGAATCGATTAGTTCATCTCTCGAATTTTATGGGGCTGTCACGTGATGAACGAACAACTCGAAAAACCCGAAGACTCGAAACAAGTGAACTAATTCCAGTACAGAACAGGATGTTGCGCATGCGTGACTGAACGAATCACTCCCCGAGACGACTCGTTCTTCCAAAATGAACGAATCATTCAAGAACGACCCATCACTAATTCGTAGCATCGTGAACGCGCATCCCAGAGCCTGTGCTACACAAGCTTTTGTGCTTAAAAAGTATACAAATTTTTATTTTTCGAAAACAATGACCGATCGTTTCGCTAGATAAGATCCTTCTTCCTCGCCTGGGATCATTTAGAGCCCTTTGAAGCTGCATTTAATCTACATTTTGGAAGTTCAAAATTGGGGCACCAATCAAGTCCATTATATGAAGAAAAATCCTAAAATGTTTCCTCAAAAACCATCATTTCTTTACGACTGAAGACAGAAAGACATGAACATCTTGTATGACAAGGGGGTAAATAAATTATTTGTAAATTGTTGTTCTGGAAGTGGACTTTGCTCCTTTAAGCAAATCCCGTCAAAATAACTTTTTAGTTCCCTAATAAAGGCTGTTAAGTACTTAGTTTTTACCTTTTTTTTGTCTGATTTCCAAAAACATTTTTTCTTAATTTCAAAGTCTGAATTAATACTTAATAAGTTTACAATAAATAAATATGCCATAACATATTTGTTCTTGTGTGTGTTTGTGTGTGTGTACATCTTGTGTTACTTATTTTTTGTCCCCTCTCTTCACAGTCTACAAATTCTTCACCTATTTCCTCTACCACAAGAATATGATCCATTTGTTTCTAAGTGCCTTCCTGATGGCGTTTCCCTGTAGAGGGCTGGAGCGAGGAATCGGAACAGTCAGATTCCTCTACCGGTCACTGGTGCTGTCATCCATCTGTGGACTCCTTTATGTGCTCCTGGAGTCACTGCTGTTCTACCCCCCCAGTAGGAGCTCAGTAAATGGGCTCGCCCCATTAGCCCTGTCTGTCCTGGGAATGATAACCATCAATTCTGCTATGCGGAAGGCGTATATTATGGGCGTCAACGTGCCTACTGCATCTCTCCCCTGGATTATTCTAATAATTATAACCCTGTTCTTTCCAAACACCGTCTTCCTTTGCAACGTCCTGGCCATCGTTACAGGAATCTTACGTATCCTTAATCTTAAATGTTGAGAATGCCTTAGATTTTAGTTTTTTTCATACTACATAGCTGGATTTTAAAGCTGACA
This sequence comes from Labeo catla, assembly GCA_012976165.1. Classification (NCBI taxonomy): domain Eukaryota; kingdom Metazoa; phylum Chordata; class Actinopteri; order Cypriniformes; family Cyprinidae; genus Labeo; species Labeo catla. Next base: position 417,818 of record VONZ01000640.1, on the reverse strand, counting down.
ATCTTGTGATGTTGGTAAATAATTTGATAATTTACTCACACCTGTGTATTCCAAGATGTTTTTTGTCTTTCTTTCTTCTGTCGCAAAGAAATTAAGGTTTTTGAGAAAAACATTCCATTCCATTTTTTTCAATATAGTGGACTTCAATGGGAGCCAACAGGTTAAAGGTCCAAATAGCAGTTTCAATACACCTTCAAATGGCTCAACACGATCCCAGCTGAGGAAGAAGGGTCTTATCTACTGTAACAGCTGGTCATTTAAAAAAAAACAAACATTTATATACTTTTTAACCACAAATGCTCATCTTGCACTAGCTCGACTTAATGCTAGTCATGTAGGAAAATCATGCATGATGTAGGCGGAAGTACAGACCCAGTGTTTACAAAGCAAATGTGCAAAAAAGTCAAACACCCTTTACAAAAAAGGTAAAATAACTATGATGGATGATGAGTACACAGAACCGCGCATGACCTTTACATTATGATTATGTAATAGGTGAAGTCGTAGACGTGCATTGCAGAGCTAGTGCAAGATGAGCATTTGTGGTTAAAAAGTATATAAATTTGTATTTCTTAAAAATACATAGATAAAACCCTTATTACTCGACTGGGATTGTGTAGAGCCCTTTGAAGCTGAATTGAAACTGCGATTTTGACCTTCAACCCACTAAACCCCATTGAAGTCCACTATATGGAGAAAAATCCTGGAATGTTTTCCCCAAAAACCTTCATTTCTTTTCGACTGAAGAAAGAAAGACACAAACATCTTGGATGACATGGGGGTAACTAAATTATCAGGAAATGTTTATTCTGGAAGTGAACTAATCCTTCAAATCAATGTACAGTGGACTTCTAGTCTATTCCTTAACTTAGTACTTTTAGATGGAAAGGGATGGTTTTCACTGTTAGAGATATCAGAATCTAGAGCTTCCGTCTTGGAGAAGAAGTTCCCTTTTCGCTTGCTAAAGCAGATACCTGGTGTCCAGTTCATTCCTGCATCGACCGAAGAGCGCAAAAAGCCACTTGACCTCACGTAAGTGACCAGTGAAAATTGTGAACCACCAATTTTAACCACGGAACATGGGTTTTAAAAGTTGACTTCTTAACTCTCATGTTGTGTCATTTTGATGTGATTTTACATTTTGGGTTCATTTTTGACAAAAAACATCAAATTAGGTAAAGGGATAGTTCATCAAAAATGAAAATTCTTTCATTAATTACTCACCCTCATGTCGTTCCAAACCCGTAAGAGCTTTGTTGATCTTTGGAACACGAATTAAGATATTTTTGATGAAATCCTAAAGTTTTCTGACCCTGTATAGACAGCAATGCAACTGACACGTTCAAGGCATGGAAACGTAGTAAGGATATTGTTAAAATAGTCCATGTGACATCAATGGTTCATCTATAATGTTATGAAGCTAATACTAATATTACTAATATCTGTAATTCCAGAAAAATTCCACCAGGGTCATACCCCGTCCAGGCCTACGCTCCAGTAAATGCCGCCAGTGGTCAAGTTGCAGGACGTCTTCCCAACACATTCGATGGTTGGCCCGTCTCACTCTATCCTCAACAGCAATACACATTTACTTCACCTTACGCTGGAGTCAGTGGTGGTCACAATCACGGACATGGACACGGTCATGGTCACAGCCATGGACATCATCACGGGCACAGCCATCACACCAGCAGCCCGTGGATGCAAACGTCCCCATACGCTCAGCACCAGTTCAGGCCGCCTTCAGTTAACATGGCAAGGCAGCCTTTCACTAAACTACCTCAACCAGGAGTGCCATTCGTTCCTCCAATCTCACAGTCAGAGTCTGGACTGCCTACATTTCCCACAACTCCTTCTGGAGCCTCTGTGACATTGTCCTCTTAGAGATTCAATGCCTTATCTGCAGGTTTTGTGTGTTTGTTTGATACCTCATGTCATTTTGCAACCTTGGTGATGGTTTTAATTTTTTACAGTTGCTTTTGCTAAATTTTGTATCTTAAAATAAAACTAAGTTGAGAAAAACATTTTTCTGTCGTGTGTTTTAATAAATTCTTTATCCGAGTTATATAGTGCAGTATTTTTTATTTGCGCATTCTGAGGCCAGACAGTGTTTGTGCTATTTTTAATTGTCAAACATGACATGACTGAGATCACAATGTTGCAACAAACATCTGACATCACATGACATTCTTATTCCCAAGCAATATTAATGCATTAAGTTTTAAAAATAAACAAATGCAAGCTTGTCTCCTTTTAAACCACAATGCAGTTGCAGCTTTGGCTCACTAGGGGGATGAATTGAGGAGTCAATTCTATAATCATAAGTAGAAATCAGTGGATCATCAGAAGAAAATGAGAGAAGAACTTACTCTTCTTTTCATTAATGCACCTTTTAAAATGTTAGGAAAATACCTATTTAATATATTCCTGTGGCCTTGACCAGTTGCTAAAACTTTAAAAAATGAACTAACAGAATGCAACACTACACCCAGTGATGGGAGTCATGTTGATTGCATAATTGCTTATTCACTGCTACGGTACATTAGTGTGAAATAATGCATAAAAAGAACGGCAGAACATTTTGAAACAACATCACATGATCAAAAAAACACAACTGACCTAAAATGGTAATTTCCTGTAACACATTGTAGGACGTTTTTATACACAATACCACAAAAACAAAATGTAAAGTTTTACAGTACATCACAAAGTGATACTTGCAGTCTTTTCACAGAGATAAAACAATAGAAAGAGTATGACTATATGAATATTCTTTATAGGGCCTCACTCAAAAAATTTGCATTTTACAGCCTTGACCTATATTTGCGTATACACGAACATCCAATGTCACTTACGGTTCAAATACAGTCAAATCAGTTTCCTGTTGCAGTAGATTGAATCTCATAATCTCATCTGAAGGAAGAATATTAAACCATGCTGATGTTGGAGTGCAGTTTCTTTCATCAAAACTCTATTATATAACCATAATAAATCAGTCCAGACAAATTCATAATTGATGTTTTAGCTCTAGCTTGAGGTAAAGTGGCAAACATTGGTTTATCAGTTAGCTTAGCTCCAAACGTCCTGTGAGTAACGGCCCTTGGTCATCAGCTTCTTGAAATAGTCCACAGCTTGAGAGTGCGTCAGGCCGGCCACCTCCTCCGCAATCTCATAAAAGGCCGCGTGCACGTCCCGAGCCATGTTACGTGCATCTCTGCAAGGACACAATATTCTCATTACATACACGAGCAAATATGCCGCTGGAAAGAGATGATGTGGTTTTTACAGACAATATGATACTGGTGAATGGCAGTATTCACCACTTTGTGCTAGCAAAATCATATAATTATATGGAAGCACTATAATTATTTCAAGCTGTTTTATTGTTGCATTGAAATCCTGCCAGTTAACTGCTAGTGCGGATTGTGTTCATAATAAGAATGTTATTAATCTGTGGTAGAAGGAACTTCTGGTTCTTACCCACAAACATAGATATGGGCATTATTTGAATGAATGAGCTTCCACAACTGCTCCTTGTTTTTCTTCAGAAGATGCTGCACATAGATCTGTAAAAACAGCACAGTCCACAGAATTACTCCAGTTGCAAACTAAAAAAAATTGGAAATATTGTGAAAACGATGGTAATGAAAACCAGTAATATTGGTTGTTTAGGAAGATGAAATAAAACAAATAATATGCAGTGCATCTTTTAATTTATATGCAAATATGTTTTCCAATATGGTAAGATTTTTTTAAAGAAAAAAGGCTGCGTTTAAGAAGAACTTGTAATATTGTGAAATATTACTACAATTTAAAACAACTTATTTTTTTACACTTTAAAAAGTATAAACTCGCAATCTGATGTTTTTTTACTTTTTTCTCAGAATTGCGTGACAGAAACTCATAATTACTAGTTATAAAGTCAGAATAGTGGGATATAAACTTGCAATTGCAAAAAATAAAGTCGGAATTGCGAGATATAAACATGAAATTCTGACTTTTTTCCGCAATTGTGAGTTTATATCTCGACTTATATCTTGACTTTTTTCTCAGAATTGCGTGACAGAAACTCACAGTTGCTTGTTGTGAAGTCAAAATAGCGGGATATTAACTTGACATTACATGAAATAGAAAGTCAGAATTTCGAGATAAAACAATTCTGACTTTTATCTTAGAATTCAGACTTTTTTTTCTCAGAATTGTGAGATATAAACTCACAATTGCAAGCTATAAAGACCAATTCTGAGGGGAGAAATAATGATATGTTCTCAGAATTGCGAGTTTATATCTCTGACTTTTTTCTATATTACTTCAATTTAAAAATCATTGTTTTTATTTTATTATTTTTTAGAAAGTAATTTATTTCTGTGATTCAAAACTGAATTTTCAGCAGCCATTACTCCAGTGTTCACTGTGACAGAAATCATTAATATTTTTATAATATAAATTTATTTTCCAGTATTCTTTGATGAATATAAAGTAAAGAACAGCATTAATTTTTAATAGAAATCTTTTGTAACATCATAAACGTGAAACATAAATGTATTGTCTTTTGTTCAATTTAATGCATCCTAGGTGAATAAAAGTGTTATATATATGTGACCAATATTGGATTTTTTAAACAATTATTTAAAAATGTTTTTCTATTAATAATATTAATATTTACCTATTAATATGATTTAATATTCAAATTATATATATATATATATATATATTTTTTTTTTTTTTATTTATTTATTTTTTTTTTTTGCTGTCATATCACACACTTTTATTATGTGTAGAGCTGACAGGAAGTGAAGTGGGAGAGAGAGAGAGAGGGGGGGGTGGGATTAGGAAAGGTCCTCGAGCCGGGATTCAATATTAGGACGCCCGCATCGCAACGGCTATCGGCACCGATAAATTTTTCACTTTTTAAAATGCTAATTAATAAACAAAACACATATTCATTTAGTAAATGAATATCCATTATACAATATTAATAACAAATAATTTTTATAGTTTTTTTTTTTTTTGCCAATATAGTATGTCATTTTAATATCATTAATGACGACCAAAACATGAAAATAATTTACACTACCAGTCAAGTTTTTGAACAGTACAATTTTTAATGTTTTTCAGTAAAATTCTGAAATAATTTTACTATTTAAAACAACTGGTTTCTATCTAAATATATTTTGAAATGTGATTTATTCCTGTGATTTCAAAGCTGAATTTTTAGCATCATTACTCCAGTTACATGATCCTTCAGAAATCATTCTAATATTCTGATTTGCTCCTCAAAAGCATTTATTATTATTATTATTATTATTATTATTATGTTGAAAGATTTCAATTTCAGTGTATCCCTATGTCACTTCACCTTGTGCTCCTGGTCTCTGGAAAAGGCAACGTTAAGCTGTGTCAGCACACCCTCCCTCTCAAACTTCTCCAGTTCCTCCTGGTACAGGAAGTCCTCGTTCTTATGGCGACAACCAAAGAAAAGTATTGTCTCACCAACATCCTTCCCTGCAATAGAGAGCAAAAACTGAGTCAGATACTATGGCTAATTTATACTACACAAGTTGTTAAAGCAAGTTTCAAGCTTCACCTTGTTCCTTCTGCCATGCTCTCTCCTGGATGAAGCCCATGAAGGGGGCGATGCCAGTGCCAGGCCCAATCATGATTATAGGATTACTGGGTTTGAACGGCAGGCGGAACTGGGATCTCCTAACATACATGGGAACGGTGTGTTTGTGGCCGTTATCTGTCACTTCTTTGTTCTTAAGCCAGTTGGTGGCCACACCCTTGAAGACTCTTCCTGTCTTGGTGGTGTACTCTATCACCACAGCACAGATGTGGATAGAGGTTGCATAGACCTGAAATGAGGGTGAACAAAGTTTGTCAACCTCAAAGTTTTGAATTCAAAGTATAATTTTGAAAACTGCAGGTTTTACCTTGCTGGAGGAGGCAATGGAATAGTATCGAGCCTGAAGTCGAGGGAGTAGCTCACACAGGTGGTCTATAGGAGGGTTCAGGGAAGGCAGATCCTCTAGAATAGCCAATATGTTCCTCTCAGAATCCAAAACCCAACTCTGATATAAAGCCTTTAAAGGACCAATCAGACAGTGAATAAAAATGTTCAAGTTTTACTATAGATTACTCTTACGTCAGTATGAAAGCCTGTTTCTGCCACTGAATAAAAAATGAAAAAAGGTAAATGCAACTTTTTAATCTCACAATTCTTACTTTCTCGCAATTTTTTTCTCAGAAATGGTAATACAAACTCACAATTCTAACTTTTTTCTCAGAATTGCATGATAGAAACTCATAATTGCGAGTTATAAAGTCAGAATAGTGGGATATAAACTTGAAATTGCAAGAAATAAAGTCAGCATTGAGTCTTTTTTTTTTCGCAATTGGGAATTTATATCTTGCAATTCAGGCATTTTTTCTCACAATATGAATGTGAGAAAATGTGATATAAACTCAATTTCGAGTTATAAAGTCAGAATAGTGGGATATAAACTTGCAATTGTGATAAATAAAGACAGAATTATGAGATATAAACTAGACATTTTTTCACAATTGTGAGATTTTTCTCAGAACTTTGAGATATAAACTCGCAATTGTGTGTTTTAAAGTCAGAATTGAGAGATATAATTTTGCAATTCTGTATAAAAAAGTCAGAACTGTGAGTTTGAACTGTCCAGATTCATACACATTATTTATTTTAAGTTTTCATTTTATTTAAATGTTTTCTCTGTTCTCATGTCAGATATGTATGTATGTATGTATGTACCAGGAGCACCTTAAAAAAAACACAACAAATTCCTCGTGTGTTTGCGCACGCTTGGCGAATAAAGCTAATTCTGATTCTGATTTTTATCTGGGAAATTCTGACTTTATTTCTCAAAATAGCAAATTTATAGTATTGTGTGAAAGTCAGTATTGCGTAATATAAACTAGCAATTATGAGAAATTCCAATTCTGAGAACATAGTTTCGCAATACTGATTTTTTTTTAAATCGCATTTCCTTGTTTATATCACACAATTCTGAGAAAAGAAAAAGTCAGAACTGCGGCTTTATTTCTCAGAATTACAAGTAGAATCGCGAGTTATAATGTCAAAATAGTGAGACATAAACTTGCAATTCTGACTTTTTTCTTCTGCAATTGCAAGTTTATATCTCACAATTCTGACTTTTTTCTTGCAATTCTGACATTTTTCTCAGAACTGTCAGATATAAACTCACAATTGCATGTTATAAAGTCAGAATTGTGAGTTTATATCTTGTAATTCTGACTTTATTTCTCAGAATTGCTAGTTTATAGAATTGTGTGAAATAAACTCGCAGTTGCAAGTCAGTATTGTGTGATATTAACTCTTTATACTGACTTTATAACTTTACAACTGCAAGTTTATATCACACAATTCTGAGGGAAAAGTCAGAACTGAGTGTTTATATCTTGCAATTCTGACATTATACCTCACAATTGCGAGTTTATATCACAATTCTGAGAAAAAAAGACTGAATTGCGAGTTTGTATCACGCAATTCTGAGGACAAAAAGTCCTTTTCTTTTTTTTTATTCAGTGGTGGAAACAGGCTTCCACATGTCAGTGATTATGACGTGATCTTAACCTTTCCTTCAGGTGAAGCAGATGCCATCTTGCGCATTTTCTCTTGTTCTTGCGGATCAGAAGCATACTGCGCCAGCTCATACAGCACGTTTGTGCGAGGCGTGTTGTTGACATCAAGGTAATGGGTCAGTGCAGTGCGGTACGTGGTTGGACAAGGGAACGGGTGCTTTTTATTGGACTCCTCTGTGGAATTGAAACATTATTATCAACCACAGCATGTTACAATATACATAAAAACATTTTCTGAATTTTTAATTCTGATATAAATTTTAGATATTAGCACATACCATCAAGATTTTTGAGAGAGATTACAGTATCAAGATCTACTCCGAGTCTCTCTCCTATTCTGTTGACCACCGCTGCATCATTTGTGGGGTAAACAGCAATATGGTCTCCAGCATCATATCTGCCAAATTTGGTAATCAAATGATCAATATGGGCACATTAAAAAAAACATACTGGACAATGCATGAACATATAGTTAACATACAATGTACAGTCTGCATGCAAATGTCTTTTATACAAAAATAACAACAAAAAAAAAGAAAATAGGAAAGAAATTATATTGAATGTGGATTATAATAAAATCCTTTTTATAGACGAAATGGAAAAACATTGAAATGTTTTCATGAGATTTACCTAACAAGTCAATTGTTACACATACCTGATTTTAGAGTCAGTGATATCTAACTCGATGTGCATCAGGTGCCGGTTTCCTCCTTTGTTCAGTTTATGATTAACAGTTACAGGTGATAGAAAAGGATTTTTTGAGTCAAACGGTCTGCACAAATCAAATGAATAACAAAGCAATCAGATAAATGCTGTAGTATAACATCTCAATATATCTCTTAAACATTAGATTCTATGTTAGACTAGAAAGTGTGAATAAAAACATTACACAAACCGAAGGTCATTTTACAGACTTCTTAACAATAGAAGCATAACATGTACACTGAGATCGTCGTCAATCAATCACTCAGTTGAAAGAGATGAACTCACGGTTTCTGTGTCTGAAAGCTTTTGAGCCGCCCCATCTCTCCGGTGTACACTTGATTCATATTGATGTCATTATGAACCACCAGTTCAAACTGCCGAATGCTGAAAGAACACAAAAAAGATTGGAGATCTCATCCAAGCCTGCATTTAAAGCATTCAAAACACCTATGATGTTTAATAAGATGCAAAAACCTATTCAAAGCAGGACAGGGGAGGTTTTTGTTATGGAAGAGAACATGATAAATGGATTTGGTTCCTCTAATATGGAGATGAGACACTGCATGTGTTGTACGGCCACAAAATACCCATCAAATAAACATCACGTTTGAACTAGACAATCTCACACAGCTGGTCTGCTCTTTTAAATTCTACAATTTGATGCCTAGCAATACAAGACTGTATTGCAGACTGTTTTTAAATTACAAGACAAGCACATGGAGAATAAAAAACAGAACATAAAAATAATACCTGCTGTCTTCTCCTGTAGCCTCCACGCCAAAGAACTCACATACTGCAGGCCAGAACTGTTCCTTCCAAGAGATAAAATCCTCCTCCAAGCTACAAATGATTAAAGATTAAATAATCAGGAAAGGCAATGAAAATGAATTAAAACAGGACAAAATACATGTTATTTACTTACTTGCTGTCATCATCCCCTAGGCCCAGATCAAAGACCCTTTTGCCCCCAAGTTCAGCGAGCCTCTTGTCCGTATACTTGCCCATGGCATTGTAATGCTCGTATGTTTTATTTCCTAAACCAAACACCTAAAGAAAAATTATCAAAAAAATGTCAGTCTCTGCAAGAAGTAAATAAGACACGGAAACGCTTTCAATAAACACATACATACCTTAAAGTCTTAGTATCAACTAAAAACATTCAAATTGTCTTGTTTTTTAAAGGAAACTCCAGGTTTTAAGTCTTGTGTGGCTTAATATAACATAAATGATGTCTCTGAAATAGAAGTAGTAGAAAGAAGTCATTAAAGATTTACGTTATTTAAAGAATCCACATCACGAAAAGAAGAGGAGAAAAGAATGTGTCGTTGTTCTCTTCACTTTAGCCCTGATATCTTTGAGGCTTTTTGTCGACCACAGCTAACTTACTGAAAGAGCTTACAAATGGCAGAGATAAGAAACGCTAGATGCCATCCTGGCAGGATGTAAACATGCCGACACGTGTCATGACGCCGCAGCCACTGAAAGAGTTTCTCAGTGTGAATTTTACTCAATATCTGGGGCGTTTTGGGACCATTCACACAGAACGCGTTTTTCCATTCCAATGCGTTACTTTTCCATTGTTTTTCTATGTAAACGCGATTGGCAGACGTGCATGGCCGTTATGCTTGCGTCTAGTGTCTTTTGCAGCGCCTCTCACATGAGCGCCGCGTTTTTAAGATAACGTGTCAAGTTAAAAGAATTTCAACTTTTACACACAGCGCCGCTCATCAATGTCAGTTCCAAAGCAATGGACCAATCAGAAGAACTCTTGTGGCGGGCAAGCGTTGCGAGCTTCTGTTTACAAAGGCAAGTTAGCATGACAACTGTTTTATTTGAGCGCAACAATGCGGAAGAAGGCGCTCATAGTGGCTGTGTTCGGATACTCTGAATTATATAACCTTTCTTCAAGCGATTATCACAACTTGTTTCTTATAAAAATATAAAAATATCCCAGAAATATCTCTGTCATTGAATATTGTCATTATTGCATCACATCTTAAAAGCGCATCTTCAGACCCTCACGTTCTACCTTGCGCTTTTTAAAAACCATTTCTGAGTGCTGCGTCTTGCGTTTTTAGACTCAAAGACATGTTCTGTGTGAATGGCCCCTTACACTCCTTGGGAAAAGTCAATGAAACAGCATTTGGTTATATGCATCGCCACACGAAAGCTCTTTCAGAAGCAGTGGTCTTTGTATCAGTATATTATTTTCTGAGTGGTGTTGCAGTAAAAATAATTTAAACAGTAGAACCAGTAGCTCACAGAGTGCAACCATTTCACGTCATCGAAATAAAGGGCCCCAACAGTCCAAAATATATAACAATGTGGATTTTTTAAAATAGTTTAAATCTTTCATGGGTTATCTACTACACATTTTAGTAAGAGACATAATTTACGTTATATTAAGATATACAAGTCTTAATACCCAGGGTTCCCTTTAAAATGTGAATTCAATCTGCTATGAGGTTTTACTTAAACATTTAAAACTCCAGTTAAAGAAAAATCAAACTGAGAGTCGCCGAATGGAAACGGAATGACTTTTTATGATTATAACTGACTTCAATGCATTGGACCAAAATGCAGCAGAATTATGAATTTCTCTGTAAGATCTTCTGCTGCTTCTTATAACCTCCTCTGCCTATCTAGCCGGTCCCACAATCATATAACACTGTAGACGCACTGCAGTGATGTTTCCAACCACATGTTTTATCACGCTGTCCCACCACAACCACATAAAAGAATCTGAGAACTCCAGACTGAAACCACAAGGCTTTCATCCAGAATACAGGTCCAACTTAAGCGTAGCCTGGACACCCATGAATCCAGAACCAAAGAAACAGAAGACCCAGTGATCTGGTTCCATCTGAAGGAGTCCCGCTAAGAGAGAGGTTCCACTGGGATGGAGCTCTAGCTTTGTTTGGCTAGGCCAGATGTTTCCATTTGGTGAGAGAGAACTGATGAGGATTCCATGGGCCCCCTAACTACGGGACAGCCTGGGGCTCAGGCTTGTTAAGAACCTCACCGACTGCCCAGGAAATACGTACCACTTCATAAAAAGGCCAGGAATTTTGGAGGGTGCCCATAGATGGAATCTCTTGAGCTGAGTTTACTCACCACAGAAATGAATTCGAATTAGATTTCTAGCACTTTTCTGATGTTGGATTTTTACTCACGGCAAAATTGACTCCTTCTAGATCGTCATCAGCTCCTTGCATCCAATCGTAGAACTCCTGAGCGTTGTCTGTGGGGTCTCCCTCTCCATAGGTTGCCATGCAGAACACCGCCATGGAATTAGGAATCTCTTTCAGTCTAGACAGCTCAGACTGCGATTATAATGGCAAAAGTCAAAAGACTTGAAAACTATTTAGTTCAGTTCAATAGTGTGCATTAAACAGGAAGCAATACCGGTCAACGTACCATGTCATACTCCTCTGGGTCAGCAGCCATGCCTTTCATGCCGTAGCGATGGGCATCTTTTGCCAGCCTGTTAGCAAATTCCTCAGCAGTCCCTGTTTGGGATCCGTAAAACACCACAATGTTTCGGTTCTAGAATGGGAAGATATAGAAATCAAACATAATGAATAGGTGAAATTTTCACCTATTATTTCAACTTTTTAGATCTTTACTAAATTTGTATAGTGACCGTTTTCTCATTTTCTCACCGTACTCACCGTTTTCTTCATTTTCTCAATAAAGCTGCTCTCAGTTATAGGTGGTGGTCTGTACAGAGAAAAAGACGAAAACAAGAAAAAAAGAAAGAAAGAACACACATGTGAAATTGCTGAAAAGCATGCCAGACCAATTCTTTCGGTAATGAATAGGGGATTGAGCCATTCATTTCTCTGCCTTTTCCACACAGGAGAACTTCCTGAAGTTCACACCCCTCTGAGAGCACCACAGCATTAGAGCACGTCTGCTTTCAGTCATTGTTCAGCTAATGAAAACCACAAACTTTCATGTTAATTCAACAATGAAGAACAGCCTGCCGAGCGCAAAAACCTTTCTTGAACATTGCAAGGTTGGTACAATAATCCTACAGTTTCTACACTGTAAAATAATTAAATTAAAAAAAAGTTTTTAAAAAACTTCTAAATAAATATCTTAAAAAGAAATCTAACTAAAAGTCATACATTAGCACGATTTGTTTTTATATTAATGTACACTGCCGTCCAAAAGTTTGGGATCAGTAAGACTTGTCATGTTTTTGAAGAAGTCTCTCATGCTCATAAAGGCATTTTGTTTAATCAAAAATACGGAAAAAAACAGTAATATTGCAAAACGTGATAATAATATAAAATAATGGTTTCTATTTTAATATACTTTAAGAATTTATTTCTGTGATGCAAAGCTGAATTTTAAGCCATTACTCCAGTTTTAAGTGTCACATGATTCTTTAGAAATCATTCTAATATGCTGATTTATTCTTAGAATTATCAATGTCGGCAAAAGTTGTGCTGCAATTTTTTTTTTCTAGAACCTTTACTTTTTGGGATTCTTTGATGAATAAAAAAGTAAAAAGAACAGCATTTATTCAAAATAGAAATATTTTCTAACAATATAAGTTTTTGCCATTACTTTTTATCAATTTAACACATCCTTGCTGAATAAAAGTATTAATTTCTTTAAAAACAAAATGTAGTAATGATGCTGAAATTCAGCTTTGATCACAGGAATAAATTAGATTTTAATGTATATTAAAATATGAAAAGGTTATTTTACATTCCAATAATACCTCACAAAATTATATTACAATATTACATATTAAGTTTCTAAATATTACATAAGAAAGTAAAAAAAGCATTAAAATTATATCTATCTATCTATCTATCTATCTATCTATATATCCATTTCTAAGAATGTGAATATTTTTCAATAATTTGGAGTAAATTAATACATTTATTAAGCAAAAACACTTTAAATGTATCAAATAAAACCATAAAGAAAAGGTTTTTGTTAACTTTCTACTTTCTACTCACTAAAAAAATCCTGAAAATATATCACAGTTTCCATAAAAATATTAAGCAGCACAACTCCTGTTTTTAACATTGATAAAAAATAAGAAAATGTTTCTTGAGCAGCAAATCAGCATATTAAAATGATTTCTGAAGGATTACGTGACACTGAACACTGAAGTAATGATGCTGAAAATTCAGCTTTGCATCAGGAATAAATTACATTTAAAATATATTAATTAAATATGAATTAATTAAATATTAATATATTAAAAAGAGACTTCTTTCAAAAACGTTTTAAAAAAATCTTCTAGATACCAAACTTTTGAACAACAGTGTAGATTAATTTAAGCGCATCCAAACTTTTGACTTCATCGAGTTCAGGTTTATGGTATATAATGTATATTATCAAACTATTTTTGATTATTACTAAACATAACCATCATGGCACCAGCAAGACATCACAGTGCAAAACAATGGATTCCTTAAAATTAGAAACCTCATTTTGCGTTTGCACGACACTCATACAACACTGTGTTGCATTATTAAAAAACTATAAGTAATTCCTAAGAGCAAAAGCAATTACGCAAAAGTCATAACTTGCACCTGAAATATCTACAACATTCACAACAGAAGAAACATCGGTTAAACATCCATCTGTCCCGGACTAACCTTTCTGCAGCGGCCAGTCTGTCCTGAGGCAAAGAGAACATGCATCCCATGACTGGGGAAAAGACCCTGTCCTATAGGATTCGGCATACAGAGCACTTTCGTCCCTAAGAGGTTCGGCTCAAGCCCTCAGACAGCCTGAGAAAGTCTTTTGGCTTGCGTAAAAGTTCATTAGTAGGCTCTGTAAAAAACACATCGTTCTTCGGCGCAGGAAAAGGGGGTGTGAGGGAGGCAAGGGTCTGCGACGGGCTCTCTGTCTCTCTCTCTCCTGCCATCTGGCCAGAGCACAGCGGTTGCAAAGCAACAGGAATATACAACATTTCCCATGGATCTCTGCAGCACAATTCTGTTACTAAACCCCCAACCTATCCTAAATGCACACACACGCACATAAACACGCATAAAAACTTGAATGCTCCTGCCAACACAAACACAAGGAGTTCATTCCCTCCTTTTCCCAGCCTAATAAAATACAAAAGAACACTAAAACCTAAATTTCTGGATTCAATTCAGGGTTTTTTTGCAATGTGTTTTACTGCAGACACCACATAAGAAATGCATTTGATTAAAACAGCTAAAGAAGAAAGACTCGTGAAGTTGTTCAAGACTTTGGCAGGATGGCTTGGACTGGCTGTGATCCTTCAATCTGAGTAATGTGAACCAGGAAGCGGAGAGAATTGGAAGAGGTTATCCTTTCCTGCTCGCTAAACATGTCTTCCTGACACTACAGATATCACACCACTGCACATCATTTCCTAGAAAACACAATCAGTAAAAAGTGAAAAGTGATTTACACTACCAGTCAAAAGTTTTTGAACACTAAGATTTTTAATGTTTTTAAAGAAGTCTCTTCTGCTCACCAAGCCTGCATTTATTTGATTGAAAATATAGCGAAAACAGTACATTTTTAAAATATTTTTTAATTTTACTATTTAAAATAACTGCTTTCTATTTTAATATATTTTAAAATGTAATTTATTCCTGCGATTTCAAAACTGAATTTCTAGCATCATTACTCCAGTCACATGATCCTTCAGAAATCATAGTAATATTATGATTTGCTGCTCAAAAAACATTTATTATTATTATCATGTTGAAAACAGCTGAGTACAATTTTCTAGGTTTCTTTGATGAATAGAAAGCTCAGAAGAACAGCATTTATCTGAAATAGAAATCTTTTGTAACATTATAAATGTCTTTATTATCACTTTTGATCAATTTAAACCATCCTTGCTAAATAAAAGTATTGATTTCTATTATTTCCTTTCCACAAAACAATAGTATAGTGTATAATGTAGGGCTATTACAATTTCAAGGTAATAATGGACAATTATGATTTTTGTCATAATCCTGCAGCCCTAGTATAATGTTACAAAACCTTTCATTTTAGATAAATGCTGATCTTTGGATCTTTTTATTCATCAAAGAATCTTAAAAATAGTACTCAACTATTTTAAATATTGAAAATAATAATAATAATAAAACTTTGTGAACAGCAAATCAGCATATTAGAATGATTTCTGAAGGATCATGTGACACTGAAGACTGGAATAATGATGCTGAAAATTTAGCTTTGAACACAGGAATAAATTACATTTTAAAATATATTCAAATAGAAAAGTTTTTAAACAGTAAAAATATTGCACAATATTAAGCTTTGTTGAATTTTGGATAAAAAAAAATGCAGGCTTGGGTGAGCAGAAGAGACTTCTTTAAAAAAAAAACATTAAAAATCTTACTGCTCAAAAAATTTTGACTGGTAGTGTATGTCAGAAGGAAAAGCTGTGCACACTACCGTCCAATACATATGTATTTTGTTGTTGTTGTTTTTATTTTACGTTTCTGCAGGCATTACTCCAGTTTTCAGTGTCGACTGATTTTTCTGAAATCATCTGAATATGCTGATTTGGTGCTCAAAAACATTTTTATTATTATCAATGTTTTGGTGCTTAAAGGGATATTTTTGATTTCTCTGCACACAAAAAGTATTCTCATCACTTCATAAAATTAAGATTGAACCACTGATGTCACAAGGACTATTTTAAAGATGTCCTTACTACATTTCTGGGCCTTGAACGTTTCAGTTGCATTGCCGTCTATGCAGGGTCAGAAAGCTCTGAGGTTTCATCAAAAATATCTTAATACGTGTTCTGAAGACGAATAAAGGTCTTACGGGTTTGGAACGACATGAGGGTGAATAATTAATGACAGAATTTTCATTTTTGGCTGAACTATCCCTTTAATATTTTAGTGGAAACGATACATTTATTTCATTAGATTTTGTCACTATGTGCCAATATGTCACCTTTTATTCAGCTGAATAAAACTTAGAATTTTTTAAAAAGTATATATTTTATTGGTACCTTGATGCTAAAGTCATTAGGCCCTTCATTGTTTTCAAGGGTGAATAGGTCACAAGTTTAACACACAACACAACAACTAGGATTATGAGGAGCATTCAGGAACGGTCACATCCTGTGACTCCACCTGAACAAACAGTGCTCATTTTCACCCGCATATAATCCTTCTGTTTATTACACAGCTCAATTTAATGTTTAATATCACCAACCCTGTCCCTGACGTGTCTGTTTTAGCATTATGAAAACCGAACAGGAAATTCACTTTTACCAAATTGACACACATGAAAATTCGTGAACAAAGAAGTAGCTGTTGGCATTCACAATAACACATAACCACTGTGTATATGAACTGTCTCAGCTGCTACAGACCGTAACACTGAGACAGAATGTAACGCACGCACATTCTCTTGATCCCATGATGTCAACACTTTGTAATGTTGGAACCCATGACCAACCGAACCACAAAGTGCTTTAGGAACGAGCCATGGTGCAGAAACGATGCTTTGTTCAAACAAGGCCAAAGGTCTATGGGGAGAAAAACTATAAAAGGGCCATCCAACTAAAATATTATCGCAAATTTGAGCCCTATAACACAGTTTCTGCCATGGGCTGTAATGCATAAGCTCATTTTGTAACTTTATTATTTGCATTTACACTTTTGTGGGGTGGAAGTTGGAATACAGTTCTGTTGTGCTTCACAAAATCTTTAAAGGCTCTGATCAACATTTCAGTCATGCAGAAAAATTTGTGTGGGTGTAATATTTCCCTCTTGAGGACAATTGAAGGGGGAAGGGAAGTTAAAATCAGGCACTTACACTGCATGGAATGGTTTGATATCCAGAACTGGCTCTGGCTTTTTTCTGAAGAAGAACCAGTAGATAAGCAGTCCTGCGACTAGAGAGAAGAGGAAGATGTCCAGAGAGCTGAGAAGAGGCTCCAGAGTCTGATCCTGATCAGAGGGCAGCTGGGATTCACTGTCCTCCATTTTCACAGAATTCAGTAAGCAGCTATGTCTGCAAAAACAGATTTTCTTCATGATTAGTATTAGTCACACTACCATTCAAAGGTTTTTTAACAGCAAGGTTTTTAATGTTTCACGAAGCCTGCATTTATTTGATCCAAAATACTGCAAACTATTTTTACTATTTAAAAAAAAACTTTCTATTTAAACATATTTTAAAATGTAATTTATTTCTGTAAACAAAGCTAAATTTTCAGCATCATTACTCCAGTCTTCAGTCTCACATGATCTATCAGAAATCATTCTAATATGTTGATTTTATTATTATTATGATAATCAATATTTAAAAGTTGAGTAAAAAATTTTCAGGATTCTTTGATCAATAGATTCAAGGATTCAGGATCCAAAGATTAGCATTTATCTGAAATAAAGTTTTGTAAATAAAATTTTGTAACATTATACACTACATACATATACATACACACACACACACACACACACACATATATATATATATATATATATATATATTAAGAAATTATAGAAATTAATACTTCTATTTAGCAAGGATGTTTTCAACATAATAATAATAAATGTGTTTTGAGCAGCAAATCAGAATATTAGAATAATTTAAGTTTCATGTCTGGAGTAATAATGATTAAAATTCCACTTTGAATTAACAAAAATAAATTACATTTTAAAATATATTCAAATAGAAAACAGTTATTTTAAATAGTAAAAATATTTCAAAATTGTACTGTTTTGCTGTACTTTGGATCAAATAAATGCAGGCTTGGTAAGAGACTTCTTTAAAAACATTAAAAATCTTACTGTTAATTATATTTAGAATGAAAAAAAGCATATTTTTATGATAAACAGTATTGACAGACAGTATAGATGGATAGTATAAATTAAAACATTTCTCTTTACATTTTAACTTGCATAGCTTGTGTCCATGTATTTGACATGCTTTATCACGTCTAAACACGTAGACAAACAATGGAATCTGTGTCTTTTTATCATGTTGTGCCCTCTTTTGAACACTCAATGTAATTACATAATGATGACCAGTTACAAAACACCCCTTTCTTAGAAAGACTTTCGTCATTTTCTAATGAATTTCGTTTTTCATCACCTCGGTTCCCTACATGGAAACTTTTATCTTGATAACAACTATGACGTGTTACAAAATAGCCCTCATCTCTTAAAAAACAGAAGTACTGTAGTACTAACATGTTTTGGACATTAACATGACGTTGTTCAAATAATTTGACGTCTATTGTACATGAATATGTTAATCATTCAGTATAGTGTAGCAAAGTTACATTGTGTACCATCTGATACTATCACTGTACTATGCTATCATCGCCACAGTACTTTGTAAGGGCAGACATACGCGTATAAACACATAATGTTCACTTTTTGTTTAGGACCTCGCAAGAGTATTGACAATACACTAATAAGAAAGAACATAATTATTTTTCAACAGTTATACAACAGAATATACACTAAAAACACATACCTCCGGTTAGCTGGAGCCTAGGCGCACGGCACAGCTTACGTCACATAGAAACGCGGGTTGCCAGGCGCAAGTTCAAATATCCCTCGAGTATTGTATTCCAAAGTATAAATTCGTTGTTTAACGTTGAACAGATGCTACTTTTTTGCTTTGTAACGTGTTCTTAGAAATGTTTTTATGTTTTTTCTATTGTATTTGTCCATTGCAGCATTTTTTTCCCAATTAGAACTAAGTGAGCCTGTCTGTGACCGTAGAGTTATTCTAAGTTATTTGGCAATTATTTATGCTATGAGAGTTTAATTCAAATTAGGAAATGATGAGAATTTAAAACTGTTATGCTCAGTGAGATAAATTCTTTACTTTTAGTTTAAAATTCAAGTTTAAAGTCGTTTACAATAGTAAAAACCTTACTAACGTTCTCGTGAAAG
The DNA here is from genome assembly GCA_012976165.1 of Labeo catla. Classification (NCBI taxonomy): domain Eukaryota; kingdom Metazoa; phylum Chordata; class Actinopteri; order Cypriniformes; family Cyprinidae; genus Labeo; species Labeo catla. The sequence goes on along the minus strand of VONZ01000640.1, from coordinate 398,595 downwards.
CGTCTAAGGGATTTTTCCATTTCCCATTTCTGTTTCACAGGGCTTCCCCAATCAATTCTTGAAAGTATTGAAAAATTCGTTCAAATCTTCGGCTGACTGCACGTGCTTCTTACTAACAGGAAGGTGTCATAACGCTACAGCATGATGGTAGTCATGTGTTGACATTGTGGAACAATGCCATGATAGCAAAAGATTTCCATAACCGTCATCTAGCTTCCGTCTTTGAGTTCTATTGAACAATCATTAACTTGCCAATTCTAAATCAACTTTAAATACAGACCAGAGGTGTTTTAAAAAAAACATGAACATGCTGTTTTCATATTCTGATGTCATGACCTTTTTCAGGGCTGCCAACTTTTGAGTTCAGCCTAGAGTGAGATTTTGGGGGCGGTGCTTGGTTATGGGGGAGGGGCTTATAGAGGGGCGTGGCTTGGTGTGGAAAAAATACAAACACAAAATCATTGCATTAGCAGAAGTGTATTAGGTATATATATAAAATCATTTAAATATGGGATGTCATTGACTTGACATTCTGTTCTTAGAAAACAATAATTAACATTAACTACTAGGCATATCCAGATATTTGTCATGTTTTTTTATGATAAAGTTATGTAAAATAACTGCTCAGTGCTGCAAAACAAACAACTCTGCTAATGCTAACTTAATTCTATATAAACTATAACAGCATATTAGCTACTAGCCTAAACTGGACGGAGACATGGGGCGCCCTGTAACTCACTGACCTGCCTGCATTCACAATTCACACGGTGCAGATGGGAGGGAGAACGGCTGACTACACAGTTTATTGGAATAAATTGTGTATTTCCCTCACAATTGTCACAAAAAACTCACTACACTGTCTGTCTGGTCTCTCTGCGCGTTGCTTTGCGAGATCATGCGGCGCGATTTTTTTTTTCTCACTGCTGCACGAGTCTGCGTGAGAAAAGGGGGGTGTGGCGTGAGAGCGTGAGAATTAGGTCAATTGCGTGAGTCTCACGCTGAATGCGTGAGAGTTGGCAGCCCTGCCTTTTTTGACATATGGTATGCAAAATATGACGCTTATTCCTTTAATAAAAATAAAAACAAAATATTAAATATTTTAGGTTAAGGAGAAAGGCATCGCTTTATCGCTTGTGTTTTGATACACATTTACAAAAACCATAACTTATCCAGTTTGACCCACAAACAGAAAAAAAACATGTGTTGACAACATTTAAGCAACAAAATATTAACACACTGACTTTTAAAAAAAAACATTCATATAAAACATATATTGCTATAATAAAGAGTTCAGCAGTGCCTTTGTGCCAGTCATTCATAAAGCTTTTGCTTTGTCCTGATCCATGTACTTGTGGTAAACAACACCGAGAGTGGTGAAGAAATTTCCCATGAACAAAACAAGGAAAGTAGAGCCACACATCAGAACCTAAGAAGAAAAAGAAAATATTCCAAAAATCAACATAAATCACAAAAAACTATACGTATACTTCTGGATTAAGCAATATACACATCTGGAATAGTTAAATATAATGCATGGATATTTAGAAAAACTGACCTGCCACTCTTTCCATTCTGGTAGCTGGGTCATTTGGAATAGTGTAATTCCATTATAAAGCTGGAAAAACTGGATATACATAATAAGATGGTTAAAACCACAGCATAATAAACAGAATTACATCAGAACTTTTCTGAATAACCATGTCAACATTTTAAGTCAGTGTTAAGTAAAGTCTTCTTTTGTCTTGTACTGTCATTCAAGCACAGGTAAATATAATGGTTACACCATCTCTAACTATGGTACAGCTTTAAATTGACATTTTGCTCTCTGTGCCATCAGAAGAAATATTTACCATGATGACTACATAGCCATAAAACAGGAAGTGACTTGTTGGCCCATGCAAGATGATTGCATCTATTGCAAAATTAACCCTAGATTAACAAACACATTATCGAACTTACATGGCCCAAGAAAAGGAAAGGCAGGAGAAAGGTCAGACCCCTCCACATCCAGGACTGAAACCCCTCTGATCATAAAGCACATGTGAAAACATGTCTTAGTGGATAAGTCAGCAACTGAATAAGGAAAAACAGACAAGAAAACAACATACTACCCACCAACTGTGAGGTCCATGTTGTGTCTTTCTCCAAGAGCTCTGAGTCTATATAAGCAGCCACTCTGGTAATAGTACTGGAGAAACTGAACAAAATCTGAATGGAGAATGAAACAAGAAAAATAAAACAATGAATAAATCATTATTGCATTTAAAGTGTTACTAATACTGTAAGGTAGCAGCTCTTACTTATATACATGGAGTAGGACAGGAACTGATTTCTGAACATCTGGTAAAGTTCACCATCTGGCCTGTGAGACACACATGATAAGTTGACATACACCAGATATTCACACATTATCTCTCACGCTTTTTCACACTTATTCTGTTCTACTTATCCTCGAAACATTTCATTTAAGCATTTACTCAAAATAAATGATTCTGATTAATCTAATATATATTAAAATATTCTTTATTAAAGCACCAAAGATTCAAAGATGTAATGCTGCAATATCTCACAGTGCTAAAGAGTTAAGTTTGTCATACCAGGTCAGCATTACTCCAGAGAGAAATGTTGAAACATAGTGTTGAAACACCCACCAGCCCTTGATCCTGAAACACAAGCCAAGTATTGAAATGTTACAGTATAGCCTGTAGTGCTGATTTAATACGTCAAGAATTAAAAAATTAAAGAAATTAAAATTCACAAAAAAAAAAGGTTTTCACCATAGAACCATTCTGTGTTCCCCAAAAAAAACTTTTGTGCAAGAATTATGAAAAGGTTCTATCATGGAACCATAGATGCCAACCAAAATAAAAATGTTCTTTCTTTTTTCAGTCTCACTTTATCCTTTATTGGAAGGCCGTGTTATATTTATTACATACAACAAGAATACAAGAACCTTTATTTTTTAGAGTATGATCCTATGAATATTCTTACTTGGAACCATTATTAATGAGAATGCTCTCTCTTATCGTCAATGTACAATAATACCACACCAACAGGAAGTTGAAAAGTGCATCTAGAACCCTGTCAAAACACAAGAAAGACAAAAAAAAAAAAATTCAACTGATTATTTCACATGTATTAGTGAAACATGCAGTGTTAGATATAATCAACGACAAAAAAAATGTTTCTACAAGAAATTACACTTTTAAACTCTAAAAAAATTGTCATATGTGACCCTGGACCACAAAACCAGTCATAAGTAGCATGGGTATATTTGTACCAATAGCCAACAATACGTTGTATGGGTCAAAATTATTAATTCATTTTTCTTTAATGCCATTAGGATATTAAGTAAAAACCATGTTCCATTGAGATATTTTGTAAATTTCCTACTGTAAATATATCAAAACCTAATTTTTGATTAGTAATATGCATTGCTAAGAATTTTATTTGGACAACTTTAAAGGCGATTTTCTCAATATTTAGATTTTTTTGCACCCTTTTTTTAGATTTTTAAATAGATGCATCTCGGCCAAATGTTGTCCTATCTTAACAAACCATTAAAAAAATTGACCCTCATGGCTGGTTTTGTGGTTCAGGGTCACATATTTGGTTGCAATAAACATGTACCTGTAGGTGACCAAAAACCGACAGGTGAATGAGAACAACAAGAGCAGCACAGTCAAGTATAGTTTGAACTTCTCATACTCATCTTTATAGGCAAACCTGTACAATAGAGAAATGGGCAAAAGTCAGACAAATCACATGACTCATGACTCACTAACATGACTACATTTCATGACACCACAATGTTTAAAGTTGACGATCACAAGTTACGGCTATTGTGGTGTTAGACTTCTTCAGAACCTTTTAAAGGGGTGATGACATGAGAAACCAAATTTCCACTGATCTTTTGATATAGAAGAGGTCTTTGTATGCTTAATACATCCTGCAAGTTTCATAACTAAAAATGTCCTCATCATCAATAATTCAATTAGCACTGTTTAGAAAACTTACTTGGACTGCTTGTTAAGGAGTGTAACGTTAACATTTCCAAGCACAAGACTGAGGTATAACCTAAAACAAGAACAGGGTAAATTGTTCCATATTAGCATCAGGTTGCTTAAAGATTCATTGTATGCGTTTAAACAAGGTAAATTACAAATCCACACACCACTATCATTTATTATTGAAATATATACCACACCCTTAGTCTAGTGAATTAGCAACAGGCAAATACAGCTGTATGACCTGCTTTGAATAGTAAATCCTGATAATGTATTTTAAAAGAGGGTCTGACAGAGGGTGGCATTAAATAACTCTCATTTGCATTACTCATTTTTCTTCGGCAGGAAGGCCTCCATCTCAGAAAAGACGTTTGATCGTTCCTTTATAGAATCATGGATCTCGTCTACTTTGTTTACATCTTCTGGATTTGCTACCGCTCTGCATCTACACAAGAAAAAAAAAAACAATGAATATAAGGTATAGATCAATGATGTTTATTTGTAACCAAGGCATAAGTAACTCATGACTGACTCCTGCAGGGATTCGTTGAGATCCTTTAACTTCTTCCTCTGCCTGGCAATAGATGAAGAACAGCTGTCCTGCAGTTTTGAAACCTCCTCCAGCTTTTGTTTGTAAAGTCGATGTGTCTCCTGTGCAACAAATATACACATTAATTTTAGAGGCTCATATCAAATGATTACTCGTGTAGAAAAGTATATGTTTTTCATGAATATTTGAAACCATTAATAATCCAAAATTGATATTTCTAATAATTTGCCACATGTGTATTAAACTAGATATTCAGAAGACCTCTGCTTATTATAACATCGTACATTATTTGTCATGGACACATACATCTTAAAATAATGGAAAATACTTTATATAATAAAGTTACATATTATATTTCTGGGAACTGCCGGTTCTATTTATTAATAACGAGCTAAAAAGATGTGCTTTCTGACTTATTGTACTACTATTATACTGTGAGTTGGTAAGGACTAATTTGCTAAGCAGCTAGTGCTCAAAGCTGAAGCTATTCATAGCGATACTTCGAAATATTTGTAAATAAAACAATTATGATTTATATAAAAACAGTTAGAGATATAGGAGTAAGATCTCAGTTCAGAGCTGTCGTGCTATCTGATTAGCACTGGGGAAAGGAACACTCCTCACCTGAACTTGTTGATAGTCTTTTTCCAGATCCTCCCATTCTTGTAAACATTCGTTTAAACCAGTCGGATTAAATAACATTTCCAGAGAGTGTATTTGATGAAAAGTAGTGTTCCCTGATAAGTGTGAAGAAAATAACAGTCTGTTCCACCACTGTCTGAGCGCCTCGCTATCTTTGACAGACGTCTGTTATCTGAACGCAGCTTCACAACAAGCGTAGCCAATCACAGACAAACCCTGCGGCATAATGAAACGCCCCTCTCTGGAATCTGACCAATGAGAGCTTTACAAACAAACCGATGCGTCATAGACGCTGTAGCTTACTGACTGACTTCCCACAGACGCCCATGGAGAGGCACAGGGAATATACCAAACCAAAGTTCAGGGTCAGTGTTGAAACTGTAGACAGAAGGAGCTCTTATTATGTCATAGGAATGATGAATTGGCAGAACATTTTAGGTTTAAAATTTATTAAAATTACAACATTCTTACGAGATTTTTTTAAAAGAAGCCTGCATTTATTTAATCTAAAGTACAGCAAAAACTGTAAAATAACTGTTTAAAATAACTGTTTATAATTTCTATAATTTCTCCCCCCCCCCAAAAAAAAGACTTAAAGCTTTTGAATGGTATAGTGTATAATGTTACAAAAGCTTTTCATTTCAGATAAATGCTGATTTTCTTTCTATTCATCAAAGAATCCTGAAATGTACTCAACTGTTTTAAATATTGATTATAATAAAATGTTTCTTGAACAGCAAATCAGCATATTAGGATGATTTCTAAAGGATCATGTGACACTGAATACTGGAGAAATGATGCTAAAAAATTTGGCTTTTATCACAGGAATAAATTACATTTTAAAATACATTCAAATAGAAAGCAGTTATTTTAAATATTAAAAATATATAACAATATTACTGCTTTTGCTGTATTTTGGATCAAATAAATGCAGGCTTGGTGAGCAGAAGGGACTTACATAAAAAACATTAAAAATCTTACTGTTTAAAAACTTTTGACTGGTAGTGTATGCGTTAAAGCAGCATACAGTAAAGTGGAAGAAAATGCAGAGTCATCCTCATGACATAAACTGCTATTTGTAGCGGCACATATTTAGACATTGTTTTGTACATAGTGTTCTGTATATAGTGTATTTATAGGGAATGGTTTATTTATTCTTTTTTTTTTTTTTAGTAATTACTCTTATTGATATATTAAAATTAAAAATCTATGATTCTGTATCATGATGTTTCTGGTAATCAGTTATTGTTAGTAGTTGGGTTCTGATATATCTGTCACTCTCTTCCCAAGAGTCTGAAGTTCCCAGTCAGAAAGTTGCTGCACAAATCCTCGATTTGGCCTCATGTTGGCTTTGCACAGCTGAATATAATTCCATGCCTCCTAAAATATTCAGAAAGTACACGTGACAAATATTTGAAAACCATTTGTCAATAACATCAATGCAATCCACAAATGCAAAAGTAAAAACATTACCTTTAGTGTGTATTTGAGATGATGCATAAGATATGCCATTGTTACAGCACAGCATCGACTTACTCCAAGAGTAGAGAATATCAAAACAGAAGAGGAGGCATTGACATGTGAACCTGAAATGTTTTAAAGACCCACAATCATAAATAAACATAAGAGTTTTTTTAGATCTTTGACTCTGAAAAATACAAATCTTCCAATACTTACCAATAAAAACACACATTCTTTCAAATGAAGTGATCAAATCTGCCTCTGCAGAATCTGGAATTCGGACGTGTAAGACAGTGCAGTTTGCCTTTTTAAACCTAGTTTGCAAAGTTCAGTTCATAGATTAATTTGGGTTTTCAGGCCATAATGAGACTGTATTTTCTATATGAATATGAATATATATGAATATATTTGAGATGGTGGGTTGGCTCACACTAGACTGCATTCATCAGAGACATTGACAAGTGCATTCAGCTTCAGATCTTTAAGGATTTGAAGGTTTGTGGCCTGCCTGTAATCACCCATATAAAGCTTCCCTGGCAAGATTTCCACAGGATAGGGATTCACGCTCTCCAATTCCTATGAATGTAAGTATTTATGATCATTAAATATGTTTACAAACAGCAAAAACACTTAATTTATAATCTATTAAGAATAATACCCTTATATTGTAAAGAATCTTTTGGGTTCTTAGGAAAGGGTAGAGTGCAGAAAACTTCTCATAGCCTCCACTAAGGATCTGAATAGGAAATTGACTCGCTTTTTCTAAGCTGTCTGCACAGTCTATAGCTGGACCTATAAGAAAAACATACAGTTAGGAGGTTTTCAGAGGTGTACCAACATTTTGAACAGAGTTTATAAAGTTATAAAAAGTAGTAGTCTTACCTGAATCTGACAGTGAATGTGTATTGCTGTCATAAACAATGATGTACCTCATACTTTCAACCTCAACATCCAAAGGCATAATAAACTTTTCATCAGAATCCTTGAATGACAAGAAAAACCAGTGACTAGTGGTTTTGATATTCTACAACATAGCAAAACAGGATATACAGTTGAAGTCAAAAGTTTACAGAATCTGCAAAATGCTAATTATTTTACCAAAAGAGGAGGGACCATATAAAATGCATGTTATTTTTTATTTAACACTGACCTGAATAAGATATGTCACATAAAAGATGTTTACATATAGTCCACAAGAGAAAATAATTGTTGAATTTATAAAAATTACTCCGTTCAAAAGTTTACATACTCTTAATACTATGTTGTTAATACCTGAATGATCCACAGCTGTGTGTTTTTTTTTAGTAATAGTTATTCATGAGTCCCTTGTTTGTCCTGAACAGTTAAACTGCCTGCTGTTCTTCAGAAAAATCCTTCAGGGCCCACAAATTCTTTGGTTTTTCAACATTTTTGTGTATTTGAACCCTTTCCAACAATGGCTGTATGATTTTGAGATCCAACTTTTCACACTGAGGACAACTACTGGACTCATATGCAACTATTACAGAAGGTTCAAATGCTCACTGATGCTCCAGAAGGAAAAAAAAACGAGGTGTAAACTTTTGAACAGAACAAAGATGTGCATATTTTTCTTATTTTGCCCAAATATTATATATTTTTTCATTTAGTACTGCCCTTCAGAAGCTACAGAAGATAATTACATGTTTACCATAACACAAAATAAGTTAAATTTACCCTGATCTTCAAATTCAAAAAGTTTTCACTCTCTTAATACATTGTGTTTCCTTCCAAAGCCTCATTGAGCATTCAGATCTTCTGAAATAGTTGCATATGGGTTAGAAAGGATTCAAATACACAAAAATGCTGAAAAAAAAAAAATTTGTGGGCCCTGAAGGATTTTTCTGAAGAACATCAGGCAGTTTAACTGTTCAGGACAATCAAGGGTCTCACAAACAACTATCACTAAACACAAAAGGTAACACATTCAGGTAACAATTTTAAATGGGGTTATTATTTTCTCTTGTGGACTATACTGTATATGTAAACGTCTTTATGTATATCTTATTCAGATCAGTACTAAATAAAATATAACTTTATAGCTTTTTCTATGACCCCTCTTATTTTGGTAAAATAATTAACATTCTGCAGATTCTGCAAGGTGTATGTAAACTTTTGACTTCAACTGTATAAACCATAAACTTAGGGAGGGTGGGGGGAACATAATAGTGAAACATACCCATTTTGCATTTCTGGCAGTAATGATGTGGCTGAAGTTATATGATTCTGCTGCACGGGCATCTGAAGAAATAAGACAATTATTATTATTTTTATACTTTCACTTTCACTTGTTGGTGTTTGAATTAGTACAGTAAGTATTTCAGTACATAAAAAATAACTTAATTCTTACCAATCAGACAAAGATAGTTGCTCTCTGCAAGCCTTGGTAGATGAGTGTATTGGTTTATGATGTTGTACAATTTTGTTGCCTCACAGAGAACTTTTCCAGCCATTAGTTACAGCTTGAGCACAGAAAATGCAGCTGTCTGTATGTTTCTTAACAAAACAAATATATATTTGACTAAAAAATTACAAATTGTCGCGTCTTGGCATAATACTTATTTTAGTTGGCGTTTTAAAAATATATTATTGCTCGAAATGTTCCTTAAATCCAATTAGACTAATTTACTGTTCTTGCTTACGATCAAACAGTTATTGATGATTGTTTACGCTCCTGTTATGGTAACAGATAAACCGCCGCAATGATTGGTTAAAAGCGTTCCGCTCCAGTTGCAAACCCGTTCCGTCTTCCTCAACCAATCAAAAGTTAAGACCCGCCCCACCGCACTTCAGCTGCGCTCCTATTGGAGGATAAACAATAAGGAACTAGTTTCAAAATTAGGCATACCAGCTGTCAGCAGCTGCGGATATGCGTGGATTCAGGGTATGTTGTTACTATTAGCTACTTAAATCGGTAAATCGTGAATCATTAAATGATGTAATTCGTTTCCAGGGCCTTGCCAGGGCCTTTCAGCGGCGGAGGAAGAGAAATGGCAGCAGTCGACGCTGGGCCGTAAAGAGCAAGAAGCCACTTGGGACTCCTGCCATACCAACGGCCCCTGTGTGAGCAACTGCATCATTTATAAATCTACAAAAACAACTCCTGTACATATAGTGCTTTCATATACAGTATAGTTCAGGATTGTTGTACCACATATCTTGTACATGTACATGTTTTTTTTAACGTCTTTTCTGCCCATCAAGGCTGCGTTTACACTTAAAATAGTGGTTTTCTATGTTAATGTACTTGTACGTAATATAATTTATTCCTGTGATGGAAAGCTGAATTTTAGCCTCATTGCTCCTGTCTTTAGTGTCAAATAATCCTTCAGAAATCATTCTAATATTCTGATTTATTATCAATGTTGAAAACAGTTGTGCTTAATGTATATTGTTTAACATGTGATACTTTTTTCAGGATTCTTTGAGGAATAAAACATTAAAAAGAATAGCATTTATTTAAATAGAAATCTTTTGTAACAATATACACTGCCATTCAAAGTCTGGGGTCAGTCATTTTTTTTTCTTTCTTTCTTTGAAAGAAATTAATTCATTTATTTAGCAAGGATGTGTTAAATTGATAAAAAGTGGTAGTAAAGACTGTTACTACTAAATACTAAAGAGTATTGTTAGAAAAGATTTCTATTTTGAATTAATGCTGCTCTTTTTAACTTTTTATTCATCAAAGAATGCTGAAAAAAAATATCACAGGTTCCAAAAAAATATTAAGCAGCACAACTGTTTCCAACATTAATAATAATTCAGCATATTAGAATGATTTCTGAAAGACTGTGTGACACTACTGAAAAACTGGAGTAATTCAGCGTTGCAATATAGGAATAAATTCTGTTTTAAAGTATATTAAAATAGAAAAACACTATTTTAAATTGCAATAAGATTTCACAATATTAAAGTTTTTTTTTTCTGTATTTAATCAAATAAATGCAGCTTTGATGAGCAGAAAACTCATACAAGATATTTGCACACATTCCACAAGACAAAATAATAACTTAACTTACTGTAATAATGTCTCTGCTATGCATTATTTAAAAAGACAATTCTTTCAACCTTTACTCACCCTCATGTTGTTTCCGGTATGACTTTCTTCTGTAAAACAGTAAAGATATTTGAAGAATAATGTTTCTGACCAAACAGTTTTGGTGCCTATTGATATCCATTGTATTATAAAAGCTGAGACATTTCTCAAAATATTGGCTTATGAGCTAACTGTATATCTATCTATCTATCTATCTATATACATCTATATATGTCTATCTACTATCTTACTGAACTTTATTAATACTTCCACCCAGTCCAGACAACAAAACAAAGGTGGACACTATGGAGGAGACAAGTGTTCAAACAACTAAACCGCTGTCTTCAACACTAAGTGTTGGAGCTCTGTTTTCTGCAGTCGGAAGTGTTATGCAACACTGCAGAAAGACAATTAATCAAGTAAGTTTTTTCTCCCATTTTTAGAGTTCAAAAGAGTAAGAGATTTCCAGTGTCTGACCTGTTAATTTTTTAGACCTGTTCTGGACTCCTAAATGTCTTCCTTTTCTGGAGAGGCTATTCAGAAAGAGTGGAGTCCCTTCACCAAAAAGTAGAGGAGCTGCAGAGGGAAATAGCACTATTGCATTCCACTTTGAAGGTCAGAACAATTCAGCTGTATTGAAGAGAATGTTCTTTAATTATTTTTAAAATTGCAGTGCTTGTAATGTGTATGAAATATGACTTGATAGCTGTATCGAGAAACCAAGACTGCAGGTGGTCAATGTGAAATGCCTGATGGTGTTCAGCACTCCACACCTCCACCTGTCTCCCTTCCACCTCCGCCACCACCACCTCCTCTTCCTCCTCCTCCTCAAATTCTGTTGACACTTGCTGCTCCAAAAGTGGCCTCACTTCCCCCAAAAACTGCACAAAGTAGCTCTCTGAAGGTAATGGTTTATTTTTTTCGATTCCCTTCACTTTGTTTGTTGAGAAAACAAGTTATAAAGGTTTGCTTTTTTTATTGTCCTCTAATAGCAGAAGCAAAATGCCCCTGTAGCTGTGACTCTTCGAGATCTTCAAGCAGTACGACTAAGAAAAGTGACTGTAGGCCAAAAACCTCAGGTGAGAGAAAGATTGCGTTCTCAATAATTTTCAGTTGGATCCTTCTTTAAATCAAAATTCATGATGGCATGTTCATTCACAGAAGTCTCCAGATAAAAGAAGATCACCACTGGTCACACTCTCAGATTTGCAGAACGTCCGTCTGCGACGCTCTAAGTCTGACCTCCCCTTAAAGTCTAGATCAAGCTTTGGCAGGTGAAGTTCAGCATAAATAAATGTGTTTGTTTTGTTTTAAAGCAATCCATTTATATTAGCTACATCATTTGTGCTCTTCTCTGTAGGACACCAACTAAAAATCCCATGAATCTTCGGGTACAGCTTCGAAAAGTCAACTTAATGAGGCAAGATCACTTTACTTTATATTGCTGAAATCAGAGCCAAGACAGCCTAAAACTACAGACATCACATTTATAGTGCCTTGCGAAAGTATTCATACCCCTTCATTTTTTTTTTTTTTCACGTTTATTGTTTCTACCTTATGTCAAACTGCTTTAAATTACTTTAAATACATTGCATCAGTATTCATACCCTTAACTCAGTACTTAACTCCACTTACAGCCTCAAGTCTTTTTGGTATATTTTTTATGGTATATTTTTGGTGTGTGTATATATATATATATATATATATATATATATTTGGCAATTATCTGCCATTCTTCTCCTCATCTCTCAGGCTCTGTCAGCTTGGATTGGAGCAGATGCACATTTTCAGGTTTCTCCAGAAATGTTTGATTGGGTTGAAGCCCTGGCTTTGGCTGGGCCGCTCAAGGACATTCACAGAGTTGTCTATAAGCCACTCTTGCTGTGTGCTTATGGTCATTGTCCTGTTGGAAGGTGAACCTTCTGCCCAGTCTGAAGTTCTGAATGTTCTGGACTGGGTTTTCATTAAGGCTCAATCTCAATATTTTGGAGCATTGAACTTTCCTTACACTCTGAGTACTTCAGTCCCTGAAGCTGAAAAACAGCAACATTAGGTTGCTACCAAGATACTTTACTTTTGGGATGGTACTCTGCAGGTGATGAACAGTGTGTGGTTTCCTTCAAACATGATGCTTGGAATTGAGGCTCTTCAGAGCAGAGAATCTTGTTTCTTACAGTCTGAGGTTCCTTTAGGTGCTTTTTTTTTGCAAATTTCAAGTGTTTTTGTGATGATGTTTGTCCTTCTGTAGGTTTCTCCATTCTCCACATATCTCAACTAGAGTGACCATCAGCTTTTTGGTCACCAGTCTAACCAAAGCCCTTCTCCATCAGTTGCTTGGTTTGGCCAGGAGGCCAGCTCTAAGAAGACTCCTGGTTGTTTCAAACTTCTTCCATTAAGAGTAACAGAGAATACGTGCTTCTGTGAAGCTTCAATGCAGCAGAATTTTTTTTCTGAACTCTTCCCCAGATGTGTGGCTTGACGCAATCCTGTCTCTGAGCTCTACAGGCAGTAATTTTGACCTCAGGACTTTTTGCTCTGATATATATTTTCAAACATTAGACCTTTTATTAAGATGTGTGCCTTTCCAGATATACCCATTCAATTGAATTTGCGACAGGTTAACTTCACTTGAAGTATAGTAACCTCTACAAGCAATGTGAATGCTCCTGAGCTAAATTTCAACGGTCTGAGATAAGGGTTTGAATACTTATGCAATGGAATCCATTTAAGTTTTTTTTATTTTTATTACATTTGCAAAGATGTTAAGAAACCTTTTTTTTTTTGCTATTGTGGTGTACGGATTGTAGACTGATGTGGAAAATTAAGTCATTTAAAGCAGTTTAACATAAGGCAACAACAACATAACAAAACATGAAAAAAAAATTAAGGGGTATGAATACTTCCGCAAGGCACTGTAGCTTAATTCTTGTCATTTGCTATATTCTTAGGAGTCCTGGTGGCACACCGCTCTGTAACAAAGAGAATGATGTGACGGATTCAAGCCTAGATCTAAGCATGACCAGAGGGTTGGGAAACAAGTACCTGGTATGTAAACGGCTTTATCTCGAAATGAATCACAGAATTTAATTTAAGGTTTTATTGAACAATACAAGTCATTAATGTATAGCCTAAAATATTTATTTAATCCCTTACAGAGTGCTTTAACGAAAGGACTATCCCCACTCAAGGCTGTCTAAACAAAGAAACTGACTTTTTTTTTATTCTTGTTGCACATTGTTTTGCATGGCCAGTTTTTGTTTTTGCTTATTTTTACATGTGTACTGTGACTGTGCTAATAGCTTTGGTTCTCATACTGTCATGTTACTAAAGTAACTATTTTAGTAACAGGACAGATTTTATGTCACTTGCTGCTGTGTTGTTTTATATATTTGTTGCATGTGAAATGTGCTTCTTGCTTCTTTTATATCAAAACCCCTTTTTTAAGACATGCTCACAAGCATAACAAACGCACACTGTATGAAAATTAAATGCACATCAACATGAGCATGTTTTTTGATATGGTTAATTGTCTGATTAGTAGAACTTCATAATTGAACATGCAGTTCAAAGTCACTGTTACTGAATATGACTGTGGAATGTTCGAACTGACTCAGCTGTAAAATATATTACTTGATACTGTGGCGAGACAAGTCAGTTATTGATATTTCAATTCAAAAAGCCATTGATGTCTTGTGTGTGTGGTAAAACGTAAAGCACAGCTTAATATTACCAGTCCTGTTATTGTGAGACTCAGGATGTGTTTTATTTCCATGTTTTACTGTATGTTTACTGGTGGGCTTGAGGTGCAACACCCGTTTAAATGTTACTATGTCTTAGTGTTTTATTTTAAGGGTCTTTTGCAATATTTCTCCAAAGCCACTTTTGTATGTCAAAAAATATTGCAATGAACAAAAATCATTTAATAAATATTGATCCTACAGAAAATGTCTGTGATTTTTGACTTAGTGTAAATGAGTGCATTTAGATAAAGACAAAAAAAATGTTCAATTTATGGCTTATAAAATATACATTATTTTAGTATTATTTATATACTATTAAAGTATTTATTAATGTATTTTAGCTTGAGTTTTAGTAATTAAGTGCTTTTGTAAGATTTATTAGCTTTATTTAGGTATATTTATATGTAGCTTTAAGTTGTGTTTTAGAAATTTAATATTTCAATATTTCAACTAAATATTTTTTAGTTAGCTGCAATGGCAACATGTTTAATTTTCCTTTAAGGTTTTTATGTAATACTTGTATTTTCTTTCATTATTTTTTGCTATGATTATTTATATACTATTATAGAATTAATAGATATTTTTAATTAGCATTTATTTCTATATTTCCATTTATTTTAATTGTGTATATATAATTTTTATTTGAATTTTAATTTGTCTGTGTGTGTGTTATGGGGGGGTTATGTTTATATAATTATAATATTTCAACTGTAATTTGTATGTAATACTTGTATTTTTTTTATTTATTTTTTACCATTATTTATATGCCACTTTAGTAGTTATCAATATTTTAAATTAACATGTATTTCTATATTTACAGTTCATTTTAATTTTAGATATAAGAATTTTTTATTTGCAATTTTAATTTTTTAGGAAGGTTTTGTGTTTCTATTTAGCTGTAATTTTAATATTTCAACTAAATGTTATTTTAGTTTTTATATTTCTCCTTTAGGTTTTATCTAATATTAATTACCGAAAACGACTTTGAATAGTTTTAAGTTAGTTTAGTTTAGTTAACAATGCTCTCGATTTACAAAAATGTTATTATTTACATATTACATTTTCCATGCTTTTTGTCCGGACATTAACTTGCATATTTTTGTATCCACCCGGACTCTTCTTTTGCGATGAAAGCCCCGCCCATTTGTTTCTTTCCAGCAAAAATGGCGGTGCCCATGAACATCGGAGCACTGTTACAATCAGAAATAATAGAAGACGCCGCGGACAAAGATGAGGGTGTTTGCGTATTGGGCATATTTGGGAAAAGCGCAATGCAACCAGGATCAGCCAAAGACTCTCTCATAAACACCTTAGCGGATAAACACGTCTTCTCTCTCTTTGGGAGCGATGACACTGACAGTCCGGGCGGGGGAACATCCATTCAAGCCTATTATAATCAGGAGAACCGCGTGCTGTATCTCGTATTAACATCTGTTTTTGACAACCGACAACTTATTCGAGCGTGCGAGTCATTGACGGCGGGTTTGGGTCATGCAGAGGCGCATGAGTTTTGGAAAGGAGCTGAGAAAGATCACTGTTTACAGCTGCTGTATCTATTCTCGCTGTGCCATGTTCTACTGCTGGTTCATCCCACATGTTCGTTCGACGTCACGTACGATAGAATGTTTCGCGCTTTGGACGCGCTACGTCAGAAAGCGCTTCCACTGCTGCGCTCTGCAATTAAAGATTCGACAGTATCTAAAGAATGGAAGTTGAACTGCAGGCCCTGCCCTCCACGTTTGCTTTTCGTCTTCCATATGAACGGTGCGCTCAGAGTGGGCTCCTCTGGCACTGGCAATGGGACTGATGGTTCTGGAGGGGATAAACCCAAAAAACACTCCCCTAGAAGGCGCATGCAGCATGCTCTCGAAGATCAAATATATAGGATATTCAGAAAAAGTCGTGTTTTGACCAACCAGAGTAGTAATTGTCTCTTTACAGTGCCTGCCAATCAAGCTTTTGTATATGTAGTGCCAGGACCAGATGAAGACCCCATTGGCTCTCTTCTCGGGCACCTGCGGTCCAACTGTGTTTTGCGAGAAAGTGAAGGCGGCACACCTGCGCCTCGGCAAAGGCGGTACCAACAAATGAGGCACTCTAACAGACAACCCTCTTTCAATGTAGAAAGCAGTCTTTCCTCAGGAGGGCAGCTGGTGGACTGCACTTTAAAAGAGTTCCTTTGGCAGCACGTCGAGCTTGTATTGACCAAGAAAGGTTTTGATGACAGCGTAGGTCGCAATCCGCAGCCATCGCATTTTGAGTTGCCTACTTATTCCAAATGGGTGCATGTTGCGTACAAACTTTATCAGGTCATGATAGAGAGCGGTGAGGATGACGCAGCCGAGATCTCCCTCAAGGTGCAGGGTCAGCTCAAGGTGCTGGAGGGCTTCCTTGACGCAGATGCGAAATTCTCGGAAAACAGGTGTCAGAAAGCCTTGCCGCTGGCTCACAGTGCGTACCAGTCAAACCTTCCCCATAATTACACCACCACAGTACATAAGAATCAACTGGCGCAGGCACTACGAGTGTACAGCCAGCATGCGAGGGGAGTCGCCTTTCAGAGATACGCCTTACAGCTTCACGAGGATTGCTACAAGTTTTGGAGTAACGGGCATCAGCTTTGTGAGGAGCGCAGTCTTACAGATCAGCACTGCGTGCATAAGTTCCATCTGCTGCCAAAGCCAGGTAAAGAGCTTTTTTTTCCATGCTGTATTGAAGAAAACTGTACTTCTTTCTACTTCTGTTACTTCTTTCTTTTTTAAACATTGCAGGAGAGAAGCCAGAGATGGACCACAACCCACCTATTCTATACCACAATAGTAGAGGTCGCTCTACAAGTTCCTGTAACTGTGGTAGGAAGCAGTCTCCAAGAGAAGATCCATTTGACATCCAGGCTGCCAACTATGACTTCTACCAGGTCAGTAGCTACATGTTTTGTTCACATGCATTTCACTTCCAGAATAAAAATTTCCTGATAATGTACTCACCCCCATGTCATCCAAGATGTTCATGTCTTTCTTTCTTCAGTCGAAAAGAAATTAAGGTTTTTGAGGAAAACATTCCAGGATTTTTCTCCATATAGTGGACTTCAATGGGAGTCAATGGGTTGAAGGTCAAAACTGTAGTTTCAGGGCAGCTTCAAAGTGCTTTACGCAATCCCAGCCGAGAAATAAAAGTCTTATCTAACAAAACTATTGACCGTTTTATGAAAATAGTACAAATTTACATGCTTTTTAGTAGTGTTGTAGTACTCAAGACTGGTCTTGGTATTGAGAACCGGTCTTAAGACCATTTTTTGATGGTCTTGGTCTCGACCGCATTTGTACTCTGTCTTGTCTTAGTCTCAGACTAATAGGACTCAGACTTTTTATTTCAAGACCAGTCAAGATCACAACTATGGGGATGTCACTAAACTGCCGGTACACTGTCTGATTTATTTACAGCCATCATTAATATGATTTGATGTAAAATGTCCTGCTTCAAATGCAATTAATAACTAATTAACTAAATAACAAAAATAATTTGATTTATACCAGTGGATCTCAAGACTTAACTGCCCCCTATTTTCCACAACAGCAGGGTCTATCATTCACCTAAAATATTGTAGAGCTTAGCAAGACTAGAAAGATGTATATTCATTGTTAAAAATAACCAAATACTAAGAAATCTGTTTTAGTGCATTTTAATGCTTGTTATGTCTTGTTAAGTCATCTTGAGGCTCTCATGGATATTTGTTGAGGGCCCCATAGTGTGCCCTATACCCCTGGCCGAGAATCACTGATTTATACTGTTATGCCAGGTCAGAAATTAGTGAGGGATTATGTCAAAAAATATGTCATGAAAATAATACATAAAACCACAAAATTGAAGATGTTGCAAAAAAGTGCTTGAGTGTATGAGATGTGGATTTTTATATTATTAAGCAAGAGAACTGAAAAATAAGACATTTCTCAGGCAGTAAATGTGGATCCTTTAGATGAATTTGAGCAGTGCTGTGCTGGTCTTGGTCTTGGTCTTGGTCTTGACTCTGTCTCGACCTGCCTTGGTCTTGACTTGGTCTCAACCCCTCAAATTCTTGGTGTCGGATTAGGTGGTCTTGACTACAACCCTACTTTTTAACCACAAATCACGCATGGCGTAATCATGTTGGAAAGGTCATACGTGGTTCGTTCTTTATTCGTTCTTTATTTAGGGCCATCTCATTTTCTCCTCTTCAAAATCGTCCAACATTATTGTTTTACCTTTTGTTTTTTTGTAAAGGGTGTTTGACTTTTTTGCATGTTCGCTCTGTTAACACTGGGTAGGTACTTCTGCCTAAGTCATGCGTGACTACATACGGCACTTAAATCACTACATAAGGCACTTATTCCTCAGCTGGGATTGTGTAGAGCCCTTTTGAAGCTGCATTGAAACTGCAATTTGGACCTTCAACCCATTTGCTCCCATTGAAGTCCACTATATGGAGAAAAAATTCTGAAATGTTTTCCTCAAAAACTTAAATTTCTTTTCATCTGAAGAAAGAAAGACATGAACATTTTGAATGACAGCGGGGTGAGTAAATTATCAGGAAATTTTAATTCTAGATCTGAATTTGTTTTTCATCGTTCTGTCTTTCATTCTCAGATGCTTGAGGAGAAATGCTGTGGAAAGTTGGAGAGGATCAATTTCCCAGTGTTCCAAGCCAGCACACCCGACCCTGCTCCTGCCAGTGATGAGGTGCCCAGACCTGGAGAGGTTCCTCCATCAGGAGAAGCTGATCGCCTCAAGGAGAAAGAGACTAGCACTCACACACCTGGTGATAGCACAAGCTTGAGTCTTGCTCTAAGCTTGGGCCAGTCAACTGACAGCCTTGGAACGTATGGTGATGGAGCAGAAGGACAAGAGAAGAGGCCAAGCTTGGTGGACAGACAGCCCTCCACAGTGGAGTATCTCCCTGGCATGCTTCATTCTGGATGCCCGAAGGGACTGTTGCCCAAGTTCTCGAGTTGGTCTCTTGTTAAACTTGGTCCAGCTAAGGTCTACAACAGCCTCACTGGTTTAGAGCAACCTGGATTCCTCCCAGGCTCTGCTTTCCTCTTGCCCTGGGATGTTGTCATTCGGAGCCGATCAGAGGAAGATGTAGGATCGCTTGAGCCTCTAGACGGAGGTCCAGCCTCCTGGCCAGCACCGAATAAAGCATCCGCTGGAAAGCGAGGCAGCGCTGGAGGAATCGGACGAGGGCGTAGACGAGACGATGTGGCTCGTGCTTTTGTCGGTTTCGAGTATGAGGACAGCAGAGGGCGCCGCTTCCTTAGTTCTGGCCCTGATAAAGTAGTCAAAGTGCTTGGGCAAGGCGGACCAAAAGAACCTGCAACCAGATGCTTGAATTCTGATATGCCCTTATACATTCCCTCTCCAGCTCAAGGACGAGGGATCAAGCCACACTATGCTCAGCTGGCTCGCCTTTTCGTCGTCGTCCCAGATGCTCCTCTTGAGATTGTCCTAAACCCACAGGTATAATATGTTAAAAAGTGCAAAGTCAATTTAATTTTTAAATTTAAGCGTTCACCAACCATATGATCCACATTTTCTGTGCTTAAATTCTCTCCTAGGTCCAGCCAGGTCCCCCTCCCTGTCCCATCTTCCATCCAGAGCAGCCTGAGGTGGTGCTGCCCCCTGATGGACTCTGGGTGCTACGCTTCCCTTATGCCTACGTGACAGATCGTGGACCATGCTACCCTCCGAAGGAAAACCAGCCGTTGGCAAACTTCAGGGTGCTGAGAGGCATTCTGCGTGCCAACATGACTAGTTCAACCCCACAGTAACAAAAAACACTCTGCACTTAAAAGCACTGTTGAGATATCTGTAAGACAAGGACATTAAGCATAATAAGCATCATTTTGGTGTTACCATTCTTTTTTCTTTTTTTTTTTTTTTCATTTTCTGTGCCGGTTCTTTTTTAACTAAATTCTAGAAATAATTGTGGCTGTAAATACAAGCAATCAAATTAATAAATGTTGTGTTTACAGTAAATAAAAACATGCAGTGGGAAAAAAAAGACAGACTGTGAACAATGTCATTATTAAACTATAATAAAATTTTAAACTAAACTTACTTTTTACTACATAAGCTTTAAAGGATTAGTTCACTTCCAGAATAAAAATTTTCTGATAATTTACTCACCCCCAATGTCATCCAAGATGTTCACATCTTTCTTTCTTCAGTCAAAAAAAATTAAGAAATCATTCCAGGATTTTTATCCATATAGTGGACTTCATTAGGGATTGCAGTTTCAATGCAACTTCAAAGGGCTCTACACAATCCCAGCCGAGGAATAAGGGTCTTATTTTAAATTAATTAAAATGCATGTACTTTTTAACCAGAAATGCTCGTCTTGCACTAGCTCTGTGATGCACATCAGTGACTTTGTGCATGGCATAATCACGTTGGAAAGGTCACATGTGAGAAGTTCTTCATCTGTGTACTTTAAAAAGGTAGGTTAAGGCAAAAAACCCAATCTCACTTTCTCCTACAACTTCAAAATCATCCGACATCGTTGTTTTACCTTTTTGTGAAGAGCGTTTGACTTTCTTTGCACATTCGCTTTGTAAACACCGGGTTGGTGCTTCCGCCTGTGTTATGTGTGACCTTTCCAAAGTTTAACACATTACATAATGCGTGAAGTCATGCTAGTACAAGATGAGCATTTGTGGTTAAAAAGTATATACATTTTTAATTCTTTTTAGAAAATGATTACATAAGACTCTTATTCCAAATTCTAGAATTAATTGTGGCTGTAAATACAAGCAATCAAATTAAGGAATGTGTTTACAGTAAAAAACTGCAGTGAGAAAAAAATACAGATAGTGAACAATGTCATTATTAAACCATAATATAATTTTAAACTTAACTACTTTTCTGTTTGCTGTGGACTTTCTGAGGTTGATATTATTTTTACCTGAGGAAAATAAATTGACATCTCAAAAACGCTTGTTTCTTAGAAAGAATGTTAAAATATCAGTCTATTGTAAGTGTGTAAGTTTTTTAACATAAAATAGCTTGTAGAAACACGACACACAGAGGCGCTATTTAGTTATTATGTGACCGGTCTATCGTAATTATGACTTTGACACCAATCAAATTTAAAAATACAGCGTGATAGCTGTAATATCTTATAAATACTTAATATTTTATGAGTTTAAAGTGATTTAATACTTACTTTCGCTTTTAGTTTTTATTACTTATCTAACTGAAACATCACAAAGATAACAAATGTTTTGGTTTTTCGCCTGCATATCCTCTGCGCTCGCTCATTGGTCCGTCCACTTTTTAGGTTGGCCAATCAGCGTATTGTTGCTAGGCCGTTTTGTCTCTTCTATTTGCTTGCCTGGTTGTCAATCAAACTGGGAGCTTGTATGGCGAGGCCCGATGCGCAACGGTGCTGTATTTACAGAGCACTGCTCTCGAGGTGCGTGGCTGATGAAGATACCTCGAAACTGTTTGTTGTGAGGAATGATCACCTGCTGTTTTGCATGAAGTGGCAGTTTAAAAGAAGGAGAGAATTCGACCTGCGCGATACCTTTCCATTCAAAGGTAGTATCTGTCCAAATATAATGCTTTCAGTGATAATCTTTTATAGGAAGTTCGTATTTTTAAAAATGTTACGTTTGGTATTAAGTATCGTGCAGTATATGACAGCACACTAAAAATGTATCATGTAAATTTTGAGAACTTATATTTTAGTTTTAGATTGGATCTCAGGCAATAATAAATGCTAATCTGGATTTAAAACGTAATATACAGAATGCATAATTACATAGTTAAAATGTTAACAGTTATATCTATAGCTATAGCTGTCATATGTGTTCCGAAGGTCTGCATTAAATCTGGACTATTATAGAATTATATGACACTAACACTCTACCAGCAAATGTTGGTACATTAGTAGAAGAAAAAAAATAACTTTATGCATGAGTCATTGGCCATGAAAACAAACTGTATGTTGTCAGGATGTTTTTATAAAATAAGTGCATTTGCATTTTGCTAATTTATCAGTTTTAATTTTCAAATATGCTGTTTTGTATGAAAAAGCATGAATATTGACATGCAACTCATGCCATAATAAACTATTTCATTAACATTAACACTGCAAGCAGCTCCACAAGATCATTGCTTATCGTGCATGTTATTAATGTTATTCACTTCTTGCATGAATAACACTTTGTTGCTTATGAAACATGCTATGCATAAGCAAGTGTTCTTAGAGGGCACTGAAATGAAAGTGTGGCTATTTAATATTTTGCAGTGTTGATAATGCATACTGTTTTGTTGTCACAACGTATGTGAGTGACACTCTGGCTTGTTGTCATTTTAAAGCTGGATTTTCTGAATTGGTTTAGCTGTGGGTGTTTTCAAGGATTCGATTGCCAGAGGTGCTGAGCTGGTGCTGCCATCTGCACTCTCAGTCTGGTGGCATCTACTATGGCCTACATAGAAGCCGGTTCACTGACACCCACACATACTCGTCTGACCTGGATCCATCGCCTTGTCTCTCCATCTGACCCACTCTGTTTCCAACAGTTCCCTTCAGTAGCTTTGCACATTCAGGGGTATTTTGAGGGTCAGTTTGTGCTGTTAGAATATGCACTGAGCTTGAGAGGTTATTTTTATGGATGAATGCACAAAGAGTGCCTTTTCAAAGCTTGTATATTAGTTTAAAGGTCGTTTGAGTTTAAAAAAAAGTTTTTTTATTTTTCTGTATGGTGGGCTTTTCAGAATCGTGCTTTCTCAGTTAGCATATTAAAATTATGCAATTATAATTTAAAATACTTGTTATAAATTAGAGTACTTTATTGTGTGCATTGATTCACATTGATTTGTGTATTGTGATTACGCTGTAAAATAACATGTTAATCCATCAGATGTATAATCGACAATTTGGTTTGAGCTAAATATCACAGCATATGTGTGTACGCAGCAGGGGCTTTTTAATTTGTGCTGACAGATTTCAAAGGACAGCAAAAAAAAGGTGCTATTATGGGAGCTGCCTGCTGTGTATTATGTGAGCAACTGGGGGAAACAAGGGGGGATTCGCCACCTGTCCGGGGGTCCTTGTCTGTTTAGATGCTCTCTTACTGCTTAAAATTAAAAGCAGATTTTGTGTCGATGTACCTGCTGCACCATGTGTTATTGTTACATAACAGGCAGTTTTATTAAAAACAGGGATTTATCTGATTTGTGTTAATGTAATACTTTGGGACGGAGGTGATATTGATTTACAATGTGTGTTTTCGAGTTTACTGGACAAACCTTAGCTTGTTTTCTTTATATGTGCATACATAAACAAGAAAGGAAAATAACATTTTCTATTATGTCTCAAGGATTACCTATCTTACCTATCTTTACGTATTTAAATTAAATTATTCACCCAAACAAAAAAATAATAATAATGCTGTCGAGCAATTAATCGCAATTAATCGCATGCAAAATAAATGTTTTTGTTTACATAATATATGTCTGTGTACTGAGTATATTTATTATGTGCACACACATACAGTATATATTTAAAAAATATTTACATGTGTTTACATGTGTATATTTATATTAATAAAATTGATATGTATACAGATATTTAATATGTAAACAACATATTTTTCTCAAATATATGCATGCATGTGTATTTATATATACATAATAAATATACACAAAACACACACACATATTTTGTAAACAAAAACTTTTATTTTGCATGCGATTAATCGCGATTAATGACAGCATTATTTGTTTTTTTGTAAAATTAATGTTCATGTAAATGTTCATTAATTTTTTCTAGCGCTGTCAAATGATTAATCGCAATTAATTGATTCAAAATAGAAGTTTATGTTGACATACTATATGTGTGTAGTGTATATTTATTATGTATATATAAATGCACACACATACATGTATATATTATACATTTAACAAAAATATGTTAAATTTATATGTAAAATATTTAGATATTTTTTACATATTTTAAAATGTATATAATATACATATTTTAAAAATATATACATAAATGCTTATTTATATATACATAATAAATACACAGTACACACACATATAGTATGTCAACATAAACTTTTATTTTAAATCGATTAATCACGACTAATCGTTTGCAGCCATAGATTAATTGTGATTAATCATTTGACAGCACTAGAAAAAATATATGATAATTTATTCACCCTCAGACCGTACAAGATTCAGATGGGTTTGTTTCTACACAGGAAAAGATTTGGAGAAATTTAGCATTATATCACTTGCTCACCAATGGATCCTCTGCAGTGAATGGGTGCCGTCAGAATGAGAGTCCAAACAGCTGATAAAAACATCACAATAATTCACATGTAATCCACACAACTCTACCAATTAACATCTTGTGTGGCAAAAAGTTTAACTTTAACTTTAAGTTGTTTCTTCTAAAGCAATATTTTGGATAGACGACTTGAGGATCCATTAGTGAGCAAGTGGTGTAATGTAAATTTGTCTAAATCTGTTCCGATGAAGAAACAAACTTATTTACATCTTGGATGACCTGAGGGTGAACTATTTCTTTAAGGGAAATGAATTTCCCCTGATATTTGACCATAATTGCAGTCTTGGTTTTGTTACAGCCGTCTGTATTAGATTTGTTAGTCGGGTCGTCAACTGTGCGGTCAGAAGAAGAAAGATCAGCCATGTTTGGATATTTGATGAATGAGATCTCTTCATTACACATGTGTTTGGTCTGCTCCAGACTAATTTGAAATGGTAAACACACAAAGCAGACAGAGACAAAGTGGGCACCGTTTCTGTGATTATGGCCTCTGTAATTATGTGGGCGACAACCGTTTATCTTCATCTCATCTGTCGAGATCCGAATGAACTCCAGCCTCCGCATCTTTCGCAAATTTCCGCCATAATCGTTTTACCTCCAATTAGCCTTATACCAGCCATGCATCTGTCCTTTGTTGATCCTGTATAATTGTGTTAGAAATCGCATGAGGAAATGATGCTGCTGTATCATTTGGCCAAATTATAAAGTGTTCCTAATGGCAGAGCGAACACAATGGTGCTTAATTATGCCAAGGAGAGTCCAATTTCAGGCCTCACGCTGGTGACTAGAATACTCTCCGGCTGTATTTTTGTAAAGCCTGTTTGATCACGTCTGTGCCAAAGCAAATATAATCGCAGAATCGCAAATAGCTTCCCAGGAAACCTTATTTGCTGCCTTTTAAGAGTTGTCTAATTCAATTTGCTGAGTCACTGAGTTCATGTGATACTTAAAAAAGATTTTTTTTCTCACAGTCAGGCAATCCACATGGCTTTATTTGTTTGGTAAAACTCTACAATAAGGTATTTGTTCATGCATTAGTTAACAACAGCTAACTACGATGAATAAATGCTGTAGAAGTATTCCCTATTGTTAGGTTATGTTAGCCAGTGTAATACTTCTAAGTGAAACCTGTTAACAATTGTATTCTACAATGGAAAAACATTTGTTCTTTTCTAAACATGTGCTTTATGACCTCAGCAGGGTTTTTTGCTGACTTTGCTGAGTCACAACAGCCAACGAATGCTTTTGTTTATGTGATAATTATGTCGGTTTGCAGAGATGTGGTTGGAATTCAAATATCTAATGATGTCACTCACAAGGTCCTTTTTCGATCTCACGAATAGCTGTCCGCGCTTCTGGGTAATTAAATGAGATGCCTGCGGATTCTTTTAGTAATTAGTTCTGCCTTAAATCTCGTCTAAAGCTGCTGCCTCAACAGCCGAAAAGCTGCCAACATGCCACAATGACGTAAAAGAGGGCACACAAATAAGTCACTTTTTAATTGAATTCGTAAAATCACAACAAATTTGTGTGACCTGAAGGGCTAGTTCATCCAAAAATGGCAAATGGGTCATTGTTAACTCGTCCCTGTTTCATTCCAAATCTGTAAGACTGAAAAGGAGATGTTTAGAATAATGTTCACGCTGCTTGTTTGCTTAAAATGAAAGCAAATAGTGACCAGAAACTGTCAAGCACAACAAAGCAGAGTTAAAGGAAGACTTAAAGGGATAGTTCACCCAAAAAGAAAAATTCTGTCATTAATTAATCACCCACGTCATTGCAAACATGTATAACCTTTGTTCATCTTCGGAATACAAATTAATGTATTTTTGATTAAATCTGTGAGTTTTCTGACCCTGTATAAACAGCAATGCAACTGACACATTGAAGACCCAGAAAGGTAGTAAGGACATTTTTAAAATAGTCCATGTGACTATTTTAGGACTATTTTAACAATGTCCTTACTACATTTCTGGGCCTTAAACATGTCGGTTGCGTTGCTGAAGTCTTATGCAGGGTCAGGAAGGTGTTTGATTTTATCAAAAATATCTTAATTTGTGTTTAACATAGTTCTTACAGGTTAGAAATGACATGAGGGTGAGTAAGTAATGACAGAATCTCAATTTTTTAATTTTTTGAACTATCCCTTTAAATATGACTTCCTATAACTTGAACCAAAAAGATTTGAGAGCGAGAGTGTAGGGAAACTGTATAAACATGAATAACAATCTAAATTTGAGCATATGAGCTTCTCCTTTCACATCCCAGGCAATATTTTGTCTGATAATATGTGGATTTGTTTTGTTTAAACGATCCACATTTTATTTGGGATGAATCCATCGAACAAAGACGAGCGTTAAAATCATACGCGTTTGGTTGTCTGGCTGTGTGTTTGTGCCCACGTCATTGGCAGGTCTCCAGCTCTCTGCATTAAAAAGCCACCTCTCATACAGTGCAGCCCCCTTCTAACCCGAGGGCAGGATGAACGCGGGACCACACAATCACAGTTAGCTGACAAACAACAGCTCACAGAAGCACTGATTCATGCCTATTTGCCTGCATTTGCACCGTGCTCTTGTGAATGACGTCCGCTGCGTTCACTGTCTGTGTGTCTTGCTGACGTACACTCAGTTTTTAACATCCGTTCACATCAATCTGCATCATTTGTGACACCAAAAATGTAGGAATACACTGTAGGATTCTTTAATATTCATGCATTCATTTACATAGTTACAACATATCAAGCTTGTCTTAAAGGGGCCACTACACTCTACACTTTAGTAGTTTAAAATGAAACTGTCTGTTTTACATATATATATATATATATATATATACACATATGTGTGTGTTTTAAAATGTAATTCATTCCTGTAATAAGGAAGCAGTCATTACTTCAGATATTTTAATGATATATTCATATTTTGTGTAGCTGTTCACTTTGTTGTTTTAAATGTGGCTAAAATCAGATTTCCATTGTGAACAGATCAGGGTTCTGAACTGACCCGCTTACGCAAAAAAACAATATGAATGGAATTGCCACGTTTTCACAACAAAATCCACCCAAATGCTTCTCAAAACTAGCCCAGTTGCATTTTCAGGGAGTAAATATAGCGTTAGTGGGGTCTCTTCAACCCACGGAGTTGAAAAACAACCTGCAGCAACAAGAAAAGTGGAAAAGTAGCCCAATTCTGCCGGAAAATTGTGGACTTGGCAACACTTCCTGAATGGCTGGTGTCCTGCAGAGTTTAGCTCCAACTTGCCTCAACACACCTGCTTGAAAGTTTCTAGTATGCCTAGTGAGAGCTTGATTAGCTGGTTCAGGTGTGTCTAATTGGGGTTGGAGCTCAACTCTGTAGGACACCAGCCCTCCAGGACTGAGTTTGGGCACCCCTGATCTAGAGTGACGTAAAAGTTGCATGAATTCCAATATGACTGTTTGGTCGCATCTGACCTGTATTGGATTTAGACATGTGGAAGTGGCACAAATTGGAATTGAAAAGATCAGATTCCATGTGGTTTGTGCTGTTCAGTAGAAAACTTCTGTAACATTATAAATTTATAAAATTATAAACTGTTACTTTTGGTTAATTTAAAGGAGTAGTTCTCTTCCAGAACAAAAATTCACAGATAATGTACTCACCCCCATGTCATCCAAGATGTTCATGTTCATTAAAGAAATTATGTTTTTGAAGAAAACATTTTAGGATTTCTCTTCATGTAATGGACTTCTATCCAAGTTTGAACTTCCAAAATGCAGTTTAAATGCAGCTTCAAAGGGCTCTAAACAATCCCAGCCTAAGAAGAAAGGTCTTATCTAGCGTTATTTTCTAAAAAAATGTTGTTTATATACTCTTTAACCTCAAACAATCATCTTGTTTAGCCCTGCTTGAACTCTGAACTCTGTGTATTCCAGTTCATGACAGTTACGGTATGTCAAAAAACTCCCATCTCATTTTCTCCTCCAACTTCAAAATCATTCTACATCACCTTTTTGCTTTTTTTGTAAAAACCACCTTTGCATGTTCACTTTGTAAACACTGGGTCAGTACCTCTGCAGCATTGTAGAACTATTTTAAAGTTGGAGGAGACAATAAGATGGGAGTTTTTAGACACACCCTAACTGTCATGAACCGGAATACACAGAGTTCAAGTAGAGCTAGACAAGACGGGTGTTTGAGGTTAAAAGTATATAAATTGTAAATTTTTTTTTTTAGAAAATAACTGATCATTTTGCTAGACAAGACCCTTCTTCTTTGGCTGGGATCTTTTAGAGTCCTTTGAAGTTGCATTTTTGAAACCTCAGGGGCACCATAGAAGTCCATTATATGGAGAAAAATTCTGAAGTGTTTTCTTTAAAAAAAACAATTTCTATACAACTGAAGAAAGAAAGCCATGAACATCTTGGATGACAAGGGGGTGAGTACATTATCTGTAAATTTTTGTTCTGGAAGTGAACTACTCCTTTAATGCTCCCTTGCTAAAAAAAATATTTTTGACATTTTTTTAAGGTTATCATCCTAAATAAGTGTGTTTGTTCCCCACAGGTGTGCTCTCATCTCTCCTGAAGCTTCACCACGGCCCTCACCTGCGTGCTCCACTGTTTCTCCTGTGAGTCGTCCTGGGCTGACCGGCCCTTCCTGCTCCGCCCCCGCGCCGTCTCTCCCGCCACGGTCGCAATGACGCGCTCCAAAACCTTTCAGGCCTACCTGCCCAACTGCCATCGCACCTACAGCTGCATTCACTGCCGAGCACACCTGGCCAACCATGATGAGCTCATCTCAAAGGTAATCAGCAATATTTCTTTAAGCTCTTTTATCTTAATCATAGACTATAATCAGGTTAGGAAAAGAAGGAAAGGAAAGGACATGACGTGTGGCCAAGTATGGTGACCCATACTCAGAATTTGTGCTCTGCCAAGTGCACACACACAGTAGTGAGAAGTGATCAAACACGCACCGTGAACACACACCCGGAGCAGTGGGCAGCCATATTGCTATCGCCCAGGGAGCAGTTGGGGATTCGGTGCCTTGCTCAAGGGACTCACCTCAGTCGTGGTATTGAGGGTGGAGAGAGCGCTGGATATTCACTCCCACCACCTTCAATCCCTGCCGGACCTGGGACTCGAACCCGCAACCTTTCAGTTACAAGCCCGACTCCCTAACCATTAGGCCACGGCTGCCCCGTAGACGCCATATTAAATTTTGCACGGGTGAAAATGAGGCTGTGAGGGATAGACTTAATAGAATTTTCAAAAAATAACTTTCAAAACTGTTTTATGGAGTTTTTGCCTATTAAAAGTCTTGCGTAAGTTGTTTTGTCAGCTGAACAATCGGTATGTTTTGTGAAAACAGTTTTTGGATTGTTCTATACAATCCTTCCTAATGGATTTCGTGTTGAAAGGTCATGTGAACACTATGAAAACAATGTGTTTTTGGGATGAGTTGTTTATGTTTAAAGCGTTAGTTCACCCAAAAATGAAAATTCTGTCATTAATTACTCACCCTCATGTTGTTCCAAACCTGTAAGATCTTCATTCATCTTCAGAACACAAATTAAGGTATTTTTGATTAAATCTGAGAGTTTTCTGACCCTGTATAGACAGCAATGCAACTGACATGTTCAAGACCGAGAAAGGTAGTAAGGACAAAGTTAAAATAGTCCATGTGGCATCAGTGGTTCAACCTTAATTTTATGAAGCTATGAGAATAATTTAGTGCACAAAGAAAACAAAATAACGACTGTATTCAATGGTAGTGTATATATTCTTTGTTGTGCAATTGTGAATTGCTTCATGGATTTAGTGGAAAGTTTTGATTCTGTTCTTTCAAAACGGACCCATACATAAAAACTGAATTAATGACATCATTAGTAAAACCATATAATCCCACTTTAATTGTACTACGTGCGCACAGATTCCTCCATTGGCACACTTTTAATACACCATATGTGTTTTTTTTTATGAGGTGTGTGTCGATATGTGTGTGTGTGGAGAAATATGTGTCAAGGATTATTAATAGCACCTTTAATTCATAATGTGAACTTTGTGTGTGTGAGTTATCAGTGCATGAATTGTGTGTGCGGGCACAATGTGGGTCAGTAAGGCACTCAGCTTCCTAACGTACATGTCACACAATCAAGGATCAAGGGAAGCAGGTCGTCGTTTGGGCTTTTGTGTGCCACGGGAGTAAAAGTAATCACGTCTCTGTAGCATACGCAGATGATCCAGGACACCCACGTACACCCATAATGCCACACTGAAGTCTGCACACCGGGTTTTGGTCGTCTGATACCATGATTGTCTCAGACAGGGTTTCTCATGCACCATGTGTGTTTACAGATTGTACAGATGAGACAAGATTGTGTTCGCTTCATTCATTAGTTATTCACATACTGTGTTTGCAAAATAAAGCCAGCGGTATCCAGCCTAACAAGGCTTACTTGTGTTTCGGGGGAGCGAGAGCACTGCAGGCGGTTCTGGGGTGGAGTTGAGGTTGAAATGATAATTAGATTTCAATTAGTTCAAATCCCTCCGAACCAAATAAAGGTCAGAATGGAACATAATAATTGTAGTAGCTTAAAAGTAGGTTAATAGAGTTTTGCACAATAGGAGGCTTGTGTTTTTGATTTAACCATCAGGTAGGAAAACTTGATCAGCGTTTGCGAGCTTAAGTATTGTAGCTGGCTTCATTAAACATGAAAAAATCACATATTCGGTCAATTTAGGTACGTATTCAAATGTTGTTAATTAATGTGTAACTTTGGCAGCTCTTAAAGGTCCACTGAAGTTATTTGAAACACGCAGTGTTATTCTGTGTGTTGATGTAATTTCAACTGAAACAGGAAGACAGGATGGGACAAATCAAGCAGTCCCACCCCGTTTTTTTTTTTAAATAGCCAACAGCATTTAGTTGATTTCACAGTTTGGACCAGAGCCACTAAGCTCAGTAAAGCCACATTTGACAGCATATGACAGCTACAATCTCATCCATGTCGCTGTAAAATATAGCATTCTGTGTAGAAATGTAATGGGTCCTATACGTTTTGTGGTCTGCGCCGACTCACACATATGATCCGCTTCATTCTATTGTGTCTCCAGGCCTGTGTGCGCACTGTGGCGGTTTGTGCAAAACCAGACTTCATTCACCCCAACATAAAGCATATTTACACAGTCTGAATCATTCACTATCCCCTATATAGTGCACTAGGTGTCATTCACCGTACAGAAAATACTAATTCTGTTAACAAGTGACCTTTTTATAGTGTAGGGGGCAGGACGTTTCGGATTCTAGAGAGTATTTGATTGGACAGAAAGTTTGATGAGAAGCTGAAGTGCTGGGTGATGTCATCAAAATCGTTGATCCATGTTGGCTGAAGTTAGAGACTGTATGTTTTGAATGCTTAAATCTTCGAAATGTAAATTTTTTTATTGTTTTGGAGTAGAATAGCTTACAGCTAAGACTTAAGGCTAACATATTCACACAATTTTGATTTCATGGGGACTTTAAATACAGAAATGTACTCAAAAATAAAACTGAAAAGAATGAAAATATGTAAGGAACCATCATTCAGTGTCATATCCAAATAGATTCAATGTTTCATGTATGTGAAAAGTAGTAAAGTATCTGTTTAAAATAGTATTTAATAATTTTACATTTAAATCATTTAATTAATTATTGTAAATCTGTTGAAAATGCAGCTTTGCTATAACAGGAATAAATGACATTTTAAAATATATTCAATATATTCTATACTTTTATAAAATATAAATGCAGCCTTGGTGAGCATAGAGACTTATTTCAAAAACATTAAAATGTTGCCAACTCCAACCATTTGAAAGGTAGTGTGTATAATATAAAAATATAATAATAATATTAAATAATATTTTCCTTACACATTAAATCTATTTGAGGGTTTTCATGTATACATCTTAATTGTTTTTAAAAACTTTTTTTTAGATAAAATTAGACTAATTTACATTTACACTGCCCTCCAAAAGTTTGGAAACACCCCTGGCAAAGTGTGGTTTTGGACGATACCAGCATAAACCCTTATCATTTTTTGGTGCAAATACATTAAAGTAACTTGACATTATCATTGAAGACGAGCAATAATAATTTTCATTTTGATTACATAATAATGGCAATACATACATGTCAGGGTCAGACATGCCCATTTGCCAGCTGTGATGCCTGGTTACTGGTTTAAACTTGGCCCAGGTTTTTAAAAGATTTTTGGGTCAGCACACCTTAATAGCTTCAACAATTGATTGCCAATTAAGTTTAGAATACAATGAATTTAGGCCCAGATTATGCAGAGTTGTAATAGCTGCTAATGGTGGATATTTTGATGTTTATGTAATAAGTTATGTTTTCGTAGTTTGTGTTGTCCCTTATCAGTGCAAAATTATCACAAATTAAAAAGGATTCATGCCAATATTGTCCAAAACCCCACTTTTCTAGGGCGTTTCCAAACTTTTGAAGGGCAGTGTAGATTAAATTAATGTGTCACTTTGGCAGCTTTTAAATACAAAAATGCAGTAATTTATTTAATACTAATACATTTAAATAAATAGATTCAAGTTACATGTAAAAATCAACTTAAAATGATCAAGGTGAGGAATAATTACATTTTATTAATTTTCTTTTAAATAACTGAATGAATCATTGTGAATCTGTTAATTCGCTGAATCTGAATTGTTAAAGGGA
This sequence comes from Labeo catla, assembly GCA_012976165.1. Classification (NCBI taxonomy): domain Eukaryota; kingdom Metazoa; phylum Chordata; class Actinopteri; order Cypriniformes; family Cyprinidae; genus Labeo; species Labeo catla. The sequence continues at coordinate 365,103 of VONZ01000640.1, read as the reverse complement.
TAGTTCACCCAAAAATGCAAATTCTGTCATTAATTACTCACCCTCATGTCGTTCCAAATCTGTAAGACATTCGTTTATCTTCGAAACACAATTATTTTTGATGAAATCCAAGAGCTGACCTGCATTTGTCACAGTACTCTTGTGAATGTATGTCAAAGACTGACACAGAAGAGAAGAAATTGTTGAATAAAGTCGTTATTTTTGTTTTCTTTGTGCACAAACAGTATCCTCTTAGCTTCATAAAATTAGGGTTGAACCACTGATGTCACATGGACTATTTTAGCGATGTTCTTACTACCTTTAATGACAGAATTTTCATTTTTGGGTGAACTGTCCCTTTAAATCTGAGTCTAAATTAGTCATTTTAATGTATTTTGAACTGATTCACAGAAAATGAATTAACATACTCTAAGAGTTTATGTTCATGTGTTTAATGTATTGTGTTTCAAGTGTTTACCCATTGTTGTCATGGTTTCATGACATAGTTTTTTAATGTTATTTAGGCTTAAGATAGAGAAAGAACGCCTTCATTACTATCCAGTGTAGCACAGCCAAAATGAAACCACCCTGATGATCTTTTGATCCATGCCCATATGGCCAAACCGCTTTCAAACACCCGTAATTATGACCCTGTCCCTGTTTCACTTCATGCCTGGGAAATCCTATCCGCCGGGGTCATGAATGGAGCAGCGAAGAGAAATAGATTTTTCCAAAAGATTACCTGATTGTGCACTCACAATACAAGTAAACGATGTTGAATTGCTCTGACGTAAATATGTAAAACACATGTCAGCTAATTCAGTGTGTTTATTACGATGTGGGCAATTTTGAAATGTAATCTTTCCTGTTTTGTTTCCTTTGCAGTCTTTTCAAGGGAGTCAAGGCAGGGCCTACCTCTTCAACTCTGTGTAAGTCCTGTAGTTTGTCTTAACAAATCAAAATGGTTTGTCTTTTTTGTTGTTGTTTAATTTTGACATCCTCTTTTCATTTATCAGGGTGAATGTGGGCTGCGGGCCGGCAGAGGAGAGGGTGCTGCTGACCGGTCTTCACGCGGTGGCCGATATCTACTGTGAGAACTGTAAAACCACTCTGGGCTGGAAATACGTAAGTTCTGGATCACACTGGACATGCACACTCACTTGAAGACCACTTACCTCAAACACGCACTCATGGTCATTCACACCGGATGTGCACACCTGAATTTTGACATCTTTCTCCAGCCCAGTCAAGATAACTCATGTATATTTCACGTGAGGGATAAGACTCGTGCTAGAGACTCGGACACAACTCAACACGAGAGATACTTTAAGTGGCTTTTCCACACACTCATGACCTGCGTCACTAATCTACTGCTGACAACCTTTGAGTACTTTGCGCTTTCCGAGATAAAACAGTATGAATTTTCTTGTCTTCACAGACTAGCAGATGGCTCACCAGCGAAAAGCACTTAGGAAAATGTCAAACTGTTGTCACTTTTGAAAAAAAAAGTTATCTCCCTATTTACAGTCAGGTGGTGTAACCAACAGGTAAAATGCAATATCTGCATTCTTGTTAGAATGTGTGGAATCAGTAATTTTTTTTAAAAGATGTGAATACTTTTATTCAGTTAGGCTGCATTAAAGGAGAACTCCACTTCCAGAACAACAATTTACAAATAATTTACTCACCCCCTTACTCACATCCAAGATGTTCATGTTTTACTTTCTTCAGTCGCAAAAAAATTGTGTTTTTTGAAGAAAACATTTCAGGATTTTTTTTTCCATATAGTGGACTTCAGTGGTGCCCCGAGTTTGAACTTCCAAAATGCAGTTTAAATGCAGCTTCAAACGATCCCAAATGCGTTGTAAAAAGATCTTATCTAGCATAACGATTGGTTATTTTAATAAAAATAATACAATTTATATACTTTTTAATGCCAAACGCTCGTCTTGTCTTACTCTGCCTGGACTGTTTTTGTGCCGGTTCATGACAGTTAGGGTATGTCGAAAAAAACTCCCATCTCATGTTCTCCCTCAACTTCAAAATCGTCCTATATCGCTGTTTTACCTTTTTCGTTAAGGGTGTTTGATCTTTGCATGTTCACTTTGCAAAGACTGTGTTGGTACCTCTGCAGTGATGTAGGATGATTTTGAAATTTTTTAAGCTGAGGGAGAAAATACGAACTGAGTTTTATGACATTCCCTAACTGTCTTGAACCAGAATACACAGAGTTCGGGGAGAGAAAAGCAAGATGAGCGTTTGAGATTAAAAAGTTTTTAAATTGTATTTTTTTTTTAATGACAATAACGATTGTTTCACTAGATAAGACCCTTCTTTCTTGGCCAGGATCATTTACAACCGCATTTGGGATCGTTTGAAGCCACATTTAAACTGCATTTTGAAAGTTCAAAACCGGTGCACCATAGCAGTCCATTATATGGGGAAAAATGCTAAAATGTTTTCCTCAAAAAACATAATTTCTTTACGACTGAAGAAAGAAAGACATGAACATCTTGAATAAGAGGGGGGCGAGTACATTATATGTGAATCTTTGTTTTGGAAGTGGACTTCTCCTTAAATTGATCAGAAATTACTATTTATAATGCTATAAAAGATTTCAGTTTCAAATAAATGCTTTTCAACTTTATTAAAAAAAATCTGAGAAAGCGTCAACCTTTCCACTAAAACATTAAGCAGATATTAATCAGAAATGTTATAAATTACAGTTATAAATTACATTTTAAACTACATGGACAGTTCGCCAACAATCTTTGAAGTTGGCTTGAAAAAGCCTTGATTGAAAGTTTTACACAGGTGTTAAAGCTTGAAGTTTAAAAGTTTAGATAAATGCTAGCATGATTTAATACATTACTAACATGATTTAACATGTTGTTAGCATGTTGCTAACATGTTTTAGTACGATTAGCATGTTGTTAGAATTTTTTGCATGGTTAGCATGTTTCTAGCATGATTGGCATGTTGTTAGCATTATTAGCAAATACCATGTTGTTAACATGTTGCTGGCTTTTTTTAGCATAATTAGCACATTGCTGGCATGTTGCTAGCATTGTTAGCATTTTGCTAGCATGTTGCTAGCATGTGTCTAACATGATTAGCAGATTATTAACATGTTGCTAGCATGTTTTTAGCATGATTAGCACATTGTTAGCATGTTTTAACATGATTTTACATGCTTTTAGGATAATTAGCATGTCGCTACTATGATTACCATGCTGTTAACAAACTTTCGAACAGTAATGTATATTATAAAATACAATATTAAAAAATATTTAATATAATATAATATAATATAATATATAATATTTATGTAATATTTTTCCTAACATTGTTTTTGTATTTATGTAATATATTATTATTATATTATTATATTATATTATAATATTATTATGTAAGTACAGATTAGTGTTTTCATGCATAGTTTATTTTTAAAAATGTTTAGTAAAACGATAAACTACCTTGACATTAAAAGTTTTTTCAGATATTAATAATATTTTAAAATAGAACTGTTCAATTTTTTTATTGATAATAATAATGCAGATTATGACTTTTCATCCTTTTAATGAGTTTAATGAGCATTTCCCCCACAAATATATCAAAATTAATGTTAATTCATTATATAAGAGGTGTGTTCCAGACATTGTTACTGTATTTATAAATGGGCTAATTGACATCATTGACACTTATATTTAAAGAATAAGCATATCATAATAGATTTAGAAGTTGGCACTTGTTTTACAGCCCATATATAGTGAAACATCTCCTCTAATACTGCTATTTAAAGCTCTTATATTTGATTGACACACTCAGAAAAGCTTCCCAACAGCTGTCCATTATTTTTGGATAAGCAGGTCTTGACTTTGAGGCGACCACATGCTCGTTCTCCTGACGTTTCTCTTCTCTTCTCTCTCCCTCCCTCTTCTTCTTTCCGTTAGGAGCATGCCTTCGAAAGCAGTCAGAAGTACAAGGAGGGCAAATTCATCATCGAGCTGGCCCACATGATCAAGGACAACGGGTGGGATTGAAAACGCTGAGCTCCCCACGGCCCGTAACGCTGGAAAGAGACGTGCAGCATATATGAATAATTAGTTTCATTATCTGGCTGTAACTTCCTCCCTGGAAATCTATCTACCTGACACACACCTCTATACCATGAGGGTGCAAGGTTCACAGCAGCAGCGCTACCCATTTCCCATGTGTGTATATATATGAACGAATGTGTGCCAGCTAGACACCAAGTGTTTCTATTATGTGAATACTTTCCTATTCAATTCAAGGGAGTGCGTGTGTGTGCGTGAGTGCGTGCGTGTGTGTGCAAATCAAGGCACAAATCGACGTTTGCTTTCCTTTTGGGTTGGCCAAGGTCACAGTTTTGTCCCACACTCAGGTTTAACTAATGGCTGGATCCATGGTAAAGAAGGGTGAAAGACAAACCCATTTAGCACGGCACCTTTTAACTCATCTGAGGCGAAAACATACTAAAGCATCGTCTGTTTGTTTCCCTTTTGTGTCTTCATTTCCTCCAGTTTCGTCACTTGCATGTTGTTTATTTATACGTGTATTTATTTGATCGTGATTTTAGGGACGTTACGTTTATGCTAAACCGTAGCAGCCACGGTGGTCTTACTTTGACCTTGTATAGCGGAAGTAGCGACCTTTGATAGAGGTTTGTACGTACACTTCCTGTCCAGATTGTGATCTGTCTCCTTTTGAATGTGATTATGGAGTAAATGAGGCATTCGTATGCCATTTATAGGGCACAGGTCGCGTACATTAGCTAGAGCCAAGTCTTCAGCCCCGGCCGCAGCTGAGAAAAGCAGCTTTGAAAGGGAACTGAGGCGTTCTCGCAGCCTGTGATGTCCCCTTCGGTCTCATTATTTCCCACAGTTAAATCACAAATCAAGTGGTAAACCAGACATGTTTTTGGGAAAGAGAGCGATCGACAGCTAGTAAATGTGGCTGTTGAACGAGGTAATCCAGATGGGGCTCGTAAATAAAAAGCCTTGGTGCAACCAAAGACTCTTTCATCACCTACGCTGACCAAACTGAGTTCGATTTTTCAGATTTAAGGCCTGTTCACACCAAGGACAATAACAGGAATGATAAATATAAAGTCTGTAACATTGATAACAGAGAGGAACAGTATTGTTGATTAAAACATTGACAGCCAATCAGAAAGCACTCGAGCATTTAAAGTGACAGACAACATAAATGCAATGCATGCTTGTTGGCTATTGTGTTAGTTATCATAGTTATTGTTTTTGGTGTGAACGGACCTTTAGTTGCATCGTTGCGTGTCATTTGGTTCAGTTGAATTGTCTTGTGCAAAACAAGTCATTTTTTCATTGATTTAGGTGTTTTGGATGTTAATAATGTCTTATTTTGATGTATTTATGATCAGTCATCATGTATTGTTTTAGCACTCAAGCTTACATCTGTGTATTTATCGTTCTGTGGGACCGCTCCACCTATTCCAATGTTTCTTGTTTTTTTAATAATTTCGTTTTTTTGTGTGTGTGAGAAATTTGGAATCAGTATATTTTAATCTGATATCAATAAAGCTCATTTTATCAAAGTCCTTTTACTGTTTGTCTTTTTAACAGTGTATTATTTGCTGTTCAAATGTTTCCGAAGTCTCTTATGTTCACCACGGCTGCATTTATTTGATCAAAAGTATAGTAAAACAGTAATACTGTGAAATATTATTACAGTTTAGAATGTTTTATTTCAATATTTCATGACAATTCAGCTGAATTTTCAGCCGCCATTACTCCAGTCTTCACTGTTTAATTATTAAAGTATTAAGATCTTTTTAAAAACACCCTTTTGAACGGTAGTGTTATTTTCATTCATATTTAGGAGTTCAAGCACGTAGCGCTGAAACCCTATTGTAATTGTAAGAATGGTCACAGATCAGTGATTATGTAAAACAACTAAAACCAAATCATAAGTCTTAGAGACTTGAAACTTGGAGGGATGGTAGTACTCACACTGCCTACAACGCGAGTTGTGAGTTGAGTTGTACATTGTGCGTTTTTTCACACATACACACTATATTTCTATCATATGATAGAACTCCTCATTCTGAACAACTTTGCCTCTAAAACCACTGCTGTCAATCAAATAGTTTGTTAAATGATTGAGATGTAAAAAAACCTACTTTTACGAACTAGTCCTAGGTTTTCCGCTCAAATCTGGAAAAGAAAAACAAGGAAAATTACCTGGATTTGCCAAATTGCTTTTTTAATCATTGATTTAGGTGGGTACAGCCTTGCTAAATAATATGTGATGTCTTTTTTCTTATATGCTTAAATGCCTTAAGCGCTGGAACCCCGGTAATCGCTGCTTGCAGCTATATTTTTACATTTTTTCATTCATATTTTTACATGACTTAAAGGTAGGCATACATTTTAAACCGCTCCAGATACGTTGACGCATCTGCCATCTTGGGGCAGTCTATATGTCGTCACTTACAAAAATCAAATTAAATTCAGTTCAGTTCAGTTTCTACAATATATTTAAAATCAGGGCTGCCAACTCTCACGCATTCAGCGTGAGACTCACGCAATTGACCTAATTCTCACGCTCTCACGCCACACCCCCCTTTTCTCACGCAGACTCGTGCAGCAGTGAGAAAAAAAAAATCGCGCCGCATGATCTCGCAAAGCAACGCGCAGAGAGACCAGACAGACAGTGTAGTGAGTTTTTTGTGACAATTGTGAGGGAAATACACAATTTATTCCAATAAACTGTGTAGTCAGCCGTTCTCCCTCCCATCTGCACCGTGTGAATTGTGAATGCAGGCAGGTCAGTGAGTTACAGGGCGCCCCATGTCTCCGTCCAGTTTAGGCTAGTAGCTAATATGCTGTTATAGTTTATATAGAATTAAGTTAGCATTAGCAGAGTTGTTTGTTTTGCAGCACTGAGCAGTTATTTTACATAACTTTATCATAAAAAAACATGACAAATATCTGGATATGCCTAGTAGTTAATGTTAATTATTGTTTTCTAAGAACAGAATGTCAAGTCAATGACATCCCATATTTAAATGATTTTATATATATACCTAATACACTTCTGCTAATGCAATGATTTTGTGTTTGTATTTTTTCCACACCAAGCCACGCCCCTCTATAAGCCCCTCCCCCATAACCAAGCACCGCCCCCAAAATCTCACTCTAGGCTGAACTCAAAAGTTGGCAGCCCTGTATTTAGTAGTAGCTTACTAGTGGTAACTATGTCAGGTTGATGTATATATGGCAGAGATGTATTGTAAAAATCAGTTAATGTAATCAAATCTGTAATCAAACAGACAATGAACACTTAATAGTAATGAATTATATGTTGCAATCAAACTTATAGCAAAATTCGGTAGTGCTGTATGTTGTTTCAGGGTTGGCAAAATCAATGAGTTTCAAGATGCAACAACATTATGCAGCATCCAGGGTTGCCAGATCTGTGCAAAACAAGCCTAATTGGTACTCAGAATTAGCCCAGTAATAGCCAAAACTAGCCCAGTTACATTCCGGGGGAAAAAAGGGTTTTGTTTCATCTCGCAGACTGATTGACAGGCGATCTGACCAATCATAACGCCAAATCCGCCATTCTTTCCGACAAACAAATCAGACAGGAGAGTAGATTAACTTCGGTGAACTTACTTTTGAAAAATTGTGTTTATTGACATCTTTCTGCAGTTAAAACAAAATACATTCTGATGTTCATTCATGTTTTTTTCTTGTTTTAAGTAAAAAAGAAAAGACAAAATGGTATTCATCGTTTGAAATTTCTTCAAAAATTACAACATTTTAAAGCTAAGACCTTGTTTCATATCAGAAGTAACCTGCTCTGTCTTGTCTGTTGGCGTGTCGTCAGTTTCCTCTTTGTTCCGTGATGTATATTTCACTGTTTGAGTACATGATGTGTAGTATGAGAGTTCGCGAGTGTTGTTCACAGACCAGCTTTGACATTTCAGTCACTAATAGGGCATCTATACATATCTTTGGTAGGACAGCCTATCGTAATGTTCGGACCAAATAATCTGATTTTTTAAACATTTTATGCTCCTACACCTTCCACAGATGATATAAACACATTTAGACCACATAACTTATTGATTGCTATCGGAATGTGAAGAGACTTTTTAACCAGTACAACAAAAATCTTTTTTGAACCTAATCACCTACCCTGTCTTTAAGTAAATCATGGGTTTCTGCATTGTAAAAAGTTTTCACTAGTTTCAACTTAAAAACTTAAGTTTAGCAGCTGCCTTAAGTTAAATCAACTTAAAAGTACAAGTCATTTTAACTCACAAGTTAAATTGACTTAAAAGTATGTCATTTTTATTTTATTGTAATAACTTAAAATGACTTGTAGTTTTAAGTTGATTTAACTAAATATTTTAAGGCAGCTGCTGAACATAAGTTTTTAAGTTGAAACTGGTGAAAACGTTTTACAGTGTGTAGTTATTTAGGATATGAATCTTGAGAGCAGAGTTGAAATAGTCCCAAAGGCCTGTCTGTGCTGAACCTTGTACGCTGTCTCTGCATGCAGTGAAAGAGAGGGTGGCAGAGCCAGGAAACATTGTTTACAGCAGCAGATGGTGGGCAGCCTCTCATAACCATGATACTAGGAGCAGCCATGTGAGTGACAAACATTGTGTTTTTCCCCCCCAGGCAGCACAAATACTATGAATCCATTGTTTTATTCAGGCTCCCAATGGGAATTAACACCCTGTAACATCTATTACAGCACTTAACAGCTTCACATTACTGACAGAGACTGCTTTCTATTAAAAAGACACAAAAATCTGATATTAACAAAAACTTAAGCAGATTTATCCAATGGTTTTTATTCAGACATTAAGCAATTTTCTCAGAACACTGCATAACAAAAAAACCTGTGGACACCCATTTCCACCACTGAATAAAAAAAAGTACAAAGTAATTGCAACTTTTTTTCCACACAAATCTGACTTTTTTCTTAGAATTGCATGATATAAACTCGCAATTCAGATTTTTCCTCAGAATTGTGATATAAACTCGCAGCTGCAAGAAAAAGATTTAAACTCACAAATGAGTCCTTTTTCTCAGAACTGCGAGTTTGTGTCTTGCAATTCTGACTTTATAACACGCAACTGTGTTATTAAGTCAGAACTGTTAGAGATAAACTCGCAATTCTGAGAACATATCAGTTTTTTTACCCCTCAGAACTCGACTTTATAACTCACAATTGCGAGTTTATGTCTCACAGTTCTGAGAAAAAAAGTCAGAATTACAAATTACAACAAAAGAATAAAAAAGTCGCAATTACCTTTTCTTTATTTAGTGGCAGGAACTGGCTTTCATATATATATATATATAGGCTACAGCTGAAGTCAAAAGTTTACATACACCTTGCAGAATCTGCAAAATTATTATTAAACTATTTTACCAAAATAAGAGGGATCATACAAAATGCATGTTATTTTTTATTTAGTACTGACCTGAATAAAATATTTCACATAAAAAACATTTACATATAGTCCACAAGAGAAAATGATAGTTGAATTTATAAAAATGACCCCATTCAAAAGTTTACATACACTTGATTCTTAATACTGTTTTGTTACCTGAATGATCCACAGGTGTGATTTTTCTTGTTTAGTGATAGTTATTCATTAGTCCCTTGTTAGTCCTGAACAGTTAAACTGCCTGCTGTTCTTCAAAAAAATCCTTCAGGTCCCACAGATTCTTTGGTTTTTCAGCATTTTTGGGTATTTACCCTTTCCGCCAATGACTGTATGATTTTGAGATCCATCTTTTTACACTGAGGACAACTGAGGGACTCATATGCAACTATTACAGAAGGTTCAAACGCTCAATGATGCTTCAGAAGGAAACACGATGCATTAAGAGCCAGGGGGTGAAAACTTATTTAACTTATTTTGTCTTCCGGGGAACATGTAAGTATCTTCGTAGCATCTGAAGTGCAGTACTAAATGAAAAAAAGTGATAAAAAAAAGTGAAAAAGTGATAAAATAAGAAAACACGTACACATCCTCATTCCTTTCAAAAGTTTACACCCTGGCTCTTCATGCATCATTTTCCCTTCAGTGAGCATTTGAACCTTCTGTTATAATTATAAAACCAGACTCACTGTGATAGGATAAGTAGCTGAAGGCAGTAAAACAAGTGCTACCATGAAGAGTAAAGAGTCATGGGAATGTGGTATTTTTATAAAATGTGGTACTGAGAAATTTGGTGTGGGGTACATTTAAAGCAGTAGCTAATTGTGGTCTAGGGTGGAGGTCTTTCTTTCTGTTTCTCTCGACCTCTCCTCAAAGCTGCCTGCCTCAGCCACATGATGTATACTAAGCTTCTTGCTGGCCAAACCCACTGTGGCTAAAAATAAATGCGATATTCATCCTGGACAGAGTGAGTGAGTGTCTATGTGATAGAGGGAGAGAGAGAGAGATGGGGAGAGAGACAGAGACACAGCTCTTCTGTAGTGCAAATATACATTCAAACCCAAAGCAAACCACCAAAGCCAACACAGAGCAATACCCTAAGATTAAATGACATTATATGTCGCATGAAGTTGCACTAAAAAAAGATTTATACATACAAATCATACAGTCATGCATTTTAAATGTTCAAAAATAACACTCTAACTCTGATGTATATGAGAAAATGTTTCCAATAAGAGTCTTTGGATTAGAGATACTGTAATCTCTGCACTGGTTTCAGATTATACAGGTTTATTTACCCACTGCCCTCATCTCAGTCTTTTCCAACGAGCCTTTGCACAACCAACACGTGTGTATGTGTGTGATTTCTTGGATTTGGATTATATCCGACCTGTGTACAAACACAACTCAGTGTTTCCTGCTGCAATCAAGCCTCTCTGCTGTAGATAAAGAAATCACCAGTGAATTTGCCTGTGAATCCCACTTACTGTTTATGGAAACTAACAAAAACAACTGTCACACAATAAATAATAAGCTGTGTGGAATTTAAATGGAATGGAAGTTCTGTTTATCTCAACATTTGGTCAAAACAGTGAGTAGTATGATTGATGAACACTCTCTTTTAAACAGTACAGATTATTTCATTTTACAAATTTGACGTTTATCATTTGTTTAGCAACAAAAGAAATGTGTACAGCATCCCATACATACAGGGTTCTAAATACATTTTTTTGTGTTGTATTTAACTTAACTTGTAAATATATACATGAAATGATATTCTAAATAAGAAACTTAATCTGTCAGCAGGTGGCGGTAAATGTCTTTATGGGTCACCAATTCATTTGATTTGTTCAAACAGGTGATTCATTCAGGAATGAAGTAAACGGCTCTCATTATGAATGGGCTTTTGAATCATTTCACACGATTCGTTCAAAATGCGGATTCATTTATAAACTAAACACCGCTGTGGTGCTCGGAGATGCGCAACAATTCTGCTATGGCTTCAAATGTAATGTTTTCTGCAAAATAAAATATATATATATATATATATATATATATATGTTAACTTAATTAATTAGTTATGAAAAATAACGCGATTGAAATATTTTTAATCCCCAGACCTGTAACTATAATGCTTATGCCCTAAAATTCAAGATATTGGTGCTAAAAATGCCCCTGTATGTGTTTTATATATATATATATATAAGAAGTTGATATTGTGTTATATTTTAAACACTATATTATGTGTTTTTGCTCAATTTTGCAAAGAACATATTACCTTTGAAGCCAGCATCTCCGAGCAACACAGCGGTGTTTAGTTTATAAATGATTCCGCATTTTGAACGAATCGTGTGAAATGATTCAAAAGCCCATTCATAATGAGAGCCCTTTACTTCATTCCTGAATGAATCAGCTGTTTGAACGAATCAAATGAATGGATGACTCATAAAGACATCTACCGCCACCTGCTGACAGATTAAGTTTCTTATTTAGAGTATCATTTCATAATAATAATAATAACAAAAATAATAAATAATAACTAGATAAAAACGTTTGTCAAGACAAATTTTAAGTTGGCTTGAAAAAGCCGGAACAGAAAGTTTTAAAAAGTTTGAAAAATTTATAAAGTGTAAAAAGTTTAAGAAGTTTTAAAAAGCTTTAAGTTTGATGGTTTTCAGTCTGAAATAGTTTGAATTCTAAAGTAGTTTTAAAAGGTTAACGTTTGGATGTTTTGAAGGCAATACAGTCTGTCAGAGATAAATAGATAGATAGATAGATAGATAGATAGAATGTTGTTAGCATGTTATTAACATGATTAACGTGACTAGCATGATGTTATAATGATTAGCAAGGTACTAGCATGTTGTTAGCATGCTTATAGGATTATTAGCAAGTTACTAGCATTTTACTAGCATGGTGCTAACATAATTAGCAAGCTACTAGCATGTTGTTAGCATGATTAGCAAGTTACTAGCATGATTAGCAAGTTGCTAACATGTTTCTAGCATGATTAACAAATTGCTAGCATGTTTCTAACAAGATTAGCAAGTTAGTAGCATGTTGCTAGCATGATTGTAGCATGATTAGCATGTTATTAGTATGATTAGCAAGTTACTAGCATGTTAGCATGATTAGTTACTATGTTATGTTTCTAGCATGACTAGCAAGTTACTAGCATGTTGTTAGCATGATTAGCAAGTTGCTAGCATGTTTCTAGTAGGATTAGCAAGTTACTAGCATGTTGCTTGCATGATTAGCAAGTTACTAGTATGTTACTAGCATGATTAGCAAGTTACTAGCATGTTTCTAGCATGATTAGCAAGTTACTAGCATTTTGCTTGCTTTTCCCAATTTTAATCGTCATTTTTAGGAAAATTGTAAGTCCAATCAATTAGAAAAGATATAGCAACTAACTTCAGATCAGATCTGAAGATCTGGGCTGGGTTTGGAGTTTGTAGAGTTAAAGCTCTAGGACGAGTTAGTGTCGACAGATTTAGTCTCAGAAGAAAATAGCATATCAGTAAGTTGGCGTTCTCAAGCCAACTTAATAAAACATTAAAGGGATAGTTTACCAAAAAAAATAGAAATTCTGTCATCATATACTCACCCTCATGTCGTTTCAAACCTTTCTTTTGTGGAACATAAAAGAAAGTATTTTGAAGACTGTTGGTAACAAAGCTGTTTTGGTTACCAATGACTTTCATTGTATGAACAAAAATTACAAAAAATTATATATATATATATATATATATATATATATATCATATATTAAATAATATAATATATATTATATATCATATATATCATATTATTTTATATTATATTTTATTTTAATAATGTTATTCAAGATGAAAAAAATATTTGAGCACTTTCTTTTATGCGATTTAAAAACCAAAAATGTAATTATTATTTCATGTTATACATAAAGACATAACATACATGTCAACATGAAATGTGTGTAGGATCCCATACATACAGGGGTCCCAAATAAATTTTTGAGTTATATATATCATTTATCATAAATATATTTCATAATAGATAATAAACCTTTATTATATACAGGATTTTTTTTTATTATTATGTGCTAATACACATGAGGAAATGCATCATGTTATACATAAGTTTGAGCAAGTCCACTATAGAAGGTCAGGTAAAATAATATTTGTGCTTGGTGCTTATTAAAACTATAACTTAGCACTGAAAATGCTGTATTGCTGTCTAACTCAAATAACATTTGAGTTTCCTTGTCTGAGGCAAGCAGGGTAACATAGGGTCATATGAGGTGGGGTACATCTAATCAGGAAACCCATAGGCTGTGGTCCGGGGGGAAGGGGCTTGTTTGGGGTAATTATGCTGCCCTCACTGCAGCAGATGGTTTGGGAGGGGGACTGGGAAGAAGGTTGATGGTAGTAACAAAACCAAAACTGGTCTCATGCAGGAAATTAGCTATATGAAAAAAACGAAAGACTGTTTCCTTTGCTCCCTCTCACACTTTTGCTGACTACATTCCCCTCAAAATAGTAAAAAGCTCTTTGACCATCAAACTGAATCCGGTATGAACAATGGAGGATGAAGAGGATGAGCGTATTTGATTAAATACCACTTCACAATGAGATTAAAGGAGAGAGGTTTGTGCATCTAATGCAGATTTGCAGAAGGGGAATGTTTTTCAGGATGTAATTGGCCGCTGTACTTCCTGGTTCAAGATGGGCCATTAATCTGAGCCCAGCCAGGTTAAAACCATTAGACCAGCAGAAGGTCTGCACCATCTGCACTGAGCTCATAACAGAGTAAGGCCAATGAAGAACATTGAGGGGGTGCCTGAATAAACCCTAGCCAATCTGTGTGTGTTTACATGCGTGATGAAAGCGCTCAAAGCAATAGATTCAGACCCTCCTCCTGGCAAACAGCCACACGCGCACTGTCCGAAACAAACGGCTGAAGCATGCTGAATGGAAATGAGCATTTTAGGCTTTGAGAAACACACCTGCCCTTTTAAAATGTTGGAGCAGCTGGGTTACCGCTATGCTGCTTATCCAAATGCTAAGCTGATATCAACAACAGGCCACCTGCGGTGCAGACGTTACCCATGCACTTTTTAATCTGCCGCGGCAACAAGGTGCCAAGCATCAAGAAAGGCCTCTGTAAATTAAGACACTGCCAGGTGCATCTTTTTTCCAAGCCGTCTGAGAGAATCTAATGAGGATTTTGGATCACATTTGGAGTTTGTAAAGGGTTTATTACTATAATACACATTTATAAGTTGTTTAGGAATCTCAGTGCTGATGTTAAAGATAAACATTCATTAGGCACTGACATTGTCTGAAGTGTAAAAGTTAATGTTACTACCCTTTCAAAAAAGTAGGTACAAGCTAATAACTAGCTAATATTTATAGACAATGATATAAATATGACACTCCATACTATGGTGCACGTCCAAAAATAAAACATTTTGGGGTGAAAAAAACATACCAAACACACTGTGGTTAGCACACACTATAGCTAAAGTGCTAACTCATTCACATAGGCCTAGCTGGAATAAATTTGAGCATAAATAATCCGAAGTGCCATTCAACAGGCCTAATTCATGAAACAGTGAATGTCTGAGGATATTTTTCGTTTATATATTTAATTGAATTTGTAAATGTAGTTTAGTGAAACTGTCGTGTTTTATGACCCAATGCGTTTATGTTGTGTGTAAACATTTCTTTCCCTATACTTTCACATTTCTTATATCAATACTTCTTTAAGATTGTACTATTCTGGATTATGTTTAAAATGCTATATTGCTAGAACACGTGTTATTGCCTTCTTAAGATAAATCGCTTGTTGCATTCCTTATTGTCTGCGAAATGAACAACTGTAAACGTACAACGTAGCCATGTGGTGCAGGCCTACATGTATTTTGATCGGTTTGCGCCATCTAGTTGTCATTGAATTACAGCCTCCAAAAGAAGGAAACGATATCACACTTTCTGTTTTAATGCCATGCGTTTCACAATAAAAAATAAAAAATTAAATAATAATAAAATACAGTAAAGTGCTTCATTCAGCAATTCACATGTCAGAAGAGGGTATGTACAGATCTAATGCAAGTGTACTGGAAGATCTCTCTGTATAGTTTTTGAAAAAAGTAACAGTAATGTTGTAAAATATTTTAGTATTATTTAAAAGAAATGTGTTTTATTTATATTTATAAATATATTTTAAAAAAAAGGCATTTAGTCCTTTGTCCTTAGTTCTTTTATTCCATTATTCCATCAATATATATATATATATATATATATTCAGTTCACATGTCAGAAGATATATATATGCCGTTCAAACGTTTGGGATCAGTAAGATTTTTAATGTTTTTAATAAAAAACTATTTATTTGATCAAAAATACAGAGGAATATTCTGTAATATTATTGCAATTTAATATAAAAGTTTTCTATTTTAATATACTTTAAAATATAATTTATGTATGTGATGCAAAGATGAATTTTCATCAGTCATTACTCCAGTCTTCAGTGTCATATGATCCTTCAGAAATCATTCTAATATTCTGATTTATTATATAGTAATAAATAGTAATATATTATATAGTAATTATATAGTAAGTCTTTACTATCACTTTTTTTTTAAATTTAACACATTCTTGCTGAATAAAAGTATTCATTTCTTTCAAACAAAGAAAGAAAGAAAAAAATGTACTGACCCCAAACAGTAGTGTATATTGCTACAAAAGATTTCTATTTTAAATCAATTGTTCTTTTTAACGTATGATTCATCAAAGAAACCTGAACAAACTATCACAGGTTCCAAAAAATATTAAGCAGCACAACTGTTTTTCAACACTGATGATAAATCAGCATAATTGTTATAATGATTTCTGAAGGATCATGTGACACTGAAGACTAGAGTAAAGATGCTGAAAAATTCAGCTTTGATCACAGGAATAAATACTATTTTAAAGTATATTAAAATAGATAACCGCTATTTATCTTTTTCTGTATTTTTAATCAAATAAACGCAGCCTTGATGAGTATAAAAGACTTGTTTAAAAGCATTAAAAATCTTACTGATTCCAAACTTTTGATTGTATAAACATACACACAGAAATGTTAGTGTTGCTTTATATTATAACGCTAGTGGGCGGTAAACCACTGTAATCGATCTAATAGGCACGCGTGCGGTCACTAACATCCTCGAGACGTAAACAACGCGCGCGGACGCGGGGAATTATGGGATATCTTCCCTCGGCGGCGCGGTGCCGCCATGTCTCCTGAAGATAAACGGCGGCTAGTCGTTTTCTCCGCTGCGGTGTTGTCTTTATTTGTCCTTTTACTCGTGTTGAGCTACATACCAGCTTATTTGTACATACTTTTTATCTGTGTCGTGTCTTGTGTCGTTTATTTTCACAAAGCGGAGGAGTTGCAGCTCTTCGAGAGACTAGGCCTCAATCCTCGCCGTGGACTGAGCGTCCCGTCGGCTCTGCTGCGCTGGTTACCGGGCAGGACTTTGAGCGGAGCCCCGGCCGCCGGCAGGAACAGGATACGTAAAAGTGATGCTAGAAATTCCTTCGCGTCACCCAGCGATAGACACTTTGCGGCCTCGTATTATAGAAGAGACCACACGCTCAGCGACTCGGTGTTCAGCCCTCGGGATATACTCATGGGAAGTTACCTCGCCAAGGCTGAAGAAAGCCCCTCCGCAGCGGTGAGGCCCGCTGGAGGCTCGGGGGCTTTCATGCACCCCAGAGATCAGCTCCGGGAGAGACTCGCCCGACCTAATCATGCTGTGCACACCCCTAACAGAAGACTGTCATTCGGGTAAACACAAAATGCTTTGTCTTGTCACGTTCTGTCTAAGCTCACGTCTGTTAATAGGAACGCATCAGATATTCTACAGTTTATGCGCTAATACAACACGGGTAGAGTCGTGTTTGTACACGTTTGGCTTTATCGGCTGTTCTAACATGTACGTTGTCCCAGTTTTCCCTCCATGATTTGAAAATGTGGGAGTTCCTGGAGCTGGTCAGGCGCACTGCTCCTCCTACACCAGTTTGGACGCCTGACACTACACGTGTAGGGTTGCATAAAGATTTCCACTTAAACATCAAACTGCATTTTGACAGCTTTGCATCGCGAATGTCCTTATCTCTGGTAGTACTTGGAATTGGAAACACAATAGATTCATTTTTATAGTCTAGTGATGAGTTTTTCACAGTATTTATATACATTATTACTAAAGTCAAGAATTTAATATCTGTGTTTATATTCCTAATGTAACCCTTAACCCATTTTATTTACTTTGGAATTTGTCACCATGCTGTACGGTTTACTTCTCAGCTCAAGTTGTTTTGGGCAAGGTTGTTTCATGTTGTTTTAAAACTATATGATTGACTGATTTAGGAGAAACACAATTTCCGTATGGCTTTCTCTGAAAGAAGCATCTTATGCTCACCAAGGCTACATTTAGTTAATAAAAATTCATTAATATTGTTACAGTTAGAAATAACCTTTT
Source organism: Labeo catla (assembly GCA_012976165.1). Lineage (NCBI taxonomy): Eukaryota > Metazoa > Chordata > Actinopteri > Cypriniformes > Cyprinidae > Labeo > Labeo catla. The sequence continues at coordinate 347,152 of VONZ01000640.1, read as the reverse complement.
TCTGTTTTAATATATTTAAAACTGTAGTTTATTTCTGTGATGCAAAGCTGAATTTTCAGCAGCCGTTAGAAACCATTTTAATATGTGACCCCTGACCCCAAAACCAGTCATAAGTAGCACAGGTATATTTGTATATTTGTTTTTTTTTTTTTATTAGGATGTTTAGAGGGATAGTTCACCCAAAAATGAAAATTCTGTCGTTTATTACTCACCCTCTTGTCGTTCCAAACCTGTAAGTCTTTTGTTCATCTTCGGAACACAAATTAAGATATTTTTTGATGAAATCCAAGAGCTTTTTGACCCTCCGTAGACCGCAATGGTACTACCACGTTCAAGGCCCATAAAGGAAGTAAGTGTGCTGAAGACGAACAAAGGTCCTATGGGTTTCGAAAGACATTAATTTGAGTAATTAATGAAGAATTTTCATTTTTGAGTGTTCTATCCCTTTAAGCTTTTGATAATGATCTTTTGAAGCACTGACCTGTTGATGTTTTAATGCCATCAGGGACACTGTGGGCACTGCAAGTCGTTTCACCATCACCCCCCAAAGACATTACCCCCTTCAGCAGACAGGGACATCCCCCATTGGAGTGATGCCACCTGCAAAATGGGATGGAATCCGTAAGAAGAATGTCCTCACCCAACGCAATTCACCTACTGTCCATAGTCCGGTCACAGTGAAGATCGCCAGACCAGACCCCACTCGATCATCATTGTGAGTCACTTCAAATTCTGTAGAGTGGATTGAATGCAATGTTTCTGCCTGTAGTCTAATTAAATCCTATTCGGATTATTTCTCTCTTAAAACCTTGTCTATAGCTGCTACAGTTGCTGCAAGATTAAATTGGAGTGCATTGCTAATATGTAAATGCTAAATTGTTTCTAGCTTCAATCACCTGAACTCCCCTGGAGCTGTCAAATCCCCAGGTATTGGAGTTCAGGCAGACCCCTGTTCCAGAGAGGCTGTTCTGAGCGTGCTCAGAGAGAGCAGGAAGAGGGATGTTGATGAGGAGGACAGGAGTGCTTCCTCAGGGCAGAAAAGCAAAAGAAGGTATGCGATGCACAGAAAGTGAACAACAAGAAAGTGACACAAAGCCTGCATTTATCTGATCCAAAGTACAGCAAAGACAGTAAAGTTTTAAAATGTTTTTACTATGTAAAATAATTAAAATATATTCTTGTGATTTCAAAGCTGAATATTTAGCATCAATACTTCAGTCACATTCTTTAGAAATCATTGTAATATTTTACAAAATAAAAAGTGACTTCAAGTGTTTGAATGAAGTAGTGTATAATGTTAGAAAAGCTTATTTCAGAGAAATGCTGATCTTTGGATCTTTGTTCATCAAAGAATCATGGACAAAAAAAAAAAAAATGTGCTCAACTTTTGCTGTATTTTGGATCAAATAAAAACAGGCTTGTTGGGCAGAAGAGACTTCTTTTAAAAAAAAAACAAAAAAAACAAAAAAAAAACATTAAAAATCTTTACTGTCCAAAAACTTTTGACTGGCGGTGTAGAAGGTTTGCTGTTCTTTTTGTTTTTGTTTTTGTTTTTTTTGTTTTGTTTTTTTTAAACCCCCCTCACTGAATCATTGTCTTGTTCTCATCAGGCGACATGACAGCAGTGGAAGTTCTCAGTCAGCATTTGAGCCACTTCTTGCAAATGGAGCTCCATCTCAGCTTGTGCCAAAGTAGGCAACCGTACACCTCCTACTGCAATATCTGCTTCTACATCTGTTAAACTTTGCGTTTCATCACATTATGTCTGATTCTCTGTCCTCTCCTCCTTAGACCTGGCAGTCTAAAGAGAGGGATGAACTCCTCTTTCAACGAAGAGTCCATTATGAAGCGGTCTCGCACCTCCTCCATCAGCTCTGTAAGTGGTCCTCCTATTCCTAGTGGGGTACCTGGATCTGTCCGAAATCCCATTCGCAGTTCCTACAGCTCTTCACAGGGTTATCAACAGGTATTTCATTTTACCCTTTTCTCATATGGTTTATAGTCTATAAAAAAAAATCTATAAAAACTGAGGAAATGCAATGAGAAATTATTAAAATTAGTATTTAGTCAGCATATTGATTATTGCTTACCCTTTTTTTTGTGCTGTTGTGTTTTGTATTCATTAACTTTCATTAAATTTTGTATTTTCAGAGAAGAGCAGCATCCAGTCTCAGTCTTTCTCCTTTCACAAGCCCAGGAGGATCTCGGTGTCAGACTCCAGAGCGAGCTGCCAAGAAAGCAAGGTGACCATCTGAAGATGTTTACTACCATTATTTGGTGTCAGAAAGAATTCTTGTGTTCACCGAGGCTGTTTTTTAGTCTTTCCTGTCACTGTTAAAAAGCAGGTTGAGTTAAAATAGTTTTATGTTGTGCATATAGGGAGGAAGATGCTACCTCACCAAGTTCTACATCCTTTGTGAAGCTGGATAAGGTGGCAACTGATCCTGTACCTGCTACAAGTAAGAAAACATGTATTAGCTTGTTTGTTCAACTAATTTAGTGCAACTTTATGTAGTATAATATACTACATATTATGTACATGTGATTAGTGGTATGTGTTTTGTGCCCGGAATGCTACAGAAATTTAATTTTGAGTGTTTGTCTGTACCAGCTAAACTTACTCCAAAATCTGAGGCACCTGTTGCAACATCGACGTCTGACTCTGGAGGTGGCAGTGGCAAACGTAAGCGCAAAATCCAGCTGGTCACTACAAACAGAGGAGATCAGATTTCTTTGGTAAGTAACAGAGCTGCTATTGATAGACATTTCACAACACATTTGCATAGTGGATGTTCATCACGGTAACTCTGTGTCTGCAGCCACCACCTCCTGAACTTGGCTATACGATCACAGTGAAAGATCTAGATATGGAGAAGAAAGCAGCTCTCACCCAGATACAGAAGGTTCTGGAGGAGCCTGGTATGTTCTGCTCACTCTCACCTGAATTGGCTATATAATGAAATGCTTGCAGCTAATTCCATAATACACCTTTATTTTATTTTTTTTCAGAGCCAGAGATCCCTCCTCCAGCTCCTGAACCCGCTCCAGCTCCAGCTCCAGCTCCAGCTCCTTCTCTATCCCTGTTCTCTCAGCCAGCTCCAGCCTCTACATCTGCGACTGTACCTGCCGTGAGCGCTGCGCCCTCTCTGATTTCTCTCTCCAAACCAGTGCCTGAGACCACACCAGCCACTACTACAACTCCTGCTCCAACTATCGACCTCACCATCACTGCGCCCAGTGCAGCTAGTACTGCACTCCTGACTTTCACCTCAGCCCCCTCCATCACTACCGCCCCAGCTGCCCTAGTTGCTCCATCTGCTCCATCTGCTCCATCTTCAAGCATCTCAAACCCTCTGCTGGAGTCTCTGAAAAACATGAAGAATAATCCACTCAATGCTCCTACGCTAATGGGTGCTACCACTGCAGGTTTGTAAAAAAAGATTTGGGGTGATTTACTTATTTTTTTTGGTCAGGATTGTTTGTCGAGTGGAAAGTTCAAGTTTTTAATGCCTCTTTGCTTAAAGGGAACCCCACGTGTATTAGGACTTGTATAGCTTAATGTAACGTAAATGTTTCTTATTGAAATATGTAGTAGAAAACCCATGAAAGATTTATTTAAAAAAAAAAAAAATCTGCATCGTTTTATACATAATTTGTACTATGAGTGGGTCCTATCATTTCAATGATGTTGTAATTTTTAGTTGAAGCACAACAAGAAAAGCTATGTAAGTCTTCACTGCTTTCCTAGCGATAAGAAGACAAAAGAATGGGAAGATGCCTGCGGACAAATAAAATTTCTTAAAGGGGTCATCGGATGCTAAGTTCACTTTTTCATGCTGTTTGAACATTAATGTGTGCCGTCACACCGACAGAGGCCGCTCCCACAATAGTTGATTGACATGAGCTCTTACCTTAGACCAGCTGTCACAGTCCAGTAACTTCACATGTTTTGATGCCAGAGCAGGGGTGTAAGTTAGACAAGAATATCTCCGATTGAGCGATTGAGGTGTTGTGTTGCTGGATGTAATAATGAACATGGTGGTCGTCATTTACTCCCGATATCTGAGCCGCTGAACATGCAGTAGATTGTTTGTTTATGAAGGGAATGCACCTTCCGATCTACATATATCCGTTTATGTTTAATCCAGGGTTCCCTTTGTGTTTTCTTAAATATAAATTAATAAATGCATTAAATTGTACATTTGATCATGCACTTTAACATGACTTTGTATGTCTGTCACTCTATACAGCTCCAGCAGTGTCTGTGCCCAGTCTTTCTACACCTGCAGCTGCCGCCACAAACCCGAGCAGCGGAGTTGTCAAATCTGAGTCGGGCCCTGCCGCTCTGCAGCCCTCATTCTCTATCCCATCCTCCATATCAACACCTGCTTCCAAGCCAGCCACCTCTATGCCCTCTGCGTTCGCTCAGATCCTGGCCCAACCTCTTCAATCCTCATCAGGCACATCATCCCTGGGTGGAGGCAGCAGCATGTTCAGTTTGATTAAACCTGTGGCCACTCCTGCATCTGAGCCTCCTAAATCTACAGTCGCTGCACCTACGGCCACAGTCGCATCAGTTAATAGCATTAGCAACCCCCTGACATCTGGGTTTAAGCCCATTTTCGGTGCAGCCAGCACCGCGCCTGCTTCCACAGCAGAGGCCAAACCCACCAATTTCAAGCCTATATTTGGCACAGGAAGTGGCATTAGTTCCTTCGGGCAAACCACCACACCGACGACATCAACCCCTGCTGCACCAGTTTCACAAAACAGTGGGATGTTATTTGGTGGATTAACCAGTACCCAGCCAGCGAAGGTGTCGGCATCATCTGCCGCCCCAACCACGCAAGCTCCTTCTCAGTCTCTGTTCGGAAACTGGAGTGCAACCACCTCATCCGCTCCTGCCACAAACACCACGTTCCAGTTTGGAGGCAAATTGACCACGACGGCTGCCCCTACGCTGAACACCACCACTGCTAATGCTAGCGGCACCACTTCTGCTTTTCAGTTCGGGGCAGCAAAACCTGCACCTGCACCTGCACCTGCCCCACAGGCCCAAAGCACGTTCACTTTTGGCCAGCTGTCGGCAAACCAGAACTCGACGTCCACTCCGTTTGGTGGGTTTGGCATGACCAACAGTACCACGACTTCCTCTGAGACTCCCACAACGCAAACCACTTTTGGGAGCTCAACTTTCACATCATCAACTTTCCCAGCATCCCAGCAGACCCCTGCTGCTCCAAAGCCTTTCACATTTGGGGCCGGCGGTGGAAGTAGTGGCGCGCCACCATTTGTGTTTGGGGCTGCTGCTGCTGCTGCCACCGCTGCCAGCACAGCAGCACCTGCGTTTGGGACTAACAGTCAGCCCACGTTTGGTGGAGCTGGCTTCTCTTTCGGAAACACCACCACCCCTTCTGTAGCTCCTGTCTTTGGGGCCTCCACACAGACTGTGGCTCCTCTCCCTGCCCCGGCTCCTACATTCACCTTTGGAGGGGCGTCATCAGCCACTCAGAACCCTGTTCCGAGTACTCCGGCACCTCCTGCATCTGGAGGGTTTAACTTTGGGGCATCACTCTCAGCAATGCCATTTGGAACCCCTACGCCTGCAGCTCAAACTCCAGGGTTTTCCTTTGGAGCCAACAATGCTGATAACAAGCCTGCTTTTGGTAAGTCTTTTTTGTTGAGAAAGGTCAGGAGGTCGTATTTGACATTGAAAGTTTGTAGTGGCCAGTGATTATATGTATGTGTCTCTCACATATAAAAAAAAAAAAAAAAAAAAAAAGAGAGAGAGAATATTGGTTTGTCCACCTTATTTTTTCAATGCGGAAGTAAGCTGTTTTCTGATAATGTGTTAGACTTCGGGTTCATAATCCACCGTAGAGAAGTAATGAGAAGAATGTTGAAGTGCAGTAAACGGCAAAACAGACTACAGGACTACAAACCATTGTGTTCATAATTAAGATAATATATGAAAATAATATGGTAAGAGACATCCATTTACAATATCAAGCAACAAAATGAGCTGTTTTGTACAGATAAAAATAGCTGGATGCGAACAAGACCAGAAGCCTGCCAAATTAAATTTACAAATGGCCGCACCCGGTCTTACGGCAAAAATAAGGTGGATATATCACGACTGGATATTAACTCTTCCATTAAGGGGCAATATTTGCCCCCTGGAATTGATTTGCACGGGTGTTTTTTACATTTGTGAGGGCAATTTTTATAGTCACCTTATTATAAAAACCATATGTTGTCTTTAATGTCAAATACTTAGATTTGTGTAATTACTTTAATCAATATTTTAAACTGTTATCAATAACAAAAGATTGTTTAAAATTGCATCAGAATTAATGTATGTAAAAAAAAACAGGAGCTCATAGGGCTGCAATATTATGACACAAAAATTATTGTAGATGATTTCTCTTTATACTATAATAATGATTTTAATATCAATATAGAAAACAATATAAAATGTTTTTGTTTCGTTTTGGGCACATCACATTCTGGCTTCATAGACAAAACATGTTGGTCCATGACGTTAGCCAAGTCTAGCACAAGTTATGCAAAAACTCCTGTTGTAGCCACTACGCTGCATTTCCATTACCCTTGAAATTCTGAATTGAAAATTCACCTAATGGGAATGCGTCCATTTTGCAAAACCCCCCCATATATCGCAAAAAAGCTTTTCAGGCAATTTGAAAAGGGAATATTTTGCAAAACTGTGATAGGAACGTATTGTTTTTGCCTCTCTGTCTTGAATTTATGAGGCATCAGAATATTCAGACTTAAGTTTTATGCAGTAACATCTAAACACGACAGAGTAAAAACTGATGAAACTACATTAGTAAACTACATAATCATTGATATTTTGTCAAGTAATGTTGTTTATATTTGGCTATTTTGTTTTAATACATTGTGACAAGACCAGACAAAACCAGTAACAGCTGCAGTTCCTGTGTCAGTTCTCTTTGATCCTGATAATTGGGTGGCGTTTACGCCTCTTCCTCCCACAGATGCTCCACCTAGCAGTTACCTGTATTACCAGATTTTGTCAAGCATGCAAAAACATGTACACTGTAAACTGTGTTCAAAAATAGCAGCAACTTCCCTTTTGTGCTCCTGATTTGTGTCTGACCACAGGTTATCTTCTAGAATCAAAGTACGTTGCAGAAACTGCTTTTTACTGCAGTTCTTGCTCTATTATTATCACCCTGACAGGCACGATGTTAAATTGGGTAAAATGGGTAAAAATGACTGTTATTTTCATCAGTTACAGCTCATTAGGCTCTAGCATTCTGTCCGCTTCAGATGACATTGTGCTGTGAGATCACCTTTATTTGAATGAATTCTAGCATTTATTTAAATTAATTATAGAGAGAGAGATGACGTGTGTGTGTTACCTACGACCGGTGTCTGCGTGTCTCTCTCTACAAGCAGTTAATTACATCAAAATGTGATGCTACCGCTGATCTAGTATCTAGGCTACTTTATTAATAAAAATCTCGTACAATCGTTGGCAACAGCTTTGTGTGTGTGTTCAGGGCAATCTGTGATTTCCGACCCCTTTCTCTCTATAAGAATAATTATAATGCATTATAAAACGGATAGTTCCAGTCCTTGATTCTGATTGGTTGATCCACATTTGAAGCTGTTGTAAATTACTCTACAAACATGTTTACTTTTGTGTGTTGCTTGGCAAACACTTTTTTGCAACCACAACTGTTTCTAAGGAACATGTATGGAATAACAGTTTTATAAAAGCAGTAAGCCTCGTTAAGCCATGGTTTATTTATAACAGCTTTTCATTGTGCCTAACAATGGCCCTTAGTTCTTATAAATTCACTGTAAACCACGGCTTCCTGGGGATTATTGCTTTATTCTAAAATTACATTACATTTACAAAGTTACGAAATTAACAAAATTACAATTTTAGGCCAAAACAGAAAATTCTGGATGCCGAAATTTTTTTTTTATTAAATAATGTAATAATCTTGTAAGATTTTAATAATACTGAATTAAAAAAAAATACAAGCCTTAAAAAATAAACCTTTTATTGAAAGTAAAACAATAAAGCTGAACAGAAAAGATCAATATATTGTTTTATTCAGTTCTGTGTAATACAGTTAGATATTTATTTTATATATTTTTATTGTCCAAGTAATGTATCCTAATGTGAAATGTGTCCTGCAGAGCTGTCAGAGCAGGTGAGCAGAGTATAGTGTCACAAGAAGGTAGCGTGATTTTATCGGGTTGCCCAGTATAGTTGTACTCTATGTACACCATGTTACAGCATGGTTGTGCTATTGCAAACAGGAACAAGTATGCTTCATAGAAATTTTCTGCAGGCACATTATTTGAGCGGACTTTGCTTGTCCGGTGAGCATGAGTGGCACACAAAGGGAACACACAGCGCAGTGACGACAGCTAGTGGAAGAGTGAAACCTGCGCACTGTATATTTTCACCCATTTTTCTCTTTCTGACGAAAACTGGAAATGCCATTTTCTGAGAACGCTGTTGCATCCCTACGCTTTACTTAACAGTTCAGGATATAGTTTTGCCCAAAGTATTCTAGCACAATGTGCATGTGGTTAGTGTTTTCTATTTAGACGTGGATAGCAGTAAGTGGATGAGTTATTTAATGATTTGGACTAGCAGCCATCTTACACTCTCTTTGTCTGTTCGTGTTGTTTTAGGAACATCAACTCCTACATTTGGCCAAGCATCTGCAGGAATGCCAATGCCATTTGGCAGTCCTGGAACCCCAGGATTTGGAGCAATGGGCGCCTCACAGTTTGGTAAAATACTCAGTCACTACTAGTTTTTAAAAATAGTTATATAATGGTTCTATCCACATTTTTTTTTTTTTTTCTAAATGTTTATCTTTCAATCCTTTTAGGTGGTCCATCAGCCACCTTCTCTATCGGAACGGGCTCTAAGCCCTCCGGGCCTCGTCGACCACCGCACACACGCAGACAGCACCCAAGGAAGAAGTAACGTGGCTGATGCGAGTCCTGTCCCTTTCATTATTGTCGTCTGGACTCTGCAACTACTCCTCCAGCTGTCCCACCTGCCCCAGACACTGCTGCTGCTACTGCTGCTGGTCCAAACACAACAAGGCTCTCAGTCAGACCTCATCTCTACAACCCTCCAGGCTGCCAGGGCTGGTCAGGCGTGTAGAATCAAGGCTCATGGCGTGTAGATTTTAGAGTCCCGGGCGGCAGTTGCCTGCGCCCACCGAGACTCATCACAGCCTTGCTAATGGAGTCTGTACATGTCTGATGAGGACGTCTGGTGTTGGGGAAGGATGGCGAGCAGGAGCGAATTATACTTGAAAGAACAAGAGACTTTCAAATCTGGACTCACACATGAATTGAAAGAATCGGATCTTATTTTTGACTCTTTGAGTATCAGATGCTCTTTAATTTTAGATCCAGTGAATACACCTTTTTTTTTTTGCGATTAGTGTAGATTTCTCATGCTTCTTCATCATGTTTAGCAGGATCTTAATTTTGTTAAGCCTTCGATACGTAAATATTTTACCTGTTTCATTTAAAAAAATGTTTTTTTTTGCCTGAGTGAGCTGCATAATAAACAATCGAATTTTACATTGCTTTTTCTGCATGTTCCTTTTTAGACAAAACACCGTGTCGGTTTTCCTGCATCTGTTTATCATACGTCAGACGTCTGTCTAAAACCAAAGCTCATGTTTTTAGTGCGACACGCTCGCCTCTCCATCACACCATGTCTGATTTTACTACCTCTCCATTTGAAATGTGCGTCTGTGTCCCAGCTGAGATGTTTCACTGCAGTCTGCCTCAATCTATTGTTAATTATACTCGAAGTCAGCACTTAACAACACATACATATAGGCAAAGCCACAATTCTATAGCTGCTGCATCTGCCATCAGTGTGTATTTGACTGTCAGGCACTGGATGTAGCTCTTTTATTTCATGTTTTACCCATTCATTGCTCTGTGTGCCTTAGTGTGTTTTGCTTCTGGTTACGTATTATGGATGATGTCAGATTTGTACTCTGAGCAACGGATGCCTGTGTCGACGTGTAAGAGCGTTTAGATGATTTCAGAAGATATGATCTCAACTTATTTTTGATTACCGACTAGAATCCATTTTCAAACTCTGCAGAAATGCATACTTGCATTCGGAATAAACATTCGATTGAAAGATGTGCAAAAAATACCTCTAAAGTGCCCCAAAAATGTGTGGAAATTCAGGAGCGTGTGTAGAAAGTGTGGCATTTGCATTGCTGAATGTTGGTTTGAAAATAATTTTGCGCTTTTAGATTTCATTTAACCTAGAGAGGCATAAATGCTATTTATTTTTCACTTTTCCTTTTTTTTTTTTTTTTTTTTCTTCTTTCTCTTTTAAATGTGCATGTAAACCATTACTGAATTTTTGTATGAACCATTCCTTGCTTTGTATGAATTCTATGGTTTGTGCATGCTTGTGATGTGTTTTACAATACCAAGTATAACAAATACTTAACCTGCGATTGAAACGGCATGTCTTAAGAATGTTCCTGTTGGGAAATGCAGTCAAGACATTGTGTAGACCGCCAATACCCGAAGATTTTAATGTTCTCAGGTCTGTTAAGTGAAAGAGCCGTGTATTATGATTTGTTTTCAGTCAGTATACAACATTGTTTATCCACAAAACACTGGATTTAATTAGTAATTCAATGCACAAATATGGAAGCACAAAAATGGCTTTTATTTTAGAGGTTTATTGTATTTTTTTTTTTTTTATACCCCCTCATATTCTTTGACCTGAAAAATCCACTAAATTGGGGAAATAGTTGTTTTTACAATGATGTAGCCATCTCGCATTGGTCTTAACGGCGTAATTTGTAACTAATCACATTTCTGAAGTATCCTCATGCCCAGACTTGATGCAAGGAGGCATGAGCCCAGGCTTTGTGTTTATTAAAAAGCCGTACCAAATACAAGCGAGACGTGTTGACTGTTGAGAAAATGAGATGTGTGTTGAGATGAGAGCTGGATTTCTCAAGCTGTGAATGTTTGAGAGCAGTTATACCTAGTTGTATGTTTTTTTTTCAGACGTTGGTGTTAGTGAATGCTCAGTTTGTGTGTAAACGACCAGTCCCACTAACCCTCGTAGTGTGAATGGAGTTCTGAATGAAGCGGCACACAGATTGTGTTGTGTCTGCTTGAATGCTCTGATAATGACATGCTGGTTTCCAATAAAAATGTAAAGTTGACTTGCTGTGGATCTTGTGCTCATCAATGGTGTGCAATGCATGATGGAGAATTCACACATTTTTAAATAATGAATCTGAGGTCTGACTTGAAACAATGTAATTTATCACATTTCAATAACAGCAGGAGTCAGTGTGTCAGTTTAGCTGAGAAGAGATTATTTTTAAGTCCTCTGAAACTTTAGGATTCTTGCTTTTTGAGCTTCTTTCTGTTTCTTCTCCGTTTCTTCTTTGAGCTTGGATTTGTCGGTTGCTCATTTGCAGTCTCTGTGTTCTCTTGTTCCTCATCAGATGGACCAGATTGATGTATCTCCTGTTTTTCCTCACCAACAGATGGCAATGTTGTGCTGTGACAATAACAAACAACCTTATAACCAAAATAAGCCTGAAACATGTTCAGATCCTATTTTACCTATAATCCAAAAATTAATAAAAGAAATAAAAAACTGGAATTAAGACAATATTTAGTATTTAGGACAATATTTTAATTGTAACATGAAATATGAGCTACACGTTTCACATTAGGGCTGTGTTTTGACAAATTTCACAATGTGTGGAATCGACTTGCGATTCGATTCGGATTTCGATTCAATCGAGTACATGTAATGTACAGTACAGTACATTACATTATGACATTTTGTCAAGGCATTTTAACTTTAAATTACATAATTATGAGTCCAATTCGTTGTTTAAAATAAAAACATTTAAATGGCGGATGTCATAACTTGACGGATTTATTCAACCTTAAATATTGAAGAACAGTAAAATATTATAATGATTGTTACATGGTGCATATATTTAGCAAAATGCTCCTCTCTAGAGTTCTTTTTTTGTTGCTGACTAAGGAGTTGTCACAGATTACGTCACTTTTTTTTTCTGAGGTAAATGTGACGGTACTTGACATCGTTTACCAAGCTGTGATATTGACGTCTTTCGGCGGTTGAAACACTGACTTATCGATTCGTGAGACAGAATACGGATTTCGGTAAGTTGTACTCTTTATTTGAACATATCGTCAGTCGTTTATTCATGTTTATTTAATGCTGAAACTGGTTTTAAAAAGAATGAGACGATCAGCTCGCACACGTCGCTTCTCTTGAACGGAGACGCTACAGCGATCTGTCACTCCATATTAAACAGCCCCAAAACGATATTTATTCTTTGAATACTGTAATAAAATGGACAGAATTTTAAATCGGACTTATTTTTATATCAAAAGTAAAAAGAACAAAATTTATTGTGATTTATTGGATAGGATGTCGGCTACAATGTTCTTTTTCATTACCCAAACGGGACGATATCGTTTCGTGAAATTGAGAATAGATCAAAATCGAGAGATCAGTATTTTTTACCCAGACTTTTTTCAGGTCCTCAAAAAGGTAAATATAGTTCCTTTTTTTAAAACGTTAGTAGCATATCACAGATTAATTAAAAAAACAGTATCTTAAAGATAAAGTCAAAAGTTTACATGCACCTTGCAGAATCTGCAAAATGTTAATTATATTACCAAAATAAGAGGGATCATACAAAATACGTTACTTTTTTATTTAGTACTGACTGAATAAGATATTTCACATAAAAGACATTTACATATCCCACAAGAGAAAATAATAATTGAATTTATGAAAATGACCCAGTTCAAAAGTTTACACAAGCATACACAAAAGCATACACTTGATTCTTTATACTGTACTGTTGATCCACAGCTGTTTTTTTTGTTTAGTGATAGTTGTTCATGAGTCCCTTGTTTGTCCTGACCAGTTAAACTGCCCGCTGTTCTTCAGAAAAATGCTTCAGGGCCCACAAATTCTTTGGTTTTTTTAGTATTCTTGTGTATTTGAACCCTTTCCAACAATGACTGTATGATGTATGATTTTGAGATCCGTCTTTTTACACTGAGGACAACTGAAGGACTCATATGCAACTATTACAGAAGGTTCAAACACTCACTGATGCTCCAGAAGGAAGAACGATGCATTAAGAACCGGGGGCTGAAAACTTTTTGGATTTGACGATCAAGGTAAATTTAACTTATTTTGTCTTCTGGGAAACATGTGCATATCTTCTGTAGCTTCTGAAGGTCAATACTAAATAAAAAATATATAATATTTCAGCAAACTGAGAAAAATATACACATCTTCATTCTGTTCAAAAATTTACACCCCTGGCTCTTAATGCATCAATTTTACTTCTGAAGCATCAGTGAGCGTTTAAACTTTCTGTAATAGTTGCATATGAGTCATCCTCAGTGTGAAAAGATGGATCTCAAAACCATACAGTCATTGTTGGAAAGGGTTCAAATACACAAAAATGCTGAAAAACCAAAGAATCTGTGGGACCTGAAGGACTGTATATAACTAGACACCTCACACATAGTAGTAGTCATCAGACTTACATGACTGGGAGGTTTTCTTCATCTGTCTGAGGGGGGCATCTCTCCAGCATGGCCACAAAGAACCCATGAGTGCGTGTTTTTGCTGTGCTGGCACGAAGGCACTGGCTTAAAGGCTCATGACCCCTCTCAGGCCAGTTTGGAAGAAGATGGACTAGTCTACACGCAAAGACAGACAGAAAAGCTTTGAAATAATGTTCTCATACTGTGAAACAAATATGAAATGATTTTCTGTCCTGGTCACAGTTTCTAACCTGAATCCAGGGTTCTGCTGTAAGCAGGCCGATACAACTTCCTCGTTCTCCTGCGCGTGAATGGAGCAGGTGGAATAGACGATGCGCTGTACCTGAGAAAACTGCAACGCGTGGTTGAGACACCGCAGCTGAAATGTAGCCAGCGCCTGCAATCGTCCCTCATCCTGCTGCTCTGAGACCTCATCCCGCAGACAAACCATCCCTGAGACAGACAAGCACAGTTCACCAACACAAGAATGAAATGTATTGCTGATGCAATGATTACTTTATACACAGTCATTACCTGATCCACTGCAGGAGGGGTCCAGAAGGATGGACTCAACTTCCTTGTACTCTGAGCTCTGTGGATCTACTTTCAGAAAATCTTGATTGGCCAGCTGATGACATGTGACCCCGGCACGAAGGAGAAGAGTACTCATGGTGGACAGGCGTTTTGCATCAAGATCAAATGCAAACAACTTCCTGTTGTACATATAGTAAAATAAATTATTTGTAAATTAGTGTTTTTAAGCATTAAAAACTTCATAAGATATGAAGTCAAATACCCTTTGTTTTTCATTATGGCGGCTAGATGGCTGGTTTTGTTTCCTGGAGCTGCACAAGCATCAATGACGTGGCTGCCAACTTGTGGATTTAGGAGGAAAGCAGGGAGACAGCTGGCCTACAGAAACGTTTAAAGTAAACACAGAGCAAAACATGAGGTTTGACTCATTTAGTGTATTGCAAACAAATGTAGACGAAGTACAACGTTCTACCTTGTCCTGCAATATAATGTGTCCTGCTTTATAAAGAAAGTGATCGTGGAAGTCTGTTTTTGCACTGAAAACCAGAAGATCTTGGAGATGAAGATCACGCAGAAATGTCTTCCCAGACAGACAATCAAGATCCTCAAGCCTGAGAAGATGAAATAGGGACAATGGTCAAAAAAAAAAATCTATAGTTCAGTTAAAGAATAGTTCAGGCAGCTGAACTACTTTCCTTCAGGTCATTCTAAAGCTGTATGCTGGAGAATTTACGATATGTTTTGTAATGTGCGAAAGACAACCTACCGACTTGCTGTTCCTTGATATGAAAATCCCTCTCTTTTTAAATAGTCAATGACATCTTCAAGAGTAGTTTTCAGAGTGTTCACTCGCACGTAGCGTGGAATTACATCATCTGAAGAGACAGGACATAAAAATGAACCGTTACAAAATCTACCAACAGCAGAATATGCAGTGGTCTTGATATATACACTACCAGTCAAAAGTTTTTGAACAGTAAGATTTTTAATGTTTTTTAAAGAAGTCTCTTCTGCTCACCAAGCCTGGATTTATTTGGTTCAAAATACAGCAAAAACAGTAACATTTTGAAATATTTTTACTATTTAAAGCAACTGCTTTCTATTTGAATATATTTTAAAATGTAATTTATTCCTGTGATTTCAAAGCTGAATTTTTAGCATCATTACTCCAGTCACATGATCATTCAGAAATAATCCTAATATTCTGATTTGATGCTCAAAAAACAGCTAAGTAGTTTTTTTTAGGTTTCTTTGATGAATAGAAAGTTCAGAAGAACAGCATTTATCATAAATAGAAATCTTTAGTAACATCATGAATGTCTTTACCATCACTTTTGATTAATTTGAAGCATCCTTGATAAATAAAAGTATTAATTTCTTGACTTTCTTTACACTATGGTATAGTGTACAATGTTACAAAAACTTTTTATTTCAGATAAATGTTTTTTGGATCTTTCTATTCATCAAAGAATCCTGAAAACAGTACTCAACTGTTTTAAATATTGATAACAATAATAACAATAAAAATAAATAATGTTTCTTGAACAGCAAATAGTAAAAATATTTCAATATTACTGCTTTTGCTGTACTTTGGATCCAAAAGTGGTAGTGTATGTATGTATATATCTATTTATCAATCTATATAAATTTCATAATATATAAAATGTAGTACTGTCACTGATATTAAAACCACTACATTATAATATGTAATATACAAATAATTGATGTCCGCATTACCCTGAGTCTGCTGGAAACTGGAGGGCAGCAGGTCTTGATTTCGACTGACTTTTCTCTTGACTTTGATTCTTGCCAGGGCAGCTTGTAGTCTGGAGCGATGCTTTAACATCATCGTCTTCCAGGCGCCTCCACATTTCACCCCATGACCAATGAGCAGGTCATACACCAGCACCTGTTTTACACACAATGACACATCTATGATGCACCAGAAACACAGACACTGGGTTTTACAGGTGAGGAAATCCAGTTGAGTTGTCTACCTTAGCTAAATGAATCCGGAGTTTTGTTTCCTTCAGAAGCTTGGTGCTTTCAATGATCTCCTGCAGGACTGAGGAGTATTTCTGTGTCTCACACACAAGGGCAAAGAGCT
Source organism: Labeo catla (assembly GCA_012976165.1). Lineage (NCBI taxonomy): Eukaryota > Metazoa > Chordata > Actinopteri > Cypriniformes > Cyprinidae > Labeo > Labeo catla. The sequence goes on along the minus strand of VONZ01000640.1, from coordinate 330,879 downwards.
GCTTAATATTCTGATGAATAGATAAAAACAACATTTTTTAGGACATGACAGACTACAGAAAAAGTGAATCGCTCATAAACATTTAAATTTTTATTGTGTATTTTTTTTTAACAAAAATTACGACTGCCCATCAGTCGTGACGTCATTTTCACCCGACCAACTATAGTTTTATCAAACACAAGTGTACTTGGTACCTAGAAGACAACCGTTTCAGTAAAACGCAAGCTTGAGGTGAATTACCAGACACGTGTGAAGAAAACAAAGTAGATATCATTTGTTAAACAGAATATTTTACTGTACGCCACTTAAGCTGGAATATTATTCAATTAAGCCATATTTGTTATGTAAACACCCAGTTACACCCCATGTAATTTAATAACAGATGCCTTAGATACACGTATATCAGGACTTACTTGAAATTTACTGTCGTAAACCAGAGTTTTCACAGCACCCTTCTTCTGCTCCACTTTCTCAAGAATCTCTGCTGCTTTCATGTAAAGTGCCATGATTAAAATATCACTGGCGTTTTATACAGCAACCTCAACACGCTTAACTTTAAACACGTTTATATAAATCAATTTCTCTTCTTCATATAGAGCAAATGGACTACCCACGTTTTCATATTTGCCTGGTTAGTTTTCGCAACGTTTTTCGACAGTACGGAACGTCTTACGGTAACTGTAGTACTAATGAATGCCCACTAGGGTGAACCAAAGACGTTTATTTATTTTTGTACAGTTAATCGTCGTTAATGCCAGCCAAACCGCAGGAGTGGGTGTAATGATATATGATTCATACATTTGCTATATAACATTTGAAGATAAGATACTCTGGAAACCTTAATATGAACCATAAGTTTTCCTTTTTGTTATATTTAGCTTTTAACATCTCCACCCAGGTGTTCTCTCTCACGCATATCCGAATTGCTAATTACTTAAGTGACACCCTTTTATCCGTCCAGAACAACTGAAACCCATCGATCATCGTGTGAACTATTGTCCTCAATCAGGTGTGAACAACCCTGTCTTTGGATGCACTTTAATTCCTCTTGAAGACAATATAACAGCTATTGACATCTGTAGTGAGTTTCACTTTAATTTCCATATGAAATAATCAGAAAAAAAACACACTTCAAGGTTACGTATGTGTTTTGTATCGTATTTATAACACATACATCAGGTTTTTATGGCTCACATATTATGATAAAGTGAGATATGAAGCTCATACAACCTCAATTTTATTCAGAGGCCCGAAAATATGCAATTTGATGCAGATGTTGTTATTTATGTGGCCAAAAAGTAAGACGGAAATACTGACAGCTTGTAAATTATAGCGATTTTTATGACAGGATAGCATATGTGACTCTGGAGCACAAAACCAATCATAAGGGTAATTTTTTTTTTAAATTGAGATTTATATATCATCTGAGAGCTGAATAAATCAGCTTTCCATCGATTGTATGGCTTGTGGGATAGGACGAAATCTGTAATCTGAGAGTGCAAAATAATCAAAATATTGAGAAAAATTCCTTTAAAGTTGTCCAGATGAAGTTCTTAGCAGTGCATATCCCTAATCAAAAATTAAGTTTTGATATACTTACGGTAGGAAATTTACAAATCTACATATCTTCATGGAACATGATCTTTAGTTGATATCCTAATGATTTTTGGCATAAAAGTAAAAATTAATCATTTTGACCCATACAATGTATTTTTGGCTATTGCTGCAAATATACCTGTGCTACTTAAGACTGCAGTATAATAACCACTTATATAAAATTCATATAAATATCAGTAGTTGTCACTCTCTATGACGACTGAGAGATGCACAAATAAACCTTACTTTATAAAATCATTTCATAACAAAATTAAAGTGCATATGTGTAGAATTATACTAAAGGCATTTTACTTCCTAAAAGGAATGAACTATCAGTCATTTTTCAGCAAGGTTTTGATCATGTTGATCATTTAGAGGCTTTACAAATTCATGTATCAGATCTAATACAGTAGGCTTAATAAGGCAAACATTCCCATGGGTTAAAAGTCACAGAAATACCACCTACATGGCTTTTTTAAAAACCCGAAGGGAAAGATTTACCATTTATTTAAGATTAATTACCTTACTTAAAATCCACTGAGTCACAGTGAATCTAAAAAGTGTGCGGTGTGACTCACTTTTATGTGGACGCTGCATGAGAACAGGTGATTTTTAAACATCTGGTAGATGTAAACTCAATCAGATCAATGTAAAATGAGTTAATGTTACCCTGAAGCTACAGCTAATCTGTTATGTGTAGATTAACGTAAATTGAGTTCATGCATGCTTGAACCTCTGGGTAATATAAACTTGTTTATGAAAAGGTTCAGTGATTTTTTTTACATTCCACACGACTCATTTTAGCCGTATCACATAACCGGGACATTGTTGAGTAATCCTAGAAAACTTGTGTGGTTCTCTAGGGGGTTGAGAAATGATTTTAACATTCTTGAGATGTCAGGTTATAAAGGTGTTGGGAGATAACCAGCATTCCTTAAGCTTGGATAACCGTGTCAAATACAGTTCCCAAGCATCATGAACAGAAAGTTGAGAAGTTTGTAACTTCTGGCACTATATTAGAAGTAGCAGTGCTTTATGGGTGTTACCAATGCCCTTTAGCTTCTAAACGGGTGTGTGTGTCATAGAACTAGTTGAATCCAACTGACTCTTTGCCACTTTGTGTGTTCCAGGCTCAGGAAATGATGTCACTAGGCTCCTCCCACCCCTTACCTGAACAGAGGGGTAGGGCCAGATTGAAGTGGTCTGTACAGACAGGAAAAAAAACAAGGAACCGTTCACAACCTGTTTGTCTTTGACGGAAAACTTTTTTATGTGAAAAAGAGAACCCGGAGTGCACAGGATCGTATTAAACAGCTTGAAAAATGGATGTCCCAGAAAATTCCCCAGGGATTATGGGACTTCTGAAAACTTTTGACGCTACAGAGTTTGGGAGCTGGGAAAAGATTGGCTCCGGTGGCTTCGGACAGGTGTACAAAGTACGACATATGCAGTGGAAAACATGGTTGGCGATCAAGTGCCCTCCCAGCCTTCATTCAGATGAAAAGTAAGTTCATCTTTTTGAGTGTTTTTCCTTTTTAGACTTCTTAAAAGTGTTTAAAGTGTGTGTGTGTGTGGGTGTGAATGAATATGTGTGTGTTTAATATTCATTGGTTTGTTTGTCCCCTCTTTTTTTTAAATCAGAACTGCTATACATTATTCCTAAAACTTTTTTTGTTCATGTGCATGCATGTTAGATATTGTGAATGTTCATGCCACTAAATCTCTGTTCACATTAACATTTGTTATGCTCGCATACAAAAAGACGCTGCCCCTCAACATGTTGTGTCAGGAAACCGCAATAATATACTGCCTCGAGCTATGATTATGACCCCCACCTCACCAAAAGAAACACACACACAGACACATTAAGACAGCGTGAATATGGCTCAACATCTCTATAAAGAGTTACATTTACACTAAAGCATTTTTCACTTTAACTCTGTCTTAACATGACAAGGAGTGGCTGTATGTGAGATTTGTTTCCCAGTAACCTTCCATACATAGAAATTACCCAGAGCTTTGGTATGCACACAGATGTTGCAGTCACACACGTAACATTTTACGTGGTTAATATTTTGTATTTTATTATTATTCAAATGTATTAATTTATTTACAGTGAATTATTGTGAGTGGGGACACTTAAAAAAAAAAAAAAAAATATATATATATATATATATATATATATATAATTTATGTAAGATAAAATTTATGTAAGTTTATTTATTTATTGACTGATTTTTCATTCAAGTTTGGGGCCTGTAGAATTTTTTAAAAATGTTGTTGACAATCTTTTAGGCTTCCTAAGGCTGTATTTATTTAATAAAAAAATACAGTAAAACAGTACAATTTTTAAATATTATTACAATTTAAAATAACTGATTTCCATTTTAATCTATTTTAAAATTTAATTTATTTCTGTGACCAAAGCTGCATTTTCAGCAGCCATTACTCCAGTCTTCGTGTCACATGATCCTTTGGAAATCATTCTAATATGCTGATTTGCTGCTCAAGAAACATTTATTATTGTTAACATTGTTAAAAGCTGTTGTACTGCTTAATATTAATGTGCAAACCTTCTCAGGATTTCCAAAAAATATAAAGCATTTTGGTTTTTTTTTTAACAATTTTTTAATAAAAATATTCAGGCCTTCCTTTCACTTTTTAAATGATTTAATATATCCCCTTTCCCCTAATGTTTCAATTATGAACAACTACATAACTGTATATTGCCTTTTCCATTCTTCCTTATAGCACTTCGTATAGAAAGTTTGTTAATTAAGTTTAAATTACTTATATTTAAGAGTTGTGTAAGAGTCCTGTGCTGAGGCCTTGAGTCACTAGTCAACCCATTAAACAAGCACACACTTACGTGATATAGAGTTTAAAACTGGCTTTTTCTGAAATCGTCTGCATGAAAACGTCAATATTTAGACTACTTATTGAACCAACTGTTTTAGTTTCAACTTGTATTGAATTGCACTCTAGCATGACCTTTGATATATAACCTCATGTCATGTATGATTTTCTTTTGGGCATAAATGTATCAGTAGCCTTGGATGAGCATGAATACAGCTGCATGTATACTTTTCCCAGGCTAATTGTATTGTTATGCGTTTCTTTTAGGACTCCTCTGTCCTAAACTGTATATAAAACAGGTCCTGACTGTACTTTACTTATCTTTTGATATGTACACTTTCATATGTTTTATGGGAATTATTTTAAAAAAGGGGTTATCAAGGTCGCATCAAGTGTGACATGCAGATGTAATGTAGCACGTCCTCTTGCAACACTTGCTTTTGAACTCTTCATGTCACTTTGCGTCACCAAGCTCACCAAGCAAGGAGGAAAAAACAAAAGAATCTGATAGAAATCCAGTGAATGTTGTTCCATGTGACCCTTAGCATGGCAGGTTATCAGCACCTGAGATCTGAAGGTACAAGAATTCTAATTTGCCTCCCCCATCTAAACAGGGCACAGACTTAAAAAGCAGGCTTTGTCCTCCTGTGCTCCATTAGGCCTCTGCTTTAGCAGAGTTGCTGGACTGGTTGAACTGGATCAGGGTTTTTTTTTAAGAAAAGAACAGCTTTTGTTGAGCTCAAAAGGGTGGCAGAACAGAACGGTATGGGCAGTAGAATGGGTAGTTTTAAGCGTTTACCTCCGCACTCCCTGTTAATCTTCACACTCCTTACCTCCCACTCCATCCTTCATCCTTGTGGGAACTGCACCACTGTTTCCTGCCAGACTTTATTAGGAATTAGGAATGCTTTCCCTCAGCTTTCTTAACGCTAAATTATATCAACACTATTTGTATTCAAATTAAATTATCCCATTTATTTTTTATTATATTTATTTGTTTGTTTTGAGTTACGCTTCCCCTCTGCCATTTTAAAGCAATTGTTTTCTAGAAATAAATATCAACAAGGAAATTAATTTATTTATTGTTTTGTTTGATTTTCTATGCGAACAGCAAGTCTATTAATTTCATTTTAATAGAAATTATATAGAAATTTATTATAAATTATTTGCATATTTTTTACAAGTTTTATTTGAAGTATAATATATATATATATATATATATATATACATGTATCAGAAAATATGTATTGTATACATATAAATTATATTTTATTTCTGAATGCAAACATTTTAATTGATTTATTTAGCAAATGCTACAATTGTTGGAGAAAGCATATTCAAATGAAAATATTTACATGTTTATTGTTTTACTTTAATATATTTTATTCGGGGGGGAAAAAAAAAATATATATATATATGGTACAATAAATTCATAAATAGATAAATAAATTCAAATATATTAAAAAAAAATGAACTTTGAATACTTTATTGAATACTTTATTATATTTATTATTTATTAGAACTTATTCTTTCCATCAGCTAGTTTTCTGTCAGTAGAAAATATCACCATAAAGTGAATGTTTACATAAATACTAAAATTCAAATGTTTGTTTTCAAGATTAAAAATAAATGTGTGTGTGTGTGTGTGTATATATATATATATATATATATATATATATATATGTGTGTGTGTGTGTGTGTGTGTGTGTGTGTCTGTTTTTTTGTGTATATATATTATTTATTTATTTATTTATTTTTATTCTTGTGTGTGTGTGTGTGATTTAAAATGCATTTGTTTATTTATTTATTTGAAAACATTTGAATTTGTTTATTTAGCACATGCTACAAAAGTTATTCAAATTATATTATTAACACATGTATTATTTGTTTTTATTTTTACATTTTGTTTGGAAAAAATAATATATATGCAGTTATTGCATTCACTTATTTATTTACACAATAAATAAATAAATAATTATTTTCTTACAAACATTTGAATCTATTTATTTAGTACATGCTACAATTGTTGGAGAACAACATGGCCAATTTGGCTTAAGCATTGACGTCATATGAGTTATAAAACAATCACTAAACTAATAAAGCGATAAAGCAGACTTACTGACATTGCAAGTTTTTTAGTTTAATATCTGTGCTTGATTTCTTGAGTTACATAGTTGAGAGACCTTTTGACCTTGGTGCTGTTAACTAAGCAAACAGATTGTAAACTCTTTAAGTTGTACTTTGTAAGTCCATTTTACAAATATGTGACCTACATGTCTGGCTTCTGTCTGACTTGTTACTAATAAAAGGAGTTGTGTAAGAAAAGAGTACAAAAGAACCTTTTTTACAACCCAATGTCTATCAGTGTTAAAGACTGGAATGTAATTAAACCGATGATGTCAGATAAATACACAGTAAACACCTTATGAAAAACTCATAAACCTATTTGTGTGTGCTATAACGCTGTTTCAGATGCGCCGTCTATATTTAACGAAATTTAGCCCATAGCTAAAAAACATTGTTATTGTTCATAAAAAATGCTTCCGGACAAAATGAAGGAGTCAGCTTGTGATCAAGTCCGACGGGTTTTAGTACCTTCCCTTGTTGTTTGCATAAAAGCGTCTTGGTGTGATTTCTTCATGATCTTTTTAATTAATGGGGTGTGTTGCTAGTTATCCAGCTAAAATCCAGCTGGATCCCTCCCATGTCAAAACATTCCTTACAAAATAAATGCTATTTGCATTCCACGACAGGTGTGACTTTTTAACCGATTAGTTTTTTGTCATTTAGGGAACGCGCCGAACTTTTAGAGGAGGCTAAAAAGATGGAAGCGGCTAAGTTCCGCTACATCCTCCCCGTATACGGCATCTGCAGCGATCCGCAGGGACTGGTAATGGAATACATGGAGACGGGCTCTCTGGAAACTCTCCTGGCCTCGGAGCCGCTGCCCTGGGAGCTGCGTTTCCGTATCATCCACGAGACGGCGGTGGGGATGAACTTCCTGCATTGCATGAACCCGCCCCTCCTTCATCTCGACCTTAAACCTGCCAACATCCTGTTAGATGCACACTACCACATCAAGGTGAGCCAGAGCCAGCCACGTCTGGTCATGACAAGGCCTTGACTCTTTTGCTGTAAAGGTGATGACCTTATTGCTCATGGTTTAGGACTTGATTCATCACTACCTGAGAAAAACACCTACAAGTTTTCTGGAGTTTTACACGTCTGTCACTCACATAGGGTGGCTAAGGCGTATACAAGCCCTCATGTTGTTTCAAAAACTGTATGGCTTTCTTTCTTCTGTGGAACAGGTAAAAAAATAAAAACGTCTTACTTGTTATTTGTATGGTTTGTTAGGATAGGACAATATTTGGCCGAGATACAACTATTTGAAAATCTGGAATGTGAGGGTGCAAAAAAAAAAATCTAAATATTGAGAAAATCCCCTTTACAGTTGTCCAAATTCTTATCAATGCATATTACTAATCAAAAATTAAGTTTTGATATATTTACGGTAGGACATGTACAAATTATATGCATGGAACATGATCTTTACTTGATATCCTAATGATTTTTGGCATACAATGTATTTGCTAAAAATTGGCTGTTGCTAAAATTATACATGTGCTACTTAAGACTGGTTTTGTGGTCCAGGGTCACATATGTTTATGAAAACATCCTGTCAGCATGATGAATTTTATTTATTTTTTTATTAGACTTTATTTATTTATTAGGAGTTAAGCTAAACACCTTTAATAAAGTGAGTTTAGGTGAATATTCAAAGGAGAAGTCCACTTCCAGAACAAAAATTGACAGATCTTCAGCCGTAAAGAAATTATCTTTTTTTGAAGGTAAGATTTCAGGATTTTTCTCCATATAATGGACTACTATGGTGCCCCGAATTTGAACTTCCAAATGCGGTTGTAAACAATTCCAACCGAAGAAGAAAGGTCTTATCTAGCGAAATATTTTTTAATCTCAAACGCTCGTCTTGTCTTGCTCTCCCTGAACTCTGTGTATTCTGGCTCAAGACAGTTAAGAGTATGTCGAAAATTTTCTCCCTCAACTTCAAAAAACATTTCAAAATCATCCTACATCGCTGCAGAAGTACCAACCCAGTCTTTGCAAAGTGAACATGCAAAGAAGATCAAACACCCTTAACAAAAAAGGTAAAACAGCGATATAGGATGATTCTGAAGTTGAGGGAGAACATGAGATGGGAGTTTTTCGACATACCCTAACTGACATGAACCGGAAAAAAAGTTCAGGCAGAGTGAGACAAAACGAGCATTTGACATTAAAAAGTATATAAATTGTATTATTTTTATGAAAACAACCAATTGTTTCGCTGGACAAGACCCTTCTTCCTCGGCTGGGATCGTTTACAATCACATTTGGGATCGTTTGAAGCCGCATTTAAACTGCATTTTGTAAGTTCAAACTCAGGGCACCATAGAAGTCCACTTTAAGAAAAAAAATCCTGAAATGTTTTCTTCAAAAAACATAATTTCTTTACAACTGAAGAAAGAAAGACATGAACATCTTGGATGACAAGGGGGTGACTACGTTATATGTGAATCTTTGTTCTGGAAGTGGACAACACATTCGCATGATCAGGTTCACTGATGCCGATTAATCGTCCCATGAGATGCAGGTAAACAAATAAAATATTTCATTTTTATTTTTATTTTTTTTATTTATTTGTTTGAATTCAATTCAATTCACATTTATTTGTAAAGTGCTTTTCTCAATACAAATCATTGCAATCATTCTAGATTATATTTAGTAGTAGCTTATGAGAGGGCCCAAGACAGATCACTTACTTTACTGGTGTTAATTGAGGTGATTCCCCGTTTTTAATGTTTTTATTTGAATTTTACATTTTATTAGTTGATTTTCATCAAAAACCCCATGTGTTTCTTTTGCAAACCCCTGTTTGGGAAACGGAATGATTATGATGTTTGGATCAAATTGAAAGTCAAAAAGAAATACGCAGCTACATTCTAAGTATCTAGATTATGTGTTCATATTTGACCCTGGACCACCAAACCAGCCATAAGGGTAAATTGTTTTAAATTGAGATTTATACATTATCCGAAGAGCTGAATAAATAAGCTTTCCATTGATGGATGGTTTGTTAGGATAGGACAATATTTGGAATCTGAGGGTGCAAAAAAAATCAAAATATTGAGAAGATTGCTTAAAGTTGTCAAAATGAAGTTCTAAGCAATGCATGTTATTAATCAAAAATTACGCTTTGATATATTTACGGTAGGAAATTTACAAAATATCTGCTTGGAACATGATCTTTACATAATATCCTAATGATTTTTGGCATAAAAGTAAAACTATTAATGGTTATATGACATGCAGGTAAACAAATACAATATTTCTTTTTTATGTTTTTATTAAATTCACATGTATTTGTATAGTGCTTTTCTCAATACAAATCATTGCAGTCATTCTAAATAATATTTAGGAGTAGTTTATGAGAGGGCCTAAGACAGATCCTTGTGGCACTCCATACTTTACTGGCATTAATTGAGATGATGGGTTAATGTTAAAATATTTTATTTTAATTTTACATTACATTAGCAGATTTTCATCAGTGAACCCCTTGTTTTTCTTTTCAGAAACCCAGTTTGGGAAACACCTAGTCATACGATTATAATGTTTGAATCGAATTGAAAGTCAATTTCACTGAAAAAGTAAGCAGCTGCATTTTGATTTATATATCTAGATTATGTGTTTCATGTTCATAAAAACATCCTGTCAACATGATGGATTTTAATCTTAATCTCGTGTTGACGACCGAACAACAGTTTTAATCTCGGCCGTGTCAGATCATCTGTGCAAGAAAATTTGTAAGGATTTCAAAAGTGACGGGGGGGAAGGGCACACCTATCATTTTCTTTTCACAGTCCCCACATACTTTTCCAGAAAATTCCCTGAGGGTTGAAAAGCTTTCCCATGCTTTATCCCGTTTATATCCAGCCTTCCCATAGATGAGTAAGCAGGTGTCACGAGGGATGGGTGGGAATCGTCGTGTCGGATTGAAAAGGCTGGATGTAAACACGTATCCCGGACCAGTCTGAACAAGCTAAAGCTAGGCAGTGTTAATGAAGGGCTGGAACACACACGCCTACATATGCGTGCATGCATTTACAGAAAAATCAGGGCTTCCCCACCTGTAGGTGACTTTCTGGAAAAATTAAATTAAGTAACACTTGGAAAAAAAACTCTGATCTGAAAATCTAATTCGATTTAAATTGTGAAGACTTTTAACTTTTGCCAAATTCTTTGTGTTCCTCGTTTTAGATTTCCGATTTCGGCCTGGCAAGGTGGAACGGCTTTGCGAGGAACGACGATATTAGCCGTGATGGCTTTTGTGGCACCATCGCCTACCTTCCTCCAGAGAGAATCATAGAAAAAGACAGAATCTCTGACACTAAACACGATGTGTACAGGTCAGCCATTTTGAATCACTGTTGTTGTGTAAATTGTAACTCAGATCAAACTGAAATATGAGATCAGTTTCTGTTTGTCAGTGTTGGCTAACACACATTTGTTGTTTTACAGTTTTTCCATTGTTATCTGGGGAATCCTGACTCAGAAGAAGCCATATCAAGGTAAGAAAGTAAATCTGTCTTTCAAAGTTTGTCTTGGTATTGAGAGTACGTGGAACCCTTATTATTGTTTATCTGTATGATGGGCGGCATCAGGTCCCGTAAACATGGATTTTTGGCATTCATTTCAATCTAGCTGGCTCTCCGTAAGGGAGTGTCTGTGTGTTTATCTGGTTGTGATTTCCAGGTAAATATGGACGTTTTTTTAGTAACCAGCAGTTACAAGAATTCAGTGTGAAAGAATGAAACGAAAAAGCTATGTCAATAGAGTTTGGCACCAGTGAATGGAAACATTTGGCTGCCCAACAACCCTTTGCAAAAGGAACATAAACAACATCCTGATTTACAATGAAAGTTGAAATCACAGGATATGAAATTAGCGACCTCTGTGAGAAGTGTTGATTTTTTTTCTGGTCAGGATCTTTGATTTTTTTCCCCTCCACTACACTCCCACACCAAAAATGTATTAAAAAATTGTCTATTTTTGAATAAAGCCCCCCTCCATGTTTATTAGTATAGGATATTAATATAAAAAATAACTTAATACTTAAATTTAGTTTACAACTGAAGTCAAAAGTTTACATACACCTTTCAGAATCTGCAAAATGTTAATTATTTACCAAAATAAGAGGGATCATACAAAGTGCATGTTGTTTTTTTTATATTTAGTACTGACCTTAATATTTCACATAACAGATGTTTACATATTGTCTACACGACAAAATAATAGTTGAATTTATTAAAATGACCCTGTTCAAAAGTTTACATACACTTTTACATACAGTTGTTCATGAGTCCCTTGTTTGTCCTGAACAGCTAAACGGCCCGCTGTTCTTCAGAAAAATCCTTCAGGTCTTGCAAACTCTTTGGTTTTTCAGCATTTTTGTATATTTGAACCCTTTCCAACAATGACTGTATGAGATCCATTTTTTCACTCTGAGGACAACCGAAGGACTATTACAGAATGCTCAAACACTCATTGATGCTTTAGAAGGGGGTGGGGGTTGAAAACATTTGAGATTGGGGTAAATTTAAATTATTTAGTCTTCTGGGGAGTATATGTAAGTATTTTCTGTAGTATCTGAAAAAATATGATATTTAGGCAAAATAAGAAAAATGTACACATCTTCATTCTGTTCAAAAGTTTAATGCATCGTGTTTCCTTCTGGAGCATCAGTGAGCGTTTGAGCCTAATGTAATAGTTGCATATGAGTCCCTCAGTTGTCCTCAGTGTGAAAAGATGGATCTCAAAATCATACAGTCATTGTTGGAAAGGGTTTAAATACACAAAAATGCTGGAAAATCAAAGAATTTGTGGGACCTGAAACATTTTTCTGAAGAACAGCAGGCAGTTCAACTGTTCAGGACAAACCAGGGGATTCATGAACTATAACTAAAAAAAAAAACACAGCTGTGGATCATTCAGGTAACAACACAGTATTAAGAATCAAGTGTATGTAAACTTTTGAACAGGGTCATTTTTATAAATTTAACAATTATTTTCTCTTGTGGACTATATGTAAACATCTATGTGGAATATTTTATTCGGGTCAGTACTAAATAAATGATAACATGCATTTTGTATGGACCCGTTTACTTTGGTAAAATAATTAACATTTTGAAGATTCTGCAAGGTGTATGTAAACTTTTGACCTCAGCTGTAAATTGTAGTACTCACAAATCACTCTAGAATTAGTTTTTGCACTTAATTTATGATTTTTACGTGGAAAAAAAACATTGTGAAACATTACAATAATATAACAATAAAAGAAATTGAAAAATCAGATTTTAATAAATTGATTTTTAATGACATTGTGTGTTTAATTTGGAAACCTGATTTTATTTTATGTTGCGTGGCGAATAAAAACTAATGCTTTTATTTGCTCTGTTTTACAGGAGAGAATAACATCCTGCACATAATGGTGAAAGTAGTGAAGGGCGTTCGTCCGGATCTCAGCGTTATTCCCCGCAGTCGTCCTCAGGCCTGCTCGGGGTTCCTATCCCTTATGCAGAAATGCTGGGCACATTCCCCTGAAGCCAGACCCAGTTTTCAAGGTGAGTGTCTCTCACTTCGATCACACCAGTAATGAACCTGCTGAGTCACAGGAAGCAAAGTTGCACTGCAACAGTGACATGACAATATGCCAGGCAACCAAACTAATAAATTGTCATGACACAATGTGGCATTTCTGTTCTTTGATCCATTTTTATATTGAATGGGTTTTGTAATTTCAGGAAGTAGAGGTATACCAGACTTCCCTATCATTGTTCATTGAAACATTGTTCGCTTTCTACAGAGATCACTTCGGAGGCCGAGGAGTTGTGCACCAAACCGCATGACGAGTCCAGAGCTTCCGTTTCATCAGAACCAGACTGTTCCCCTTGCCCTGCCCCAGCCTCCAGTGAACAGGTAATATCAGATGCGTCGCTATGCATGAATCTTAACTAATCTTGTTCCGCTGTCATGCTTTACACTATGTAAAGCAGTGTTTCCAGCAGATTATGTTCATATGAGTCATTTAGTTTGACCTGCAGTGAGGTTTAGACTTCCTTTCCCTCATTTATTAGGCAACTCTTTGGTATTTGTTTGTTTTAGTCTAAGTACATAGTGTAAATGTTTGACCAAGATGACAGTCTTTCATCAGTGACAGAGAATGCAATCGAACTGCATTGCTTTAACAGAACCTCTTCGTCATTTTCTGTGTGTGCATATGAAACAGTTTATATTAGGAAGAATACACTCTCCTTCATTTGTCAAAATGTTGCACATTTGAATTAACTGTTTGCATGTACAGTCAGTGATTTATTCATTTATAATCCCTCCATTGTTTCTAAAATATAAAAACATTGTTGCTAATCTTCATTGTTCTCTTACAAACAATCTGGTCTATATTTCTTCACATACAGACTAACAACCAAAAGCCGGTGAGGCCGAAGTCAGCCATGTTACCTGAGAAAGACTACAGCCTGTCTGAGCTGCTGTGTCAGATTGACTCCGGCTTGTCTCGCAGTTTTAGCAATGTCAAAGAAGAGTCCCTTGAGAGCAAAGACAACACCAGCAAGAGACTGTCAGGCATCTCCTCCGTAGACTCAGCTTTCTCATCCCAAGGCTCGATTACATTGTCCTTTGAGAAGGAAAATGCTGTGAATGGTAAGAGGAAAAACCACAGTAGCATTTTGCCACTATTTTGTTGTTTTTTGTATAATACATAAGGTTATTTTATTTATGTATTTTTGTTATTTGTTTTGTGTTGCACCTATTTTTATTTTCTTAATTTTTTTGTTGTTGTTTGTTTGTTTTTCATTGTTTTTTTTGACGTTTTTTTTTTTTTCTCGTTTGTTTTATTTTTTATTTTTGAGTTGTTTTTTGTTTAGTTTTTTATTTTGTTACTTGTTTTGGATTTGGTTTTGTCAGGAGTGTTGGGGAAAATTACTTTTTAAAAGTATTACAATATTGAGTTACTCAATAAAAAAGTATAACTAATCGCGTTACTTAGATACTCTTTATGGAAAGCAATGTGTTACGTTACTTTTGCGTTACTTTTTTCATTTTTTGTATAATATACATAAGATTATTTCATTTTATTTTGCTGTTTGCTTTGTGTTGCTTCTATTTGTTTTTTATTATGTTTTATTTTGTTATTTTATTTCTTTTCTTTTGCTTTGTTTTTTGTAAATTTTATTTCAAGTTTTTATTTTGTTGTTTGTTTTGTTTTGAGTTGTTTATTTTTTTTGTTATTGTTTTGTTTTGTTTTACATTTTATCACTTGTTTTGGATTTGGTTTTGCAAATATTGTTGATCATTAGCAGCGTTGAGAAAGTTACTTTTAGAGATAATGCATTACAATATTGAGTAACTTCATAAAAAGTAACTAATTCCGTTGCTTAGTTACTCTATGGAAAATAATGTGTTATTTTACTTTTGCGTTATTTTTTTCACTTTTTTGGTATAAAATACATTTTATATTATATTATTTTTTATGTTATTTTATTTGTTGTTATTTGTTTTGTGTTGCTTTTTGTTAGGTTTTTATTTGTTTTTTATTTTGTGTTTTGTTTATTTTATTCTAGATTTATTTTTAGACATTTTTTGTTTTGCTTTGATTTTTTCACATTGTTTAGTTTTTTTACTTTGTAATGCATTACAATATTGAGTAACTCCATAAAAAAGTAACTAACTGCATTACTTAGTTGCTCTTTATGGAAAGTAATGTGTTACTTTACTTTTGCGTTACCAGCCGGGCTGGTCTTGCTTGTTTGTTTATTAATAATAAAAAAAACAAAAGTTATATTTCTGGCAACTGTAAAGACCCGTTCACACAAAAAGTAAAAATTAACAAGCCTCAGGCTGAAGGAAGTGGCTCTGCCTCTGAACTTCAGTTCCAGTTTCTCTCAACTTGGAGACAGGAGAGTCAATGAATAAATGGGAAAACAAAGTAACTGGTGTTACTAATTTTAAAAAGTATCTCAGATATTTCATTATAAATGTAAAATTAATGCATTATTTTACTAGTTACTTGAAAAAGTAATCCGATTACTTAACTCCCATTACTTGTAATTCCTTACCCCCAACACTGATGATCAGAGATATGTTGAGCAAAAACTTGATGAATCTGACAATCATAAAAGTCCAATTCACTAATTTTATTTATGATTCACTGTTTATGTACTACTTAGACTCCAGTGAGTTACAGAAGAAGAAGCTTTGTGAAGCCATTCGCACTGAGGACATCGCCAAGCTGATGAAAATTCTCCAACCACAAGACGTTGACTTGCTCTTGGAGGGTGGCTGCAACCTGCTCCACTTTGCTGTGAGTCTGGCCAATGAGGAGGCGGTTAAGTTTCTTCTTCTTAGCAACTGCAACCCTAACTTGCCCAATATCCACGGAGCCACGCCCCTCCACCTGGCCGCTGAAAAGCGTCTGAAGGGAGTGTCTGAGATTCTCCTGAGCCGCAAAACAACAAATGTCAACGCCAAGGATGAGGACCAATACACACCTCTACACTTCGCAGCACAGAACGGTGACGAAGCCCTAACCCGTTTACTCCTAGACCGCAGTGCTTCCATTAACGAAACAGACGCTCAGGGACGCACGCCGACGCATATCGCCTGCCACCACGGACAGGAGAACGTGGTGAGGGTCTTGCTAAGTCGCGGAGCTGACGTCCACGTGAAGGGTAAAGACGACTGGACGGCGCTACACCTGGCTGCCTGGAAAGGGCATTTGGGAATTGTGAAGCTCCTGGTGAAGCAGGCAGGGGCAGATGTTGATGGCCAGACGTTGGACGGGCGCACTGCACTGCATCTGGCATCTCAAAGGGGGCAGTACCGGGTGGCACGGATCCTGGTGGAGCTCGGCGCCAATGTGCACCTCACCTCCGACGGCTTGCACAGTCCACTTCACATAGCTGCGGAAACCGGCCACACCAGCACTTCAAGGCTGCTTGTGAAGCACGGTGCTGAGATCAACGGCCGAACAGCCAACGGCTGCACCGCCTTGCACCTGGCCGCGCAGAAAGGCCACCTTCCGACGGTTAAAATGCTTCTGTTGGAGGGCGCCGACCCTGAGAGCGTCAACCACGGCCTTCGCACAGCATGTCATCTGGCTGCCGAGAACGGCCACTGTCAGGTTCTCAAAGAGCTTCTGCAGAGCTGCCCTGATCTCGCTAACACTCAAGAGCAGAACGGATTTACTCCACTTCACCTGGCTGTACGCGGTGGCTACAAAGACGCAATCTGCGTCCTGCTCGAACGTGGCGCCGATGCTGCACCGTTGTCTCCGCGTCCCGCCAGAGAAAATTCGCTAGACTACACGTCGGAATCAGAGCCGGAGAGTCCGAATCCCCTCACCCCGACAAAACTCCAAAGGAAAGTAGTCGTTCTGAAACTCACCAGCCACAAAAACACTGACAGCACACGGATCCCTGTAGACGCGCCGTGCGAATCGGCACTTTGTTGAGGGTCCTGCTGGGGTTTCACCTCGTGGACTTCAGAAACCCTTGCCAATATGCTCACAGACACTTTCTCCCTCTTTCTATCATTAAACTGACAGATGCTGGAAAAGAGGGACTTCATCCACTGGGATTTAATGTACATATTGTAATTACTTATTTCCTCCAGGGTTTGGGCTCCTGTTGGCTTTCCTCCTTAATAATAGAGTTATTTTGTGAGTGGAAATGCATTTATGTATATATATCGGTACTGTAGAGCCTGGATATTGTACTTCCTTTCACTTACTTTCATTGCTGTTTTGATGTACAGTTGAAGTCAAAAGTTTTAATACGCCTTGCAGAATCTGCAAAATGGTAATTATTTTACCAAAATAAGAGGGATAATACAAAATGCATGTTATTTTTAATTTAGTACTGACCTAAATAAGATATTTCACATGAAAGATGTTTAGAGAAAATAATAGTTGAATTTATAAAATGACCCTCTTCAAAATTTTACATACACTTGATCCTTAATACTATGTTCTTACCTGAATGGTTCACAGATGTTTTTTTTTTTGTTTTTGTTTTTGTTTAGTGATAGTTGTTCATGATATCCTTGTTGGTCCTAAACAGAACTGCCTGCTGTTCTAATTTTTTTTTTTGAAACCCTTTCCAGAAATGACTGTATGATTTTGGGATTCATCTTTTCGCACTGAGGACAACTGAGGGACTCATACGCAAATATTACAGAAGGTTTAAATGCTCACTGATGCTCTAAAGGAAAAAACATACACTAAGAGACTGGGGTGAAAACTTTTGAAAGGAATGAGGATGTGTATTTTTTGAATATCATATTTTTTTTCCATTTAGTATTGCCCTTCAGAAGATTTCAAAAGTTTTCACCCCCTGGCTCTTAATGCATTGTTTCCTTCTGAAGCATCAGTGAGTGTTTAAACCTTCTGTAATAGTTGCATATGAGTCCCTCAGTTGTCCTCAGTTTGAAAATCTCAGAATCATACAGTCATTGTTGGAAGGGGTTCAAATACACAAAAATGCTAAAAAACCAAGAATTTGTGGGACCTAAACTGTTCAGAACAAATAAAGGACAACTATCACTAAACAATTCAGTTAACAACACAGTATTAAGAATCAAGTGTATGTAAACTTTTAAACAGTGTAATTTTGATAAATTCCACTATTATTTTCTCTTGCGGACTATATGTAAACATCTTTTATGTGAAATATATTATTCAGGTCAGTACTAAATAAAAAACAACTTGCAATTTGTATGATCCTTCTTATTTTGGTAAAATAACATTTAGCAGATTCTGTAAACTTTTGACTTCAACTGTATGTCTATGATTTCATTGTTTTCTTCTTCCTCTTCTTGTTACCAGAGTACAGTAGTTGTTGATGCAATGCAAGCAACCCCAAAATTGTTTAGACGTTTCTATTATAACATATTAGAATAAGCTTACCCTATATCAGCACTTCAAAGCTATAATTTAAACAGAAATGGCAACGCTGTAAGGCCAATTATATAATTACAATGGTTCACTCCAAAAGAGATGTGCATTTATAGAGTCATTTGGCTCCTTCCATGGGAATGTGCCCTTAGGAGGATCACAGGTGTGGGTAGACTGTATGGGGGGAGGACCATATCCCATGTACCCTCATGTTCAGGCCATTGGCTCATTCCTGAGACCACTTTATCTTTTCATCGCTCTGTAAAACCACCGCGCCGAGCCCTGTTTAATGCCAAGGGGGGCGTAGCCGTCATTACCCTTCACTGTCTGGAACAGACAGCCTCTTAATTGCTAGGCCTTTAAACTGCTGTTGAACTCTGGGTCTTTTGGATGTGATTCTGTTGTTGTTGTTCGTATCCATGCATCTGTACAAATGAAATCTTCCGTAGCAAACCAGTCAGTAATCCAATGCCAACACCTTTTTCAGGTTTTACCTTTTGTAATTAGTTGATAAAGCTGCCTTGTCATTTCTCTTTTGTACACAAAAAAGATATCTCTCAGTTATCCATAGTGTTTTATATTTGCACACTTTTATATTTGATGGAAAATTAAAGTGCATTACGTGTATATGAAGTACATGTTGTGTGTGCATTTTTGGATACTAAAATTTGTTCATGACTTCAGTGTCAGGAGGAAGCCTGACAACATCCATCACAGGAAAAGCAACAGACCTAAAACAATAGCTTACTGTTCAGAAGTGTGTGACACACCGCCGCCACCTCATTATCTTAAAAAGACAGCGACGGAGCCACGATATGGAGCCTCTTCCACTTTTTTCTTCAAAACCGGTAGGGCTCGTCTGACAGGTTGTGAGATGATGTTTTAAAGCACAGCGACAGGCTCGAACGTGCTTGTGTACACACGTGGACATGTACAAACATCACTCAGCGGATAGCAGAACCAGTGCTGATGAATTCACTGATTTATGAGCTGGTGTCAGACATATACGGCACACACTCACAAATGTACTCATGGAAAGTTACTCATTGACTAGTCCTGTAAACAGGAAAGAGCTGAATATAGTTATTGTTCCCCTAATCTATATGTGCTACCATTTGTGGCCCAGTTGGCCCCACTTAACGGTGCTTTTTCAGTTGAAGGTCAAGAAATGTCATCAGATTTAGAGAGGTGTCAAATTAAACATCAGAACGGTATAAACAAGATTTCATTGCTTTTTTGAAAGTCATCAGAGGGTCGTTTTGTTCTCCGTGTATACAGAAATGACGAAATTCAATTCAAGTATAAAAAGCAAACTGTTAAAACAAGCTTCTGAAATGGGTGATGTCAGGGTGAGTAATACACTGTGACGCCTTGAACACACAGGTGTTTCCTTGAGGATGTCTTGAGTGCAAGATCTGACTTGAATTGCATTCTTCTTCCTTGAGTACACAAATGAATCAGCCTGATGCTCTCCTCCTCTCCCACTCCGATGCCCCACCTTGTGGAAAGAAAAATTGAAGTAAACATTTAACTTCGTTAGAACATTGTTTTAGTTTAGGCTTTATGCGTTTTTAAATGCTATTATGTGGGATTGCGTTGTAAAAATATGTTATAATATTAATAATAATGTTATTTTCTGCAGTCATCGATTACTACTTTAATTGTGGTTCAAAGGCTATTTTTATGCGCCTTTGCCTATCAGAATGTCTGCAGGGAAACTATCAAACTTTTTTAAAATCTGTATTTTCACATAAAATGTATGCTGATATGCACTGTACGTGCACATTTTAGCTGCTGTAGAACTGAAGAAGCGCCATGTTTAATTTTCCACAGGAATGAAAACGAGGTACAGTACGGGTTGTATAACATACCGATTGTTCAGCTGATGTAACGTCTTTCTGAAAAGAATATTTAGTCGGCAAAATCTCAAACTTTTAAAGTTGCGAGTTGCGAAAATTTGGCGTGTTTCCCTCACAGCAGCATTTGGCGCGTAAAAAGCGTTTCGCCATTTTTAATCTCGTTTAGCTTTATTGCAATTCACTTAAATGGTTTTGAGGTGATAAAAAGTACTAATATTTCATGTAGTTTCTTAAGTAATATGGGTCCATAAATAGGCCTATATCGTGCATAATTACGCTACCAGTCAAACAGTAAGACTTTTAATGTTATTTAAAGAAGTTTCTTCTGCTCACCAAGCCTGCATTTATTTGATCCAAAGTAAAGCAAAAACAGTACAATTTTAAATATATTTTTTTAACAGTTTTTTTAGTTCAAAAAACATTTACATTATTTTGTAACATTATAAGTGTCTTTATCATCACTTTTGATTAATTTAAAGCATCCTTGCTAAATAAAAGTTTAAATTTAAATGCTTTAAATTGCCCAAGATGCTTTAGAAAAGCATAGTGTATAATGTTACAAAAGCTTTTTATTTCAGATAAATGCTGATCTTTAGATATTTCTATTTATCAAATAATCCTGAAAAAATGTCCTCAACTGTTTTAAATATTGATAAAAATAATAGTAAAAAAGTTTCTTGAGCAGCAAATCAGCATATTAGAATGTTTTCTGAAGGATCATGTGACTGGAGTAATGATGCTGAAAATTTAACTTTGATCAAAGGAATAAATTACATTTTAAAATATATTCAAAAACAAAGCAGTTATTTTAAATAACAAAATATTTCAAAATTGTACTGTTTTTGCTGTACTTTGGATCAAATAAATGCAGGCATTGTGAGCAGAAGAGACTTAAAAAACATTTAAAAATTGTACTATTCAAAAACTGTTAACTGGTTGTGTATATGAGAAGACATTTTCAAAATAGAAAAAAAATAAGACATAGCATGCAACCCAATTCTGCAAGACAATCTC
Organism: Labeo catla; assembly: GCA_012976165.1. NCBI lineage: Eukaryota > Metazoa > Chordata > Actinopteri > Cypriniformes > Cyprinidae > Labeo > Labeo catla. The sequence continues at coordinate 309,528 of VONZ01000640.1, read as the reverse complement.
TTCTAGGGAAAAAACAACAATATAAACCGTCAGAGAATTTGTAATGATTTTACTGGTTATAATGGGAACTGTATTGGTTTTAATGGAAACTGTAATGGACCCTGTTGGTCTCTACTAGTAATTGGTCGCAATTATAGTGGTTATATCTCCGGTCACATGTTATGCCAGCTGCCAGATTACAATATACTGTATGAGAATAATGTTAAGTAATATTAGTTAATGTTGCAGTATCTTATCTGGCCAGAGGTCGGTGCTCAAGCTCTGATCATGGCTGCAGGAAGTGCATTCATTTTATTTTAATATGAAAACATGGTTCTGTACACACAGGATAACATTAAAGAGCATCTGCACAAAACTCCACATGTAACAATGAATGAATGAATAAACGAATGAATGAACGAACAAATAAATGGACAACACTAACAAATAGACGAAGCCTTATCAATAGCATTACCAAAAACGTTTCATATTGCTTCACGAATCTGTCACATTTTGTATTAGGTACTAATTAGCCTAATCGAGAATTGGGAAGTGAGTCTACAGATAACATGAAAAGAATCTATCTCTTTTATCTTTTAATTGTGCTCCTAATAGTTGTATTGTTCAAATGATTTGCCATAATGACTCTATTAAAAACAGTTCTGCACATGGACGGAGACTCTGAATGCAGCAGGGGATTTTGGCATGAGCACTCATTCACAGACAGTCTGTCTATGAGGACGACAGAGATTCTGAGTGCCAAATTAGGGCCCATGGAAACTGGCACATGATGAAAGCACAAGCCATTTATTTTTATATCAAAGCAGAATGGAGTGACAATAATGGGATCCTCAGCAGAATAGCTGTCTTGATTGGGCATTCATAAAGACACGTGTAGCGCTGTTTCCAGTGCCATTTCAGTTACGTAAGGCTTTAACTTCACAGACTTCGACGGAAGGATGGAAGAACGGAGAATCGAAAGCAACAGAAGCGATTCGCTTTGACGTGACGTGAGGAAAGAGAGAGAGAAAAAAATCCTTTCTGGAATTCCCCGTGTGCGCACTTATGACTGTGTTTTTCATTAATGAGTAAAATAAAATAAAAAAGTTGAAATCAAATAAAATAGTTTGAATTGGTATATATGTCATAAATATATTATAATAATACATTATATTAAATTATAATTATATTAATTTATAATAAAAATAATAAAAAATTAATTAATTAAATTAATATAGAAAGGAATACTTTTATTTAGCAAGGAGGCTTTAAAGTAATCAAAAAGTGATGATAAAGACATTTGTAATGTTACAAAATATTTGTATTTCAGATAAATGCTGTTCTTCTGAACTTTCTATTCCTCAAAGAAACCTGAAAAAAATTATACTCAGCTCTTTTAAATGTAATAATAATAATAATAAATGTTTTTGGAGCAGCAAATCAGAATATTGGAATGATTAGAAGGATCATGTGACTGGAGTGATGATGCTAAAAATGCAGCTTTGAAATCACAATTACATTTTGAAGTATATTCAGATAGAAAACAGTTATTTTGAATAGTAAAAATATTTCAAATGTTTTTGCTGTAGTTTGGATCAAATAAATGCAGGCTTGGTGAGCAGACGAGACTTATTTAAAAACATTAAAAACGTACTGTTCAGAAACTTTTGACTGGTAGTGTATATGTACAATAAAATGTAACTCCGCTCATAAAAGTAACGAATCGTGACGAAATGTTACCCTCACCCACTCTTTACATGAAATGATGATGCTGACTAGCCTATCCACTCTACTTCCGTGGACAGAGTACAATAGCACATATTGCTAACAGCGTGCCAAGCGCAAACGAGATCACAGAACCAATCAGAGGCGCGAACCCATAGCACGTGATCGAACATAGCGGGATTGCTAGAGTGGCTTGAGTGGCTTTTGTTAGTTTGTTCTTTGTCGTTGCTGTACTTGTAGCTGCTTGCAGTCCGCTTCAATAACAACACCCGCCGCTCTAGCAGCGTGGCTTACCTCTAAGGTCAGCCAATTTCCCCGTGTTTCTTTCTGGACTGTCTCGAAATTTCCTCTGACAACGTAACGGATAAGGTAATAAACGTCGATAACGTCTGTGGGTATCGTGTGTTTTTCTAGAAGGTGACGTTTTCGGGGTTTTTTCTTATTGTGAGAAATAGGTACACGGCTAGATAACGGGTCTACGCTGTTCTTTCGGTTAGCGTTGTCGATATATTTCCAAATTAAATGTCTTAAACTGGTATTTAAACGTTTCCTCATCTAATATTGTGTTGTTAACGCTTTCGGTCAACAGGTTTATCAAAATGTGTGTGTTTAAGTAGGGAAAATCCTTAAGCTTTGTTGTTGTTAGGTTAACTTCTGTCCACTTTAATCTGATTACGATGCTCTTTCTAACCAAATAAAGTTAACTTTTATATGTTGAAATCAACCTGAAATATGATAGCTTTTGTGTTGATTGTTTACATGCCAAATCTACATATCACGTTTTGATTTGGTTCAACTAATATGTTGGTTTTTAGTTTAAGTGATGTGTAACGTCTACTTTTAGCAATTAACAAACGACATGAATACAAACACATATTCACTAAATGTTTTGTAAGTTTAGAACAACATCAACCAATTACCTTAAGTAAATAATCACACTGGCTCTGTCTCATAGCCTAGTATGCTGACTACCTAGACAACATTTGTGGTCACACGTGCAGCACTTTTGAGCTGACTAGGCAGCACACTAGGTTTTGAGACACAACGACAGTGTCTTGTCCTTAAGTTGTTATGCAGTTTAAAGACTTTATAATCAGATGGAGTTCTACATGAGCCCACGCTTGACACAGTTTCAAACTGTTTCATCTGTTTGTCTTGTAAACAAAGAACTAGAAAGAAGTATTTGATCTAAAAGAAAGGATGTTTAAAAGGGATCATCAGTCTTTTGTAGCTTGTTTGGACCTGTTGAAAAACAGAAATTTGTTTATACAGGCGTTCCAAAGTAAAGGAAAATTCCAGGGAACTTCAATGGTTAGGGAAAAGTCATGATAGGTAATTTAATCGTAAAAGTGTAAATGTCTGAAGTGATTATGATTTAATTATGATGTTCTGCTCTGAAAACATTAAATTGAATAAATATTGCTACATTATATATGGCTCTGTTTCTGCTATAGAAAAAAAATAATAAAACTGCTAATTCCAGCTTTTTGTCTCACAAATCTGACTTTTGTTGCAATTCTGAGTGAAAAATTTGAATTTCTAGTTTATATTTTGCAATTCAGATTTTTTTCTGATCTCATAATTGTTTTTTTTCCCCCACCACGGAATAATAATTATTAATCTCAAAATTTTGACTATCTGTATTCTTGCAATAGTTGGTCACAAATCAGATTTTTAGTTAAAAAGTTGCGATTAACTTTATTTATTTGTTTTATCTTTGGATGGAAACTTTTTTTAATATATATTTTTTAATGTACACTACCAGTCAAAGGTTTTTGAACAGTAAGAATTATCTTCTGCTCAAAGTACAGCAAGCTTAGTAATATTGTAAAATATCTTTACTATTTAAAATTATTTTTTTTATTTGAATATATTTTAAAATATAATTTAGCTAAATTTTCAGCATCATTAATTCAGTTTTCAGTGTCACATGATTCTTCAGAAATCATTCTAATATGCTGAATTGTTGTTCAAGAAACATTTTTTATTATTATTAGCAATATTTAATTTTTTTTGAATAGAAAGATCCTAAAGTCAGTGTTATAATATTATACACCATGCCATTCAAAAGCTTGTCACTATAATTCAATATAATAATTTTTTTCAGGAAAGAAATTATAGAATTATATTCTTTTATTTAGCACGGATGCTTTAAATTGATCAAAAGTGATGATAAAGACATGTACAATGTTATAAAAGATTCCTATTTTACATAAATGCTGTTCTTCTGAACTTTGTGTTCTTCAAAGAAACCTACTCAGCTGTTTTCAACACAATAATAATAATAATAATAATAATAATAATAATAATACATGTTTTTTGAGCAGCAAATCAGAATATTTAAGTGATTTCTGAGGGATTATGTGACTGGAGTAATGATGCTAAAATTTCAGCTATTAAATTACAAGAATAAATTATTTTTAAATAGATTTAAATAGAAAACAGTTATTTTAAATAGTAAACATATATTTCAAAATTGTACTGTTTTGCTGTACTCAGATAAATGCAGGCTTGGTGAGCAGAAGAGACTTTTTAAAAACATTAAAAAACTTTTGACTGGTAGTGTATAAAATTGTTTACAGTATGAAATAGTTTTGTGCACTAGTGGTTTGGCTGTGATGGACAAAGTCTTCTTGATTATCTCCAGATTGTAGCTGAATTTGGCCACTCAACAGCCTGTGACATTGTGGAAAGGGGCTTTATGTAAGGCTTGAGCAAAGGTAATTTAGTTGTGTAAACACTGGACACTAGAGTCCTTTGGCTTCACAGGAATCCAAGTGGGTCCCATGAAAGAGACTGTTGTAAAACTAGGTATAATAAATTGCAGAAGCACAGCAGCTTCCAACACCCGTTGTGTAATGAATGTTTTCTCATCTGTCTTGTTAATCTAACCTTGTCTGTGCATGCATGTTTTTTTTTTTTTTCCCCTTATCTTGATATTGCATTATGTTTATATGGCTCAAAAACCCTCTGTGCGTTCTTGCTTATGTGTTAATGTTTTCCGGAGAACTTAATGTTGAGTCATAGAAGTGGAAATGTCATGATTGAAACATAATTAAGAGATCCGGTTGGTAGCGATTGATTGTCCGTTGCACATATCAATATCAGTAGAAGCTCCAGTGAGATTAAAATTGATTGAATAACTCTGTTTGTTCTGTTTGCTTTGCAGAAACACCATGGAGGAAGAGGAGCACTTTGTGAACATAGACTTAAACGATGACAATATCTGCAGCATCTGTAAACTAGAGACGGATACAGGAACACTTTCCTTCTGCCATGTGTGCTTTGAATTGAGCATAGAGGGTAAGAAATACGTTTTTTTTTTAATCAGGTGAAAGTATTTTAATGTCCTCAGCTTGCCAGTTCTGGGTCAGATTATGCTAATTATAAATGAGTAAAAGCTCTTTCTCCATCCTCCCATCCATATCCCCCTCATTCATGTATTAGAAAGCGCTCTGTTTCTCCGCTTCATGTGCTGCTCAAAAAAATGAACTGGAGCGTTTGAAGTGCCACTTTGGCATCTAATTAACGTTCAGCTTATTAAGGGTAGACTAGAGTTTCCTGAGAGGCCTCATTGGAGCGGCTCTTTTGTTCTCCGCAGCTGTCTTTTTTTTTTGCACTGAACCTTCCCCAAAAGAGCACTTAGTGTTGCAAACGGTTTTATATCGTCACGGCTGAAAGTAGGCATCTTGGCCATAAAGAATTTTCTCTGGAATCGCATGCCTTTGTCTGAAATTTTTTTTGTGGTGTTAGTTTCAGTTACGTGATTTTCAGGTTTCAGAGTTTGGAAGGAATTGCTAAACACAGTTTTCAATTATAGATGGGACATTTGGGAACACAATTGGACATTAAAATGTGATTTTGTTTGGAGATTTATATTTAGTACTGAACAGGCACTTTTTTCCCATATAGGTCAGTGTTGGATGTTTAATTGTGCAACTTAATTGTTTCACATTTAAATTACACTTACCGTCATTTAACACTCGCTTAAAAGAGTAGTTCACCCAAAACTGTGGTGAACGTGCGTTGAAGACTAACACGGAAGAAAAGAAATAGTTTTATTTTTGTTTTCTCACAAAAAGTCTTCTTATAGCTTCAGAAAATTCAGGTTGAACCACTAATGTCACATGGACTGTTTTAACAATGTCATAACTATCTTTTTTTGGGCCTTGAACAGAACGGTAGTACTGTTGCTGTCTATGCAGGGTCAGAAAGCTCTCAGATTTCATAAAAAATCTTCATTTGTGTTCTGAAGATGAATGAAGGTCTTATGGGTTTGAAACGGCAAGAGGGAGAGTAATTAATAACAGAATTTTATCCCGTTACAGTTGATTTTTAAAACCACTGATAACTGAACAACACTGACAATGGAAAAACACTAAATGCAATCTTTAGCAAATCTCAAATTATTATTATTATTTTTTGGCAGTCTGTTGTTCATACTTTGAATTATAATGTTGTTTATTTGTTGCTCATAGGCCATAAAGTGGAAATAATTATGCATAATAATAATATAATGTAGAATAAATAAAATAATAAAATAATGCATTATTCATTACAGTGCATTTCTACTTGCTTTTTTTTTTTTTTTTAATGGGTTTTTTTATGCGGCGACAGTTTGTGTTAAATAATTTTCAGGTTTTACGGTTATATATACAAGGTAAAAACAGAACATTTTTAATTGTGGATAAGGATTCCCAGATTTGTATGGAATAGCTAAGGAAAAGTTATATTTCAGTACTTTTGCTTTCATTTTGTGTTCTCTTACAAAAGTATTATATTCCCGTCAGACACTTCGCATTCACTCACAAAAGCATTGTAATATATTTTTTTTCCACCCATTATTATTATTATTATTATTATTTCCATCCCTAGTTTTGTGAACAAATGCAAGTTTCATAGGTAAATGCAAAATCATTGAAATTTAATTCTTTCTCATCTCTCATCGTTTTTTTTTTTTTGTTTTCCATCACAATGATCTTTTAGGGGCACCTTTGATTAATTAAGCGTTATAATTGTTAAATGTAATTATTAGCTTATATTAGACTATTGATTATCCATTTTTTCATACTGTACGCTAATATACAGTGATTCTTAAATTCACTTTTTGAATTTAAACAAATTAATTTTAAGTTTATTTAGAAAATATGACACTTAGTTATTTGTAAAATGAAAATAATTATCGTCTTATCTACCTTATTTTTAGGTAGATTTTTAGCAATTGTTTTTTTTTTTTTACGTTACTTATTTCATAAGTAAGTTGTTTTCTGTGAATGGTCAAGACTTCTGGTTCATTAGCTGCTGTAGGGAAATAATGAGAAGTGCAGTAAATGGTAGAACTGTTCGCACTGCAAACCAATGTGTTCATAATATAGATAATACATTAAAATGATATGGTAGGACACACCACTTTGCAACAACAAGCAGCGAAACAAGCTGTTTTGTACAGCTAAAAATAGCTGGAAGTGAATGAAGCCGGAAGCCAGACCCATTGAATTTACAAGTGGCCACTCCCACTCTTACAGGAAAAATAGGGTGGATGGGTATCAGCCAGAATTTTAATATCAGTGCATTTGTATTTGTGACTTTATTTTCTAGCATTGATTGTTTTACATCCTGCCAGTAAAGGTCTGTGCGTTCATTCTGTGGTTGTACTGGGTCAGTGGCCAATCTAGGTCAGGTTATCAAAGCGTGGCTAGAGGATTCTATTACATACTGGGAAACTATGCATAAAGACTCTGCATTTGTAATGTTAGGTGTTTGCCTGCTGGAAGCCTTGTTGAATTGTGTAACACAGTGTGGCGTACTAGGATTGTCTCCTGAGGATGTCACATGCTTCTTGAAAAACAAACATCATTATTCTTTTTTTTTTTCTTTCTGTACCTCCCTTCCTCTATTGTTTCTGTTTATTTTTGCATTCCTCTGCCTTGACCTTCAAAAGCAAAGCTGAATTTTCAACTGCACGATTTTGATGGTCTAAAAAATTAGGCATCAGTCTGCCAGGCTGTCTTTTTTGCAAACGCTTTATCTGCTTATCTGTGACACGCATAATCTCAGTTTATGAAGCGTCTGGATTTGAGCTGGAGAAGAAAGCATCCGTGGCTCCGGCGAAGAGCTGGGTCCGCTCACAAATTAGACACACTGAATATTCATGCCTGCGATAGAAGGTTGCCGCTCTTGAATATTTAACAGAAGAGCGCATGAGAGATCTGGTCAGGCAGCCCACGGTTGCCCAAGCCGCCAGGCAGCTGTATGTCATGAGTGATTCACCACAGCACTCGCCAGAGTGTTGCACAACAGCACTTGTGGCCCCGTGAGCATTGACGAGTCCGTTGTCTCACAGCACTCGCTCACAGGTCTTCCTCTGCTGATTGGCTGTTGGCCACAGAGTTACACTCTCTACCCACTAACAATACACTCCAACGTTCTCAGCGTGGGTAAACAAGAACAAGCTGACTGTGCATGTTTAGACCTGAATGCTCAAATACCCACACCTGCTCGCACACCTGCGTACCCTCAAAAAGTCTTTAGAACTGAAAGTAACCAAACTCGTTCATTCGTCACCCGCTTTTTTTTACTTATTCAAACTAATTAAATTCATCCACTTTTTTTCTTTGGACAGCCCAAATCATGATATTTGAGGTCTTTCGGTCCAAATGTTTTGTGTTTGTAGCAGAAAAGGTACTTGCAGTGGCTATTTTTATCATAAGTTGCCCATGATGGGCGGTTCTGCTTTTCTGTTTCTTCAAAGCACAGAGAGAAAGAGAGAGGAAAAAGGGCGACAGAGACTGCATGCATGTTGAGAACACACAGGAAGTCATATGCAGAGTTAAACATGTCTTCCAGCACTTAAAAAATGCATTGCAGAACTGCAGAACACAATGTGCACTTTGGGTTTTACTTCTTGGATGGTTATACAAGGGTCTTCCGTTGTTTGAAAATTGATGCCTGTATTGCTGCAATTTTTTTCTTATGTAAGAAATAACTGCAGCAGCCAGTTACTTATTTTAACAACAGTTTGATTCATGCCGTCTAGAGCTGATGGAATAGCCTGGGAAATGTTTTATGGAGGTTTGACTTCTAAACGTCAGTTGCTTGCTTTGAATTACAGTGACAGTTTATACGGTTTATTGCATGTTTGCTTTAGTGTTTGCTTTAGTTTTAGAGTTGTATTACGTTTTATTACACGGTTAGCAAAAAATCTGGTGGGAATGGTAGACAATACCTTTTTGTTTTTATGATCTGTTGTATACATACACTACATTTCAAAAGATTGGGGTTTTAAAAAGTCTCTTATTCTCACCAAGGCTCCATTTTATTTGAATAGAAAAGTGATGTTGTGAAATACTGCATTTTAAAGGATTAGTCAACTCCTGAATAAAAATTTCTTGATAATTTAGTTACCCCATGTCATCCAGGATATTCATGTCTGACTTTTTTTCTTCAGTTAAAAAGAAATTAAGGTTTTTGAGGAAAACAGGTTTTTTCTCCATATAGTGGACTTCAGTGGGGAGCATCGGGTTAAAGGTCCAAATTGGAGTTTCAGTGCAGATTCAAAGGGCTCTACATGATCCCATCCAAGGAATAAGGGTCATATCTAGCAACAACCTTTTTCTTAAAAAAAAATCAACATGTATATTTATTTTTAACTACAAATGGTATCTGCTAAGGTGTTGAATACTAAGTCAAAAAAAAAAAAACAAGTCCCTGATATTCTTGTCCCTAGAAATAGGGATTGTACAAGGTGCTTAAAGTACTTGAGTTTGACTTTTTGAAATATAAGGCCTGGAAAACTGTTGACAATAGCTATGTTCCTGAAGAGGAACTTGAAAAGTGTTTGAAATATTGAAAGATAATGTATCTATGAAAGTAGTGTTTTAATTTTGTCAGTAAGAACGTGTCTTTTCACGCTATTAAAAAAAAACAATGCTTTTTTCATTTAAACAATAGAGAAAAGCAAGTAGTATTGTAGTTTTCTATATTTCTATATCTCTATATTATTATATCTCTATCATATGTATTACAAGAATGATGTATTGTCAAGGTTGGGGAAAACATGACATGCTGAGTGGACAACTAGACAATAGGCATATGAGGTGTGAAAAGGAGAATCACAAGGAAAGTCATACGATGAGTAGTGACTGACAAACGTTGAGTCATGGAGGTGACATATAAAGAAGCATATGATACAAAATGTAATAGTGACTTGTTTGCCACCATGAAAACAACAACAGCTGATGTGTGAAATACAATGGTGGATAGATGCACAGGAGAGTAGATAACCTGGGCAGTGAGACCCAACATTTTAGATGTGTGCAGCTGAGCATCTCGGCTTTGTTGCTTGCCAATAAAGTCTAATTTTGACACCTGGAACCCCAGCTTCGAGAGACCTCTTTAACCAGAGAGAAACAACGCAAGCTACAACAGTAATAGTACTAACAGTGTAGTGTAAACATGGCTGAAGATGTGTAAAGAGGAACAGATGAACCACATCAATTGAGTCATTTATGCTGGAACCGCTCTGATTCTAACTCGTGACTTTGATCATTCATTTCAAGCAATTCACTAGCAAAAACCAGATCAAATTAAAAGAGCCATTCATTTTTGAATTTCAACATTGTTTGTAATGATTTTAAAAAGCATGTAATGACAGGTGAAACTGAGCTTTTCAAAAACTCTATCTCTGATCAGAATCGTCGCAAAATGGTTTACTATTCCGAAGCTTTTCAGTCGGATCGCGTATCACGAATCATTTGATTTAGTTTGGAACTTTGCATATCACAAATCATTTGATTAAGATCAGGACTTCGGAGCACGTATTGTGAATCATTTGGTTTAGATCAGAACAGATTCATGAAACATTTAGCGAATTAAATGATTCAAATCAAATGATTCACGTTGTGTGATTTGAAGTCCCAATCTAAATCAAATTCAGATCGGGACTTCAGCATGGATTGCGAATCATTTGATTTAGATCAGCACTTCACAGCGGGTTCATGAATCTTTTGCTTTAGATCAGAACTTCGGAGCACGGATCGTGAATCATTTGATTCAGGTCAAGACTTTGGTGCGGGTTCGCGAATCTTTTTTTTTTCAGATCAGGATTTCAGAGAGATTTCATGAATCTGTTTTTTTTTAAACAGTAAACAGTAGAAAACATATATTTAGTATATTTTTATTGATCTATTTCTCTTTTTTAGAATTTGAAATGAAATGCATTGTTTGATAAGTGAGATTGCTGATCAAAAAAAATCTAATCAATAAGTAGTGCTTGAAAGTCCTGGAATTTAATTTTACAGCATTTGTACGAACCCTGTAGCAGGGCTTAAAAACGAAAAAAAAATCCATTCGGTTCACTCCGAGCAGAATCGATATTATAACGTTTCTGTTCTTGCGTTCCTCATTAAACAATACGTTCCGAAAACGGTTTTCTAGAAAAAATACCGGTTAATAAACATTATTTTAATACACGGCGCGATAGATAGATAGATAGATAGATAGATAGATAGATAGTGCCTTTTAATAACATGTTTGGCATTATGTTTACAAATGATTAAACCAAATTCCGTGTTCGTGTCATCTGAACTTCTTGTCTTTAAAACCGAAAGTAAACGAGTTCACCTGGAAACTCGTTACAAATGCGATAATAATTTTTTAAAAACAATTTTCTTGTTTGATAATACTATAGCGAAATAAGCCCCTTCAAGACCATCCGCTAAACATCCTGACCACACGGCTTAATCTGCGATAAAAACCTGTTGACTTATTTCTTACCTAATATGCATAATAGCCTATTATAGGCTATTTTCACTCAAACAAAACAGAACTCCAGATAGTTATGATTTTACATTTAATGCATAAAAGTAAAAGAAAACGTAATGCATTGTAACATTATAAAACAACAACAGATTTTTGTCATTTTAACTACAAGTTTTAATTAGGCTACAATAACTTAAACCTAAACATACCTTTGCACATGAAACAGCCAGGTGCTTGGTAACCTTAAGCTCGTCGCATCAGAAACGGCTCTGCTTATGACGTCTGCTTCGCGGGCATTTCACGTTGTATGCGTCACCGTCGCATTTGCGCACACAATTTGAATTCATGTTTTTGGTCTGCTAAATTGATATAATAAAGAGAACGATAAAAATACCGTTATTAACCGGTTAATTTGGAATTTCTGTTTCCGTTTCTGTTCAGAACGATTAAAATTGATTTTGTTTTCGTTTTTGTTTTTGTTCCTGTTCAGTGTCATTTGTTTTCGTTTTTCGTTTTCGTTCCTTGAACCGGTTCAGAGCCCTGCCCTGTAGATATGACTGGTCCCAGCATTAATGAGAGTCTATGGGATTTGTTTTCCTCGCTAGGTCTGATGTCGAATTGTATAGCCAAGCAATAACACCTCTCCTCAACAAGCTGTACAATTTAAGGTATCATGTTCATATTCGTGTTGTCAAGGCCTTTCCTTTAATGGTTCTATTTTTATCACACTATTGTGTTAGACTCTGCCCACTCTTCTTTTCCACTGGCCTTGTAAGACCTTGATGGCTGGCTGGTTTCTTGCTCCGCCGAGCACACTTACGCAGGACTAACAGTTTCCCTGCAGACACAGGCCGTCTCTCATCCTCTTACGTAAGAGCAGTGGAATGTGAGCTTGCGTACATCAATGGCTGGATAACCGAATATTACAGACTCTTGGAGTGCAGCTCGAATACAATTCTGAACTACTATATACTTGTGTGCTCGATGTTCCTATTTTTTTTCCGGTGCTCACATTTGTTTATTTTGACTGATGGATGTAATATAGTACACTAGTGTGACCTTTTGACCCTGGAGGTGCAAAGCTCTCTGATAATCAGTGAATGCAGTCTGCATGGTGGATGAGAGCAGATTTGCTGACTGCGCTTCCCTTGCCCAGCGAGCTTTCCATTTTAGTAATGCTTCTCCATGCTCCAGAGTAATCGGAGGCTTTCAGTAATATTTCTGTCCTTTGAAATGGAGGCATTAGGGAAAACACATCCCCACAGGTAATGTAGGGTTTCAGTATTATGCTGTATTACCTTCATAAATTGCCTCACAGCAGGTTTATTTCAGGATATGCACATGGGAGATGTTTTAAACTGCTTTTGTTTGCATGCTGGTTGGTCTACTTTCTTCAAATAATTTGTCAATGTAAAGTTGAACTCAACCTTTATGATCTTTCTCTTTAATGTAAGCAAACGCTATACATTTTAATGCCTTTCGCTGTGTCGTGTTTAGATGCATTAAAAGGCCTTTATGTAAAGCCCTATAAAATAAATTTTTCTAGAGTCAATTTTAATGGTTTTTAAAAGAGACCTATTGCCTGTTTTTACAGTATGTAATATAAGTCTCAGGTGTCCCAAAAGTGTATCTGTGAAGATTCAGCACAAAATACCCCATAGATAATTTATTATATAATTTTGAAAATGCCTATTTTGAGTGGAAGCAGAAACACACTGTTTTCGTGCATGTCTCTTTAAATGCAAATCACCTTTTTACATCACGGGAGGAGCGAAATGGGAGCGGCTTGTTTTTTCGCAAGCTTGCAGAGAAAGGCTTACCCAAAAAAATTTACGGGGTTCTTTTTGATATTTTCTAGGTTAGGAGATGCACCGGGGACCCAGTTATAGCACTTTAGCATCGAAAAAGTCAGATTTTTTATGATGCCACTTTTAAGTTTAAATAAACTTTAAAGTTTGTTTTATGTTCTTTTAAATAAAATTTTGTTTTATGTTTAACAAAAATTACATGTTTAGGGCCCCATGAAATACATTTTATTTTCAGTGTTAGTATTAGCGTTTTCCGTTTTAATGTTCCAGGGCTGTGTTATAATTGTTAAATTTAAATTGTAGTAATCAAAAAGCATGTCTAATTCATTGAATTAATAAAACTTAAAAATGTTAAAATGTAGTACTTTTTACAATAATAGGGGCCTTTTTACAGAAATTCTGTTGTCTGATTTTAATTTTTCTGGATTCAGTGTTTTAATATCAATTAATTATCGAAACTTAGGGTTCTAATCAAATTAATCTTTTCATGTAATCAATAAAAATTTTACAGTTCCTTTTATGTTTTGGCAAACAATTTGTTTGTAGTATAAACATTTAAAAATGGAAAAACAAATTGTGCAATTTTAGTTTAAATGACTTTATTATTAATGCTACTAGGGCCCAATTCCGTTTTATTTTTTTCCAAATTCTGTTTTATTTTTTCTGGATTCTGTTTTTTTTGTTTTTTTCTGGATCCTTTTTAATGGATAAATTAATTTGTATTAATCAAAAAGCATGTCTAATTCATTAAAAACTTGAACCTTAAACAATTTAACATCAATTTATTAAAAGTTACAAAAAATTACGTTTATGGCCCAATGAAATGTATTATTTATGTCGTCATTTAGTGAGAATGCAGACGCTAATATTACTGCTAATATGCTTCAGTACGAGTAGTAAATGAAACATTTATTAACATAGAGACATGCAAAATATGCAGGATTCATATTTAAATAGTCTTTTTGCAGCTTAATATTTACAAATACTAATCCATATTGCAATTTGAGTTAAGTGTAAAGAGCCAATTTTGAATAATCCATCCAAACTTTGACAAACTGTAAATTCCATTTTTATTACTAGATTCCACAATTCCGTCTGTATTTTCATAGACCCTACTTAGAATATGACATAGAATACAGCAGAACTTTTTAGTCACAATTTCTTTGTTTAGCCAAATTTTTATTTTGAAAGGTTGTGAAGCCCTTCGAGTTCGTATGTGTATATGATATGAAAATAGTTTTTATCCTATGAAATTAAGTGTTTGTAAGTGACTCTCTGAGCAGCTCTGGAAGTGAACTTTATATCCTCATATACTGACATGGCAGTTGCTAAAAACAGTACAAGCGTCATGCATGCTTGAATACTGCAGCAAGTGAAACTGTGGTGCTCATTCACACAGAGAACATGCAGACTTCATATTTAAATATCAGTCTCTTTGATTATTGATCCAAAATTTGCCAAGATGTAAATTCCAAATTTACAACTTGATTCTGTGATTCCGTCTTCTTTTTTTTTTTTTACATCATCAGTAGGGCCCTACTTTTATGGTTCTACTTGAGCCTGGAAGAGCATTTTAATCCAAATCCAAGGGATTGGTTTTACTCCAGTCTGATCTGTAATGGTTGATTGCTTCTGTAGGAGTGGCTTGATATATGGACAGCTATATTTATTTAGCTGTGGGTGCACGTGAAGCCAGCATGTCAATCAGTGCAGCTGTTGATCACGCTCCAGTTTTAACCATGAGGTGCTGTTTTGGGCACAGCGGTCCTACTACTACCCCACGTCCCCATTCCCAGCATGCAATAACACACACACTGAAGTGTGTCAAGGATCCAGTGTCCTTACTTCATGTAAGGACGCAAAAAGCAGAAGCAGCCCACATGGTTGTGAATTAACCCGCATGAGACAGGAAAAACCAGGCTGATTCAGTGGCTGAATCATTTGTTATGAAGAATTGAAACATTTTTCAGTGTATGGCCAAGATATTGAGAACACAGTATTATCCTTGAAAACACTGAACAGGATCAAATTGTACGTTGAATTAAGGTGTACATGATGTACATCTCAATAAGATGCTCTAAGATTTGTTTGAAGGCTGTTTATGATGTAATTGAATCTTGTTTATCTAAAGTGGGAAATAACAGCGAGTGGAATGATGATTTAATGGAGCAATGAAAAGGCAAATGACAGATTGCACTTGATAAGATTAACGTTTCCATGACAGCGACCCCTACTTTCACCCTTGGCAAATCGGCTAATCTCTGTGGCGCTGTTTTTGCCACAGTAGTTATAACACGGATTACAAGGCTTCTTTTCTTTTCTCTTGTCTCAGTCTCCGTTCTTGTAGTTCTTACTGAGAGCCACTTACTTGTTGTTGAGGCCAGAGTGTTACACAAGCGCCATTGAGTATTTCATCACTGCAGGGTTTGATTCAGAATAGTTCTTCTTCTGTCTGATTTCAGACATCAGCTAGATATGGAAATAAGTTGTTTGCAAGTTGACACAGATTTCGTGTTTTGACAGTTTCTTTTTTTGAGTTGCTGTCTGAGGCAAGCATCACTTAAGATTTATATATATATATATATATATATATATATATATATATATATATATATATATATATATATATATATATATATATATATATCTATATATCTATCTATGTCTATTAGGGATGTGCATCTCCATAACTGAGGCCGATGCGATACGCATCTCGATGCATAGCCAACGATACGATACATTAAAGATACATGAAGCAGCTAGCGATGCGATGCGATACGATACACCCCTGTTACGATGCAGTGCAATCCGATTTCGATTCGATTCAACACGATTCGATGCAGTATGATGCAATGAAACAAATATGATGCTATGCACTTCAGTATGTTACAGATACTTTTATTTCTTTGTTTCAGACAACAAATCATAAATTAACTTAAGTGCCTTCTGATTTGTAGTGCATGACACTTACATAAATAGGCTTTGGTAGAGCAAAAAAAAGATTAAATAAAACAAAATGCTTTTTTTTCCTGTTCTGTCTCCACTTAAACTTTTAACAGCTCAAACATTTAACAGTGAAACAATTTAAGGATGCTGCTCAGAGATAAACTGAAGAAATGTTCCATAACTTGCTAGCAGATGAATGTGCTTTCAGCAGACAGGCTTACTCAGTGAACAGAAAACAGGTGCTATTTTGACATAACCAATAATAATAAGTACAAAAAAAAACCTTTCACAAACAGTTATTTCATAACTGTTATCTTGTAGGCCTATTTTATTTGCTGTACTTTGGGTAATATTTATTAATGATAAACTTATTTCGAATGCATCGCGCACAGACAGCATTCACATAGACAGCATCCCCTGTTGTTAATATTATCATTTAATATTGTATTAATTTCTATAATAATTAATATAATAATTCCTTAACTCAAAATAAAATGGTAATAAATCTATCTCTGATAATCCCGGGTTACTATGGTCACGCAGGTTTGTTTACGCATTAAACTTACGGCCACGAGAAGCGCATGTCGTTTCCTCAACATAAGACGTGGCCACGAGAAATGGATGTCGTTCCCTCATCATAGCATCTCGTGGCCACGACATAAGGATGTCGTTACCTCGACAAAATGATCACGACATAATATCACGTTCCCACGAGTTGATATGTCGTGGCCACGACAAACTTAAGTGAACCGAAGGTGTCCCCTCCCGGTCACCGTAGGATTTGTAATTACTTGGTGGAGGATGCAGCTGCTCTGCCTCTGCCATGTTAATTTATGCTCTATGTGACTTTCTGGACACCCCCCGGTCTCTGTAGTGTTGTGATAGGCTACGTCATATTCACGCAGCAGTGAAGAGAGGCGTGCTTGAGAAACAGTTTAGAGGGGAGAAAACGATCTGGAAAGTGGAAAAATATTTTCCAATTTCTGAATAATGAAAGTATAGTATGTCTACTAATAATTATAAAGAAATAAATCGGGTTTTACCGATGCAGATACGATAGAAACGATGCATCGCGATACAAATGCCAATTTGTATCCGATGCACACATTATTGTTATTATTGTTAAACAATAATAACAACAATGTATTAAAAACAATACATTAAAAATAAACTCTGATACTTGTTTCAGAGTAACGGAAATATTTATAGTTTGATTTGGCTCAAAATCCTTTTTGTGGAGCCTTGAAACAGTGATGACAATAAAGAAAATGAAATGTGAGTGGCATTTAAAATCTCTCTATGTATTAGTCACACACTTTTTCAGGGTTTTACATTTGCTTGGCTCATGGTATCCCATGGTGGTGATTTGATTTTTGGGCCGTATTGGCTTATGGTAATCCTGAGAAACATTGCATTCGGAAAAGTGTAGTTAAAATGCTCCGAACTCCTTGTGCGCACATTCACTGTCAGAGACAGTTTTGTGTGTGTGCGTCTCTGTGCGTGTGCTGTTTTAACCTTTAGTACCTCTATTTATAATCGCACTCTACAGTGTGCTTTCCTGTTATTCAGACTTTGCTGTGAAGTGCAGGAAATTGGTTTAACGTAAGACGGTGAATGAATTTGGCTTTTGCCTTCTCTCAGCTGTGAGCTGCTCTGCTTACGAAAAGCACCGCGAGTCAAGCTCAAACAGATACCCAAAGTCTTGAGTTTAGTGGTACATTGCGTGCAGACGTTACTGGAAATGAGTATGTGGTGAGGGCTGCTCGGTTCACAATAACCTTGAAGCAGTAAGAAGGAAAATGAAGCCGCCAGTGCTGACTAATCCGCTGTTTAATGCTGCTTCATATCGGTGCATTCTTACAGGAAAAGTTTGGTCGAAAATGAAAATCTGTCATGTACTCACCCTCATGTTGTTCCAAACTTGCATGACACGTTTTTTTTGTTGTTGTTGTAGTTGTTTTAAGTGAGGTGGATTTTGGAACCAGATCTGTGTGATTTCTGAACGGATCATTTAGAGTGGCTTTGTACTGGATCAAATGATTCATTAAATTGACTAAATTGGCTTTAAACTGGTTTAAATGGTTCATTGAAAAAATCTGACTCATTAGAATCATTTGTTCATTAATTTGACATTACTGCTGCTCTTTTGCAGCAGAGCTAGGGTAGATTATTAGATTTTCAGTGGAAAATTGTTTTTTGGTCTGTTTTTAACAAGGTGTTATATGGTGCATGAGACAGCTGTACTATTTTTATGGTTCTTTTTTAGTAGTTTTCAGTCCCATTCCCTATTCAGCCAGAAGAAATATTATAATTTCTCCTTTTGTAGTGTTCAAAGATAGAGATTTTTTTTTTTTTCTATTGGCCAGGTTGGGTTAGTTTTTGTTGTTGTCCCATGTAACCTAGGTTGTTGACCTAAATAAGGTTATGACACTAAAATATTAGACATTAGTGAAGTTTTACAGTTCTCTATTTCAAAAACTACTTGTCTAATTAATATATGTACAAACATGTAAACATTCAGCCTTAAAATAAAAAAAAGAAGAAAAAAATTACAAGCAAATGAATACTAAAACAAAGATGTAAATGAAATGAATAGAGCTGTAAGTTTTTAGGCAGTCCTTAATGTCGAACCCTGATTTGTGTCCCACTGAAGAAAGTTAGTTATAAAGTTTGGGAAAGAAAGAGACCGCAAATAATGATAGAATTTTCAGCTTTTACTTTTAAGAGCAAATCTCTCTCTCTTTCTGACGCTGGCTGCTCTGCGGCATGATTAGAACTCAAAACATGTTTGAACAAAACTGAGCTCCGACATAAATGGCACATCCTTACGCAAAACCAACACACAAAGGCACCCAGCAGCACTCGTTCTGTGCCTGTGTGTTTTATTTGTTCTTGGCCTACTTTGAGTTAGGCAGAGATGTGTTTTTACTCTGCTCAACAAGGACCCAAAACAGGAAGTGATGCTTTTTCATGTGCTGGTTTGCTCAGAGATGGAGTGATATAGTTCAGTTTTACAATGTTGTTAGGGGTTGACGGTTCAATTAAGGATGGGAACCTGATCTTGGATCAGATTCAATTTGTAGGGGAGAGTGGGTGAGGATGGGTCAGTTAGCAAATCTAGCAAATCTTTAATCTAGCAAAATGGCTATAGTTGTTGTCATGTGACTACATATGTAGAGGTTGATAAACACCACTTTTAGAAAAAAGGAACTGAGTGCTTTGCATTATTCTCCACAAATAGCCTGATCTGAACCTTAAACGTTGTGTCAAAAAGCTCGGTATTGTCCACTTTCAAGGCATCACGAGTTCACGTGTTACTGCAGAAGCTGACAAGAGCCCTTGTTGTTTCTGAACTTTTAATATATAAAAAAAAAAAAAACTTTTAATGAACTTTAATTTTGTAAGTTACCTGCATTTAAGTTATTGTTACTTAATCCAACCAACCCAACTGCACTTTCGTTGATATTACTTGAAATGCACAATTAAAAAAAAAAAAAACATGATTTCTGAAAATAAATAAAAATGGAGTTATCTGTTTTTGCAAATAAACTTATTTAGAAAGCCCTATGATATCCCTATTAAAAAGTAATATATTTAAAATAAATTTATTTCATACTTAGTATAGTTCAAATCTGTTAACATATTTACTGACATATCGCTTGAAAAGTACTGATATAAACATTATAATTAAACTTTATTTTGAGTACTACTTGTGCACAATGCACATTTCTTAATATTAATCCTTAAAATGTGTTTAATGTCACTACTGATAAGAATTGTTTGATATTTGAATAATATGGGTCTTTAAATGTGTAGCTGAAGTATGCTTGCATTAGTTCCACTTTAGCACAATCAAATATACTTCAATATATCTTTAGTTGTACTTCAGCACTACTTCTGCACAATTATTAAGTGCATTAAGCACAAAATTAGTTCAAAACTTTAAGTATACCAGTTTAGTATACTAAAAGTACAGGGTAATTTTATTAAGTACATAATATGTAAATGTATTTGTAGGATACTTAGCATGAAATAAATGTTTTTCAAATACATTTTAGTATAATTATTTTTCACTAGGGATGCTATTGAAGAATACCATTTTTGACAATTTTTTTTTATAAATTCAAAGTATATTTCATACATTTATACACTTGTTATAGGTAACATGTATTTTGTCAAAGCATACAGGTCTAAAAATATTGGTGCCAGTTTGTACAATACCATTCAAAAGTTTGGGGTCAGCAAGATGTTAAAAAAGATTTTTTCCAATAAACTCTGTTCTTATTAACTTTTTACTCAAATAATCTTGAGGGGAAAAAAGTATCATGGTTTCCAAAAAAACAAGTAAGCAGCACAGCTGTAACATTGATTAAAAACAACACTGAATCAGCATAGTTCTAAATGATCATTACACTGTAATTGTGGTTGTGGACATTTGTTCTTTGCCATCACAAGAATCAAGGATATTTTAAAATATATTAAAATAGAGAACAGTTGTTTTAAATTGTAATAGTAATTTATAAAAGTTCAGTTTAAACTGTATTTTTATCAAATAATAAAAAAAATCTTACAAACTTAAACCTCAAAGTGTATAAATTATGTGACACTGGACCACAAAACAAGTCATAAGGGTCAGTTTCGTGAAATTGAGATTTATACACCATCTGAAAGCTTTCCACTGATGTGTGGTTTGTTAGGAAAAGACAGTATTTGGCCAAGATACAACTATTTGAAAATCTGGAATCTGAGGGTGCAGAAAATCAAAATATTGAGAAAATGGCCTTTGAAGTTGTTCAAATGAAGTCCTTAATGCATATTACTAACCAAAATTAAGTTTTGATACATTTACAGTAGGAAATTTACAAAATATCATCATGGAACATGATCTTTACTTAATATCCTAATGATTTTTGGCATAAAAGAAAAATCAATAATTTTGACCCATACAATGTCATTTTTGGCTATTGCTACAAATATACCCGTGCTACTTAAAAATGGTTTTGTGATCCAGGGTCACATACTATAAATTAACTGGCTGATTATCAGTCTTCAATTATTGCAATGAAACATTTTTTCAAAATTAGGGTAAGCTGTGTCAGTGGTTCAACTAATACTAAGAATGATTGAAAGATATGCATTTTTAATTACATTTTATAAAGCAATTTCTCTATATTAAAATATTCTACATTTTAAACCTTTTATTGGCTAGATTATGAAAATGTGACTGACTGCACAGCAAAGTAATAATGGGAACCTGCGTTATTAAACTATAGTTTTCTCATTTATGATCATTGTAATTGTATTAGCGATGTAAATCATTCACATATTAGCCAATAATTCAGTTTACACCTCAACATGCCCCACATTAGGGCTGAGCTGTGTCAGTGGATTCCCCTCCTTCTCATTTTACTTAATAGCAGACATCCTAAAATATATTTAGGTATATTAATTTTACCTGCCTCATTTCTCCTTGCCTAAAGGATGAAGGAAAATGTGGCACGCTCACTCACTCTTCCCTAACGCCAGTATGAATAGTCTTTCACTTATTTCCTTGGCTTTCATTTGTTTCTCACGATTCTTTAAATATTTGAGCAGTGTCTGAGCTTTGCTCATTTTTCATATTCAGGAACTGTTAAGAGATTTCACTTGAAAATTTGAGATTTAGATATTGTCAGTGAGTTTTATGCAATCTTTTAGATTCTATATTTATTTAAGCCACTCAGTCATAGTTTTGCGGTTGTACTTATTGCATTTGGTAGCCTTTTTACTAAGTTTGCACATATCAAAGCATCTCCTCCTTTGTGTTTTCTACAAGGTGTATCCAGCGCCACCCTGCTCCACTCCAAATCCCTACGTGGGCATAGAGACTGCTTCGAAAAGTACCATCTCATTGCCAACCAGAAGCTCTCCCGCGCCAAGGCCTCCCACAGCGCGTACGAGGGCGTGAAGCGGGCTCTGAGCCAGCGAATCAACCGCATTATTCAGTACGCCCAGAACAGAGACTCCGTAACCACTGAGACACCTGGCCGCTGGGGGGCCAAACAGATTCTGTGTCACACTCAGCAGGGCGGCAGGAAGCTCGTGCCCCAGTCTGACGCCCAGGTTCCACGTTACTCCCCACGATGGGCGGAGGAGGCGTCGATGGCGGAATCAGAGTACGGGAAAACCATGCTGGACTGCCACTCTGCTGAGGAGCTCGGTCTCGGCCTGCTGCAGGGCTCACATCAGGGACTGTGGGCCGGAGAGAGACACCACCCGCGAGAACAGCAGAACCGAGAGCAGAGAGACACAGCCAGACAGAGGAGACACACGGGACACAGTCGAGAAGAGCGTGAGTATTCGTGATGTACGTTTGCATTCAAAAGTGTGGGGTCAATATGATTTTTCTTTAAAAGAAATTATGCTTTTATTCAGCAAGGAGGCATTAAAATAATTAAAAGTGACATTAAAGATGTTTATAATATAAATAAGCGTTTTTAGCATTAATAATTTTCTTGAGCAGCAAATTAGCGTATTAGAATGATTTCTGAAGGATCTTGTGACACAGAAAATTCAGCTTTGCATCACAGGAATAAATTGCATTTTTAAAAAAATCAAATAGAAATCAGGTATTTTAAATTGTAATAATATTTCACAATATTACTGTATTTACTGTGTTTTTTGAAAAATAAATGAATTTCTTTCAAAAACATTTAATAAATCTTACTGACCCCACACCTTGGTATAATTTGCTTCGTTGGTATTATAAATGAAGCATCACTGAATGTTTTTAGGCTTGTGTAATTCCCACAGTAGCGTCTTAGACAAAGTGAAGGACAGAAATCGATATCCTCACCATTAGGGTTTTATCTGGCGCTTTGTATCCCTGCATCTTTCCTGTCAATGTAGTCCACAATGCACCAATAACGGGTTGAGGTCACGTTTGGACTTTGATTTCTCTCTCTGTTCTCAATGTCTGTCTCCTTATCTCACCCAGTGAAATGGCTTCTGTTAAAAACAGATATGTCATCAGGGTCGCACGTCTGAGAAGAATTCGTCTCAAGGACTGTTATGAAGGCATTTGCTTTCAGCTGTGAAAGGAGATGTTTGTCGGTTTTTACTTTATTGAAAAGGATAGCAGGAGAATGATTTTCATACCCGCTTTATGACAGCGTTTGTTTGTCTTTCTCTTTCAGTGGTGAGGATGAGTGTGGAGGAGCTTCGCCAGCTGAACGAGCAGCTGTTGCTAGAGATACAAAGTGAGTCTGATCTTCAAACGTAAAGGGATATTTCACCCAAAAAATATGAAAAATATAAGCCAAATATGGCATTTTTCAGTTTTACGTGAACTACACTACCAGTTAAAAGTTTTTGAACAGTAAGATTTTTCATGTTTTTTTTTTTTTGTTTTTTTTTTTAAGAAGTCACCAAGCCTGCATTTATTTGATCCAAATTACAGCAAAAACAGTACATTTTTTAAATATTTTTGCTATTTAAAATAACTGCTTTCTGTTTGAATATATTTTAAAATGTAATTAATTCCTGTGATTTAAAGCTGAATTTTCAGCATCATTACTCCAGTCTTCAGTGTCACGTGATCCTTCAGAAATCATTCTGTTGTACTGATTTGCTTTTTAATAACATTTTTTTTTTATTATTATCAATATTTAGTACATTTACATATTCATCAAGGATGTTTTAAATTGATCAAAAGTGATGATAAAAACATTTATAATGTTACAAAAGATTTCTATTTCAGATAAATGCTGTTCTTCTGAACTTCCTGTTCATCAAAGAAACCCCCCAAAATTTTACTCAGCTGTTAACAACATAATAATAATAATAATAATAATAATAATAATAATAATAATAATAAATGAAATAATAAATGTAATAATAAAATATAAATAATAATAAACTGGAGTAATGATGCAAAAAACCCAGCTTTGAAATCACAGGAATAAATTACATTTTAAAATATGCAGAAGAAATAAACAGTTATTTTAAGCAGTAAAAAATAAATTAAAAAATTACTGCTTTTGCTGTATTTTGGATAAAAAAAAATGCAGGCTTGATGAGCAGAAGAGACTTCTTAAAAAAATAATAATAATAATAATAAATAAATAAATAAATAAATAAATAAATAAACAAACATTGAAAATCTTACTCTTCAAAAACGTTTGATATTAGTAATAAATGAAACTGGTGTTCTTTGTGTGTTTGTTTTTTGTTTGTTTTATTTTCCCACAGTCAGTGATGTCGTAGATAATTTATTTATCTCATTAAAGCTACAGAATAGCTTTCTGCTGGCCCTGTTTGCACTTGCCCTGCCAACATTTTATCTGGGCCCTCAACTCATAAATGAATTCATTTTTAACTAATTTTAATATTTAATTTCATTTTGTTATTTACATTTTAATTTTGGTATTTTAATTTACCTTTAGTTATTTATTTGCCTTTACATTTTATGTATACATTTTATTATTTACTTATAAACATGCACTTATTTGTTTATTTCATAATGTTTTTGTTTGTTTGTTTGTTTTGTTTTTCTTTTTCTTTTTTTCAGTAATTTACAGACAAAAACACAATAATACATACAGTTATATTACAAAATTATATTAAAGTCCAATAATCATAACAATAATAAAAAAAATGTAAAAGAAAAAAGGTCATTTTATTTACAAGCAAGTCATTTTATTTTCTTATTTCTTTTTTTTATTTAATTAAATATAAATTAATACAAAGATGGAATGTTACATTTTAGGTGTTTTTGTTTTACAAAGATGATTTGCAGTATTTTTAAATATATTTAACACTTTTTCTGGAAACAGCTGGCCTGCATAGTAAAAAAAATGATGTTTAATTTTTATCTTGTTCTGACTGATGCCAACAAGTTGTGTAACTTCAATAAAATGAAAATAAAATGAAACCAGTTAGATAATTTTACTTAACTGGCAAGTTTAAAATGATTTTATGCAACCAGTTGTCACAGAAAACCAAATGTAGTTTGAGGGGCATAAAAATGCATGTCATATCATCAAAAAATGTATTGTTTGATGTAGGTCAAGCAACAGATCTACATTTTTGGCCAGCTGGCCATCCTTATGTTGAGCCTTGCTCATACATATTTCACATTTCTTATGTAGGTTATCATTATTCTTGTGTTCTAACGCACAGACTCTCTGTTTGTCCCTCAGATGTGTTTGAGGAGCTATCAGTAGCTGTGCAGGAGAAGGACTCCCTCTCATCAGAGCTTCACGTACGGCACATAGCCATCGAGCAGCTCTTCAAAAACTGCGCCAAGCTGCCGTGGCTCCAAATCGGGCGAGCTGGGGTCAAAGCTAGCAACAACCCAGTGGAGTGAGCGCTTATTGAGTCCCTCAAAGACCCTCAAGGAACAGACTCTCGAGGAAGCTCAAAACCTAGACTCACCCACCTCGCTCTGAAACAATGGCATATGAATTTTCAGCAAAAGTACTGGACTTTGAAAGCAGAAGTGTCCAAAAGTGTTTCTATGCAGAATGAGGTGTTTTTAAAACCTTACAAAAACTCATTTTTCGTCTTTTGTGGTTCACATGTTCATTTTTATTCTTCATATCACTGTTTACGCTCTACACTTGATCATGTTGGGTGGTTAATAGACTCGGATGAGTCTGACAGTGTTCCTCCTGCACGTTCAGGCTTGCTGATTGGTTGTGGTGTTGCTGTGGTAACTGTTGCTTAGTTAACAGTTTTTCCCTCCCTCTGCTCATTGCAGTGGAACTTGTTAATGACCGTAGTTGTTCCATTACTCTAAGGCATATTTCTCCTGTTGTGCTGAGCACAAACGCTTTAGCGGAAGTTTACATTTCTTTTGTTATTGCACTCTTAAAACTGTGTTCTGACATTTCATAGGTGCTTTTTTTCCCCATCACAACATTTCACGGAATCAAGAATGGACCTGAAAGTTTTTCAGCTGGTATAGTTTGGCCTTTCACAAATGCTAAGCACAGGCCTAACTTTGATTTAGGCTGAATTTGGTGCTGGGATTAATATTAAGAGAGATAGGAATGCTCAACCAAAGCCTTTGTTACCTTACGGTAACTATTTCAGTATTTATTTTGACAATTATTTGCTTGTTAAAACCAAATTTGCTTTTTAATGTGTGGTTTTCTTTTTTGTGGTGTTTATAGGTTGTGTTGTTATTGTATTTAGGGTTCATGCATAAACTAAAAAGAATAGTCAGGGCAAAGTGAGCCTTTACCCAGCTGCCTTGATTTTTAGATCAGACTGTGTTGCCATCTGGTGGACATTCAGAGAATCCCGTCCACCTGCTGCCCTGATGTCTGCATGGTTATGTGTCTATTGTTATTATTATTATTATGGTTCTACAAAGACTATTATCTCTAGAATCTTTAAAAAACTGTTTTAAGAAATCAGCTAGGTATTTTGAATTCTGTTCTCTTTATAAGAGATACATATTCAGCTGACCCCTCTGGGGTTTCTAAAAAATATTTTATTTTGTATGAGTGTATTCTGATAATGCTCTGAGAGGTCAAGTGAGTAATTATGGTTAAATTGTGGAAAAGAAGCAATATGTGTCTGAAGTGTTGTTTGCTTTCTTGTAAAATGTTTAATATGCTTTAATCTTTCTTTTATGGTTCACTCTGTGATTTGACAAATGTGGAAAATACTGAATGAACTACATGAGCTGGATGAGTTTCCACATGTTGCATATGTAGGCCATGTGTTTTTTTCCTGTTACGCTTATTCATTGCTTGTCTTATTATTTCCCTTTGTTTTAAAGATTGTGTTATGTGACATTCAAGTGGTTTATGCAATACTGTTTGTTAATGGATCTTCACATCTGTTTAGAAGATTTCTGGATGCTTTTGTTTGGAGTGATGTGTACATTTTTCTTTTTAGGGAATGAATTAATAAAAATATTTTTCCTAAAACTGTGTGATTCTTTTGCATTTCATTTACTGCTGATAAGATTGTAAAAAAAAACAACATTTTGGACTGATTATCTGATCTTAAAGCCAAATGTGTGTGTGTGTGTGTGTGTGTGTGTAAGATAAAAGGGTTACATTTATGTACACATTTATGTACTTCATATAAGGTTATGGTTAGTGTTTGGTTTAGGATTGGTTGTAATTGTGTAAAATGTTCTGTTATAACTATTGCTAATACAAGTAATGTGGAACTATCACCTTTAAAATTGTTACTGTACCAACATACACTACCACTATTTTTAATGTTTTTTTTTTTTCTTACCAAGCCTGTGTTTATTTGATCCAAAGCACAGCAAAAGCAGTAATAGAAGAAATTATAGAAATTAATACTTTCATTTAGTAAGGATGCTTTAAATTGATCAAAAGTGATGATAAAGACATTTTCTATATCAGATAAATGCTGTTCTTCTGGACTTTCTATTTATCAAAGAAACCTGAAAAATTCTGCTTGGCTGTTTCAACATAATAATAATGTTTGAGCAGCAAATCAGAATATTAGGATGATTTTTGAAAGATCATGTGACTTGAGTAATGATGCTAAAAATTCAGCTTTGAAATCACAGGAATAAATTACATTTTAAAATATATTCAGATAGAAAGCAGTTATTTTAAATAGTAAAAATATTTCAAAATGTTACTATTTTTGCTGTACTTTGGATCAAATAAATGCAGACTTGGTGAGCAGAAGAGACTTACAAAAAAAAAATATTTTTTACTGTAAACACATTTATTACTGAGCCCCCACAGAAGGTTTGTCATTTTGTTTTCTGATAACATTGGCCGGTTAATTTTGAAATTTCCACAAAATAGTAACAATATCCGTAATAACTACGCTATTTCGGTGGAAACTATGGCTAGCATAGTGATTATTTTGAGTTTTGTATTGTGCGAGATTGTTACGAGCAGAAATGCCGTTTTTGAGCGGTTCCGCGCTGCAGATCTTTGGTTCCGCCTCCAGCACGCGCGCACACCGGAAGTTTGGATTTTGTTGTTACACTGGAACAAAATGGCTGCTGTGAGTTTTTTTCATTGAAGGCACTGGAACATTTATTCCGCTTCTTGCTTTGGATTTCCTGCCTGTGGTGATGCAACTCGATTGGCAAGTCGGTTTTGATGTTTGTCGCCATTGTCCCGTTCAGCCCCGCTCTGTCAGTCGGTCGTATTTTGTGGATTTGTGCATTTTAAGTGAGCTGTTAGCTGTGGTTAGCCAGCCTGTCGTTTGCTGGAGCTGCAGTGTTGAAGTTTGCCTCCTTCTGCTGGGATCATATTCCTTTGCATTTCACGAATGCATGCTAGTTATTGCTATTGCATCCTTTAACACATACTTTGTCGTCATCCTGTTGAAGTTCGCTACATTTGTTTACCAGATGTTGTGGCTGCATGTACACACATATGCATAACAGTCTTACTGAGCTGAATTTATGTCTCATACTTTGTGTTTTCGCATTCATACACTTGTCGTTGGGTGTCTAGGTTTGAGTTGTGAATGGAAACTGTCAGCTGACAGCTAAATGGATGAGGGAGTGTGTTTCTGAACTGTCTCTCTCTGATCTCAGGGCTTGAATGGTGTGTTTGTGGAGGTGACAGTGCTGGTGTAACACAACATCGCCTCCTGTCACGCAGCAACCACAATGGTAAGAACTTCAAATGTATTTTCAACAGGATTGAATTTTATTTAACATTATGGGATGGATTTGATCATATTTGACTTTTTTTTTTTTTTTTTTGGACGGTATGAGAGATTATCTTATACATTTGTCATTCTTCCACAGCAACAAGTCTTAGAATATGCATTGGATCGGGCTGAGGTATTTATTCAAACTTATTTCTGTATTAATTTATGCTGTAATTTATATTTACTGAACATGATGCTTAGTTGTATCCATTATAATGTACCTGTGTGTATTCTGTTGTTATTTCTTGTTTAGTACATTGTTGAAAGTGCTCGTCAGCGACCGGCAAAGAGACGAGTGTCTTCAAGTGGAAGGAAATCCTTATATCAGAAACTTTATGAATTGTACATTGAAGAGTGTGAAAAAGAACCAGAGTTGAAGGTAATTTTCATTTTCTGTAATACATAACAAATTAAGTAGCTTTCACATCCATTTTTGCTTCCATCATTTCATATATGTGACCCTGGACCACAAAACCAGTCGTAAGTAGCACGGGTATATTTGTAGCAATAGCCAACAATACATTGTATGGGTCAAATATGCTTTTATACCAAAAAATATAAGGTTATTAAGTAAATCTCATGTTCCATGAAGCTATTTTGTAAATTTCCTACCGTAAATATATGCAAACTTAATTTTTGATTAGTAGTATGCATTGATAAAGGTGATTTTCTAAATATTTAGATTTTTATGCACCAGATTTTCAAATATTGTATCTCGACCAAATATTGTTCTTTCCTAACAAACCATACATCAACGGAAAGCTTATTTATTCAGCTTTAAGATGTATAAATAAAAAAAATTACCCTTATAACTGGTTTTGTGGTCCAGGGTCACATATTTCTTAATGAAACAAGATATTAAGTGAGTAAACTGTGGATGGGATTTTATAACTCTCTCATATCATGTTATATTAACATTGAATTATGTATATTTATTATGCTTTCTACCTTCTTTCTGTAGAAACTGAGGAGAAATGTGAATCTACTAGAGAAGCTGGTCTCGCAGGAGTCAGTCTCGTGTCTGGTGGTCAACCTGTACCCTGGAAATGAAGGATACTCGCTTATGCTTAGAGGAAAAAATGGATCTGGTAAAGTCTGCTTGCTTTTTGTTTGTGTTTTATGGTTAAATCAGCTGAGATTTTCATTTTGCGTGTTAATAAACTCGTTCTTGAACTGATGTTTTTGTCCTAACTTATAAGATTCAGAAACAATCCGACTTCGCTATGAAGAAACAGAGTTACTGGAGTACCTGGATGCTGAGGAGCTGCCGCCCATCCTTGTAGACCTTCTAGAAAAATCACAGGTTAGTGGCATAATTGAACAAAAAATTGACTTTAATTTATTTTTTTTATTTCACACTTGAAAAGTCTGCTATCTGTTACTTTTTACATTTAGTTTTAAAATATTAAAAACCTTTTTACATTACCAAGTCATTTTTATATACCATTGAAATTGGCTAATTTTATGCCGTCAGCCCATTTTGTGTCATGGTTTCTTCGCTGTCTCAGAGGATATGTTAAATTGGACATGAGGCCTTGATATTATTATATTAAAGGTACTACCATAAGAAAAGCCAAATTTTGAGCAAGTAGATCTCTTAATTCATGTGCATCCAGGCTCTCATTTTATTTATAGTAAGATGGCGGTGATCCACAAAGAAAATAGGTTATATAAAAGAAATTGTAATGTGTAAGCATGCAAAAAATTCTCATGCACATGTTTCTTGAGGGCACAACAATGTTCTTGTGTGCATGTAAAAGTCTGTATTTTTATTTATTTATTTATTTTAGGGGCTCTGTATGTTGTCACTTGGAGAAAATCAATGAAAAAAACAGAGAAAATCTAAATATTTACAGATAACTGTACTATATACAATAATATAAGGCTGAAAATAATGCTTTATGGACCATTTATGTTAAATATGGTCTGAAAATCTACTGGGAGGTTTGGAAATTTGAGTTTGGGAAAAGTATGGAATTTTAAAATGGAAAATGTGTAGGAACCCTGACAATAAAATAAGTCGAAGTACTAAATTACTAAAACTTAAAAACAGAAATAAAATAAAGCTAATTAGAAATACAAAAAAATAATGACAAGCACTTAACAAATGGCTAAAATTAAAAGCTAATTTAAAATATTAATAAACATTGTTACAGTATATAAATAATACTAAACTTATACTGTTTCAGAATTTATTCTAAATGTGATTCTAATTTAATTACAGGAGTAGTTCACCTATGAAAGCTGAATCAGTTCAGTTTGTGCATGAAAGGGATAGTTCACCCAAAAATTACGCTTCTGTCATTATTTACTCATCCTCAAGTTGTTTCAAACCTGTATGAGTTTCTGTTTTCTGTTGAAGATAAAAGAAGATATTTTGCAAAATGTGGGAAGGCAAACAGTTGCTGGCCCCCATTAACCTCCATAGTACTGAAAAAAATACTACATAAGTCAATGAGGATCAGAAACCATTTGGTTACCCACATTTTTTAAAATATCTCTCTTGTGCTAAGCAGAAACAAGAAATTCGTACAGGTTTGAAACAACTTGAAGATGAGTAAATCATGACAGAATTTCATTTTTGGATAAACTATTTCTTTAACCTAAATTTTTCTTTAATTCCATTTAGCATAGTCTTATAGCGCGCTGTCAGGTCTGCAAACTGATGCACAAACCACCATCTTACATTTGTTTTTCTGCTTCTGTTTTGTCAGGTGAACATATTTCACTGTGGCTGTGTCATAGCTGAGGTCAGGGACTACCGACAGTCTGGAAATGCAAAGATGCCCACCTACCAGAGCCGGCACATCCTGCTGAGACCCACTATGCAGGTCAGTAACAGACCTGATCAAGACCAGCAGTCTCTTTTCAGTATTTTGCGAAACTTGAGATTAACAAAGCATTATTATTAAGCCGTTCTCATTAATCTTCTCAACCCCAGACCCTGATCTGTGACGTTCATGCTATGACAAGTGATCACAAGTGGACACAGGTAAGGGGACTCTGTGTTTAAACATATGAAAGTTTGGGGTTGGTAAAATTATTTTAATGTTTTTACAAAACTTTCTTATGCTCACCAAGTCTGTTTGCATTGGATCAGGAATACAGTAAAAACACTAATATTGTGAAATATTATTAGAATTCAAAATAGCTGTTTTCTATTGCAGTATTTTTAAAAATGTAATTTATTCCTGGGATGCAAAGCTGAATTTTCAGCATCATTACTCCAGTCTTCAGTGTCACATGATCCTTCAGAAATCATTCTAATATGCTGATTTGCTGCTCAAGAAATATTAAAAATACTACCTGTGCTATAACAAGTTCAGAATAGTTTTGTTATTGCTAAAACTAGTATTAAATTAAAATATTATGGAATAAAAGTGAAATAAAATAAATATTATATGAAAAATGTAACATTAAACATTAGAAATGCTGCCTTGGCAACTAGCTAAAGAAGCTTGAGTTAAATACAAAAAAAACTGAAATAAAAATTAATTAAAGCTAAATAAAATAAAATAAAATAAAGAATAGAAATCACAAAAGCACAAAACAAAACTTAATAATTTATTATCAATGTTAAAAACAGTTTTGCTGCTTAAAATGTTTGTGGTACTACTAAATTTTCTAAAAACTCTTTGGTGCATAGAAAAAACTGCTTTTATTTGTCACTTTTGATCAGTTTAATGCAGCTTTGCTGAATAAAATATAAATTTTTATTAAGAATATCTTACTGACCCCAAACTTTTAACCACTGCTGTAGATTGACAAAGAGTATTAGAGTACAACATTGTGAAGTACAGAGGATGCATCAGTTCTTATGTGGTTTAAATGCGTTTATAGGACGATAAACTTCAGCTGGAGAGTCAGTTGATTCTGGCCACAGCAGAGCCTTTGTGTCTGGACCCCTCCATCTCTGTCAGCTGCACCACCAACCGTCTGCTCTACAACAAACAGAAGATGAACACGCGATCTATGAAACGGTGACACATTTAACTCTTAGCTCCAGTAAAATGTGTTTTCCCTTATACGCTTGATCATCAGCTGTCCTGAAGCTAAATCAAACTGTCTGTGTTGAGTTCCTGTCATCTGCTGCTCAATGTGTTGTGTGATTGTTTGTGACTGCAAACATTTTGCATTCAAGGAATTGCATAAACCCACAGAGCTTATGTAGATGTGCACAGTGCAGATCTTTTATTGTGTGTCTGTGGTTAGTCACCATCTGTGAACTGAAAAGCCGCTGCTGCTCTGATCTCTTACAGTATTGTTGAGACTAAAGAAATGTGAGTGGTTTTCTTCGCACTGTGCAGCTAACAAAAATAGTTAAGTTGCAGATCTTGTCTGCTTTTGTTGCATGCAAGAACTTGACAAGAATACATTCCTGTGTTCTGTAAAGAGGATCATTTCATGTTGTTTATCAAAGGTAAAGGCTTCAAGGTGTTGTATTTGATATTTGATGGTTTCCTGAAATACAAAAGCAGGTGATCAGATCCATTCATTAGTCATCATTCCACACTGATGCATGTTGTGTTTCTCCACTCTGCAGGTGTTTTAGGAGGCATTCTCAAGCAGCTCTAAACAGACAGCAGGAAATGATGAGCCACTGCCCTGCACTGCCACAGCTCAGACTCTTGGACTACCTGCAGAGGAGGAAAGAGAGGAAACCTGCTCCTTCCATAGACCTTAAGATCTCCAAAGCTGGAAATGTGAGTCGAAGACACAGGCAGAATTTGCCGTTTTAGTTTCTGTTCTGTTTTTGGGTAAATGGGTAAATTTAAACATGGCAAAATATACACTACCTGTCAAAAGTTTTTGAACAGTAAGAGGTTTCTTCTGCTCTCCAAGCCTGCATTTATTTGATCCAAAGTACAGAAAAACAGTCAAATTAGACAGTAGTGGTTATTTCTACTATTTAAAGTAACTGTTTTCTATTTTAATATATTTTAAAATGTAATTTATTCCTGTGAATTTTTTTTATTTTTTATTTTTTTAGCATCATTACTCCAGTCACATCATCCTTCAGAAATCATTCTAATATTCTGATTTGCTGCTCAAAAACATTTATTATTATTATTATTATTATTATTATTACTATTATGTTGAAAACAGCTGAGAATAATTTTTTTTTGTTTCTTTGATGAATAGTTCAGAAGAACAGCGTTTATCTAAAACAGAAATCTTTTGTAACATTATAAATGTCTTTATCATCACTTTTGATGTTTAAAGCATCCTTTAAATTAAATAATTAAATAAAAATTAAAAATGTTTATTTCAGATAAATGCTGATCTTTGGATTTTTCTATTCATTAAAGAATCCTGAAAAAATGAACTCAGCTGTTTTAAATATTGATAATAATAATACTAATAAAAATGTTTCTTGAATGACAAATCAGCATATTAGAATGATTTCAGCATATTAGCATATTGTTGGAGGAATAAATTGCATTTTAAAATATATTCAAATAGAAAGCAGTTATTTTAAATTGTAAAAATATTTCATAATATTACTGCGTTTGCTGTATTTTGGATCAAATAAATGCAGGCTTGGTGAGCAAAAGATTCTTACTGTTCAGAAACTTTTGACTGGTAGTATATTAAACTTATATCATTGTTCAAAAGTTTGGGGTCAGCAAGATATGTTTTTGAAAAAAATCACTTTTATTCAGCAATGATGCAATACATTTATAAAAAAACAACAGTAAAGACATTTATAATGTTACAAAAGATTTCTGTTCCAAGTAAATTCAAGAATCTGGCAAAAAATGTTTCACGGTTTCCACAAAAATACTAACCAGCACAACTGTTTTTAACACTGACAATAAAAGGAAATGTTTCTTGAGCGGCAAATCAGGATATTAGAATGATTTCTGAAGGATCATGTGACACTGAAGACTGGAGTAATGATGCTGAAAATTCAGCTTTGCATCACTTACGTTTTAAATTACATTGAAATAGAAAAAGGTTATTTTAAATTGAAGGACTTTTACATTTTAAATTGTAATATTTCATAATATAACTGTTTTTACTGTATTTTTATCAGATAAATGCAGCCTTAAGTATAAGAGTCTTTCAAAAATCTTACTAATGAACAGTTCTGTATTAATCAAATGTCCCATTTAAAGAATTTTTATTATATCTTCTTGTTTTTACTTATGTGGCTGTTTTCTGTATTTAAATAACACTTGTTTTTCCTGCAGTGTGTGGACATGTGGAAACAGAGCAGTTGTCAGCTGACTGTCCCATCAGAAATTGATGTGAGTTACTGTAATGCAGTTAAATAAATGTACAAGTAGCATCTCTCTTTTCTGTAGGTCCAAAAAGCCATTTATAACAGAAATATGACCAGTGTTGGGGGTAACGCATTACAAGTAATGTGAGTTACGTAATATTACTTTTTACAAGTAACTAGTAAAGTAACGCATTACTTTTGAATTTCTAAGAAAATATCTGAGTTACTTTTTCAAATAAGTAACGTCAGTTACTTTTTTACCCGATTTATTGATTGACGAGTCTCCTGTCGGGAAATTGGGAGTAAACATGATGTTACTGTATTCTACACTACATGTGATAACATTTCAAATTCAAAACAGATTCAGTATTCTTCAAAATGAATAAAAACAGTGAAATGCAAACAGAATATGATGCAACCCTGCCATAATTAAATATGTTAAATAAAACAAATATCCTTTATGTATTTAATCCCATTTTGTTAACCAGTGTCTTTGCAGCCGACCTTCGATGATGCAATTCAACCATATTAATAAGCAAAAATTACTTTAGATAAACTAACATTTGTGCTTGATTTTTTTTTTTAATAGCTGAATAGTGATCTCTTGCATAAATGTACTTTTCTTTCAGCCTGAGGTGAATTCATTTCACTTTTGGTGTAAAAGGGCTTTTACATTAGAATTGTTTTATATTAAAAACAAAGAAGCAAGCCCTTCCCAGATTTAAATTAGTGCAAAAGTAACGTAACACATTACTTTTGATAATAAGTAACGTAATTAGTTACTTTTTCAGGGGGTAACGCAAAATTGTAATGCATACTTTTAAAAGTAACTTTCCCCAACACTGAATATGACTTTAGAAGTGTTGATACATTTCACATTCCTATTTTCTGAGATGGAATGTTTGGACTTTTCTGTATCCAAGTCTGTAAAGCTAAGTTTTTATTTCTGCTTCCAGGTGGAGAAGTATGCAGTGGCAGAGACCTTTGTCAAACTAGATGAGACCCAGCCCACTGTTTGGCCTGCACAGGTAAGACAACTGTGTAAAAAAAATTATAGAATCTACATGAACCCTTTGATATGCAAATAAGAGGGGAAAAAACAGGTTTTGTCATTTTATTTGTGTGATATGCGGTCTTTGTTTTTGGAACAGGACGTGAGGGATGACTACATTTTCGAGTGTGAGGTAGGAGGTCAGCCTCAAAGAACAAAAGTCTCTATCTTCCAGTCTATGGGGGACCCGCTGGTGTATGGGAAAATCTACAGCGCCAAAGACTCCAAATCAGAGGAGGATGTCACAGACCTGCACCTCATTCACCCACCGTATGAAATTTACTATTTTATTGTATTTATATTACATACTTATTTCACATTTATATTACATTCTATTTTTAGGCTAAAGAAAGTGTCATTAGTTACACTTGCATATTTGTTGTTGCACTTACCTGATCTTTTATTTTCTCTGTGGTTTGTAGATTCCTCATAGGTTCAAAAACAGACGCTGATCGGTAAGTACAGGAGCCATGCTTTCGTTGTTGGGTGTTATTGAGTTTTGGGTCTTGGTTGCGATAAAAAATATCCTGTGTCGCAGGTTTCTGACGCAGTATAAGGAGGTGTATGAACGGGACGTGAAGTGTCCGGTGAAGATGTTGCACAACTCAGGCAGTGCAGGGTCCCAAGGCCAGCTCTCCCCCTCCAGGGAAAACGAGGTAAGACACTTTGACCTATGATTTTATATCTGACCATTCCAACTAAGGCAAAAAAAACAGATTTTATATGATTATGATCAGGTTTGTATTCTTAAAATGAGTTTATTTTGTAGTTCAGGCTACAAAAAATAGATATAAGGCAGATTTTCTAATTTTCTACCTTGTCTAAACAAATCCTAAGTGTTTAAAGCTGCAGTCCATAACTTTTGGTGCTCTAGCAGTTAATAAACAGAACTGTATCTTGTGGAAGAACATTGTAGCTACTTCTCTCTGTTTATGTCTATGATGAATCACGCAGGTACTGGGCAACTCTGCAGTGTTCCGAATATAAAAAGGTATTATAGGTGTACCATAGTGACTCAGGATAAGCTAAAAACATGGCTTGGACAATGGATTCATGATGTACTTGGTTATTATATAAATGTTGTACATTTTGAACACAAAAAAAGTTACAGACTGCAGCTTTAATTAGAGATTTAAGTGTCAGAATTAGAAAATGGGCACCAAAACAATTGCTTATGCTTAAAAAAAAACAAAAATCACATGAATCCTATGACTAGATTGGTCCATTTTGATGGATGTTTATTGTTGCAGGCTGATGGATTCTCAGCGCTGGTCCAGTCTTCGGTTTTAGGAAAGGGTGTCAAACACAGACCTCCTCCCATCAAACTGCCAGCCGGCTCAGCCTGCGCCTCCTCAGGTGAGACAAATTTATAATGTAACAATAGCTGTGTCCATCACTCTGTTTTTATGCGCATTTTGAAGTATCGCATCAGAAACGATTGATGGAAATGCCACATTTTGAGAAAAACAAAACATAATTTGCAAAAAGAATTTTATGCTCGTATGAGATGTTTTTTTTTGACTTGTGCAAAAAAGGGTTAATAAGAATAATGGGAGCTGGTAACTAGAGCTGCAAAACGATTAATCGCGATTAAAAGTTGCGATTTTCTAGGTCGATATGTCTAGGAACTATACTCTCATTTCGGCATAATAATCAATAGTAATAGTCTTAGTACAATCTCAGTCATCTCAATCTCATTTACTCTGTTCTATCTCAGTATGTTTGTGTCTCTCCACCTTAAAATTGTACAAACAAACCCTTGTTCCTTTTGTTTAGGTAACCCGTACAGTACACAGGCCTCAAGCGGCCATCTCAAGTGCCCGACCCCTCCACCCACAAAGAATCAGTCGCTCTCCCGGAAACACTCCATGGAGCTTGGCCTGCTGTCCCCGGCTGCTCTCTCGCCCATGCAGAGTGAGTATCACTCCATTCACAACTAGAAAGCTGTCATTGCTTGCTAATGCATTGTTTGTGCATTGTTTTTTTCCTCTGATCATCCTTCATAGGATCAGGTACCCCCAAGCCCTCTACACCCACACCCACCAACACGCCGTGTTCTACGCCCCACCCTGCCGACGTTCAGAGTGCCACGCCTTCGGTAACACCCACCCCTCAGGACCCTACTCTTCCACAGCAGCCCACCCTGCTGACTCCCTTCGCCCAACAGCAGATGACCCTGCCCGTCATGACTATTCCCCTGCCTACGTCCAGCACCACGTCCTCACAGGTCATGACAAACCCCGCAGGACTCAACTTCATCAACGTGGTGGGCCCGGTTTGGTAAGAACCAAGTTTGTGACTTTTTTCAGCGATGTGAAAGGGAAAAAAGGTTACTAAGCACCTTTGTTTGTGGTTTCTTGCAGCAGTCCGCAGACTCTGATGAGCGGTTCAAACCCGATGCTGGGTTGTAGTCCTGGTACTTTGGCGTCTGGTATACCCCTGAGTGGACTACTGCCCTCTGGTGGTCTCATGTCTGGAGCTCTTCCTGCCATGCAGTCTGCAGCTCCAGCAGGTAAACGTCTGTGTAAATTGCTCCCTGCATGGTCAGATCTGCAAGGGATAATGAAAATTCTATCATTAATTACTCACACTCATGTCGTTCCAAACCTGTTAGATCTTTATTCATCTTCAGAACACAAATTAAGATATTTTTGATGTAATCTGAGAGCTTTCTGATGAGAGTACCACCACGCAACATTTTAACGATGTCCTTACTACCTTTCTGGGCCATGAACGTTTTAGTTGTGTTGCTATCTAAGCAGCGTCAGAAAGCTCTCGGATTTCATCAAAAATGTGTGTTTCCAAGTTGAGCGAATGTCTTACAGGTTTGGAACGACATGAGAGTGAGTAAATAATAACAGAATTGTCATTTTTAGATGAACTATCCCTTTCATCAATGACTTTCACAAGCTGTCAGTCACTATTGTGGTAGGTAAATTGTTCATGTTGTTTCAGCAGGTGGGCCTTTTGGCCTGAACAACAGCCCAGGGCTGCGACCGCTCAACCTTCTTCAGGTGAGAAAGCTTTTGTAGTTATGTTATTGGCTTTTGCAGAGATGATTCTGTCTTTCCCTCCCATTTAATGTTTGTGTTTCCCTTTTTTTCAGCTTCCTACGGGACCACTGATTTTTAACTCTCTACAGCAGCAGCAGTTGTCTCAGTTCTCCCCTCAACAGCAAAGCAGTCAGTCCGCGACGTCCAGTCCCCAGCAGCAGGGCGAGGCGGTGAGTTAGACACACTGAAGTCATCATTTTACACAAATATCATGATTCTAGTCATTTCCAGAGGCTGAGGATCAACTCCAATTGTGTTAAGGGATAGCTCACCCAAAAATGAAATTTCTGTTCAAAGCAAGTCAATGGCTACAATCAACTGTTTGGTTTCCAACGTTCTTCAGAATATCTTCTTTTGTGCTCATAATAAGGAAATACAGGTTTGCTCACAATAAAGAAATACAGGTTTGGAACAACCTAAGGGTGAGTAAATGATGACAATTTAAATTTTTTGGTGAACTATTCCCTAATGCATGTAAATCTGAATCACTCGCCCGTCAAATGTAAAGCTATATTATGTGTGTGTGTGTGTATATGTGTGTATATATATGTATGTATGTGTGTGTGTGTGTGTATATATATATATATATATATATATATATATATATATATATATATATATATACATACACACACACACACACACACACACACACACACACATATACATATATATACTATATATATATATATATATATATATATATATATATATATATATATATATATATATATATATAAATATATATTTAACAATTTATATTATATTACATTACATTACATATTCATTATATACTTGTATTTAATCTAGTGGTATAGATTTTGATGCAGTTTTAATTTATATATTTTAAGAATCTTTATGGTATTATGTAGGGT
Organism: Labeo catla; assembly: GCA_012976165.1. Classification (NCBI taxonomy): domain Eukaryota; kingdom Metazoa; phylum Chordata; class Actinopteri; order Cypriniformes; family Cyprinidae; genus Labeo; species Labeo catla. The sequence continues at coordinate 269,455 of VONZ01000640.1, read as the reverse complement.
TTTTTTTTTCAAACAGTATAAATATTTTTATAAAATTTATTAAAATAAATTGTAAATTGTGTTTTTCATTTTTATAAAACCATCAGTGGGAGATAAAGGAAGTGTTTGGAAAAACTAGTGGTAACTTGAATGCATTTTGTATACAAGATGAGAGTATATTCTTTGGTTTTTCAGCAATTTTGTGTATTTAAACCCTTGAACAATGACTGTATGGTTTTGAGATCCATCTTTTCACATTGAGGGACAACTGAGGGACTCATATGCAACTATTACAGAAGATTCAAACACTCACTGATGCTCCAGAAGGAAACACAATGCATTAAGAGCCTGGGGGTGAAAACATTTTGAGTTTGAAGATCAGGGTAAATTTAATTTATTTTGTCTTCTGGGAAACAGAAAGTATCTGCAGTAGCTTTTGAAGGGCAGTACTAAATGAGCAAAATATGATATTTAGGCAAAATAAGAAAAATGTACACATCTTCATTCTGTTCAGACGTTTACACCCCCGGCTCTTAATGCATCGTTTTTCTAATTAAAAAACAAAATTATGTTTTAATTTATGTAAACTTTTAAATGGGGTCATTTTTATAAATTCAACTTATTTTCTCTTGTGGACTATATGTAAACATTTTATGTGAAATATATTATTCAGGTCAGTACGAAAAAAAATAGCATGCATTTTGTACGATCACTTTTATTTTGGTAAAATAACATTTTGTAAGTGTATGTAAACTTTTGACCTCAACTGTATGTTCTGAAGTTCTTCAGTAATTCAGTTGTCCTCTTTGATTCAGGCCGATGCGGGTCTGACGGCAGAACAGGGTCTGTCCGCCCAACAGACGGCAGTCATCAATCTCACCGGAGTGGGGGGATTCATGTCTCCTCAGGCAGCAGGTACGGACTCATGCACTAAACACATGCGTTTCATTTCTCTGCCACTCCTCTCACTTATTATTCAAGTACATCTCTAGTCTAAATATCTCTAACAGACACTAACACAACGAGTAGACATACTAATGGATTTAGATTTTGTAGTGTGTCATACTAATCTCAACATTGATCAGTCGAAGTTAATCAGACCTGTTTATTTGATTATCTGGGTTTGTCATTTGATTAACATGATGGTGGATGCCACTTTTCCTCTTTCTGCTACATTCTACCTTTTATTTCCTGTTACCTCCCTCCCCACCCTGTTCTTTCTCTCTCCCCTCCCCTCCTCTTCCTCTTCCTCCTCCACCCCACCCCTCTGTCCGTGGTAGTGCTGTCCCAGCTGGGTTGTGGTCTGGAGGGGTCCGGGCCCAGCCTACCGTCCCCGAGGCTCCAGCAACAGCACCAGCCACAGATCCAAGTAATGCAGCAACTTTGACCTCATCCACCCATAGACATGTGTATATCAGACTGACCTTTGACCTCTTAGACACTGATTCCCCTTCCACTGAACTTTGAAGACCATGTGAATTCAAAATTGACCTTTTGTCCCAAACATGAAAATTCTGTCATCAGTTAATCACCGTCAAGTCATTCCAAAACCATAAGAAGTTACAAATGAAGATATTTTTTGATCAAATCTAAGTGATTTCTGTCCTTCCATTGAAAGTCGGTTCACCCAAAAGAGCTAAATATAAGAAATCCATATGATTTTTAACAGTTTAAGTCTTTTAAGGAGACAGGATTGCTTTATATGATGAACAGATTTATTTTAGGCTTTTATTCACATACAAATATTGATCAGCTAACATTGTTTACAGCATTTAGATTTGGTCACGGAAGCTCAAGCATGCTTGTCTGACACACGAGAACCAATGAGGTTTATTCTTTCATGTGATGCCATCACGTTTGACCTTTCACAAGAACCAGTGAGATTTGTTCTAACACATCAAGCAAGTGTGGCTGAGCTTATGTTTATGTTTGCTGATCAATCTTTATATGTAACCCTAGACCACAAAACCAGTCATAAGTACACTGTAAAAAATAAAAAACACAATTTGTTGAGTCAGCTTATAATAATTTGTTACCCTGCTGCCTTAAAATTTTAAGTTCAGTCAACTAAACTAAGTTTAGTCAACTTGAAATGTTAAGTTGTACTAAGTAACAACTTAGATATTTGTGTTTGCTAAACTTAACAGATGGGTAAGTAACCCAGCTGCCTTAAAATTTTAAGTTGATTCAGTTCAAATATCTAAGTTGTTACTTAGTATAATTTAACATTTCAAGTTGAATAAACTTTTTTTGAGTTGACTAAACTTCAAATTTTAAGGCAGCCAGGTTACAAATTATTTTAAGTCGACTCAACAAATTGTTTTTTACAGTGTAGCACGGGTATATTAGTAGCAATAGCCAAAATTACATTGTATGGGTCAAAATGATCTTTTTTATGCCAAAAATCATTAAGATATTAAGTAAAGATCATGTTTAATCCTACCGTAAATATATCATAACTATTTTTTGATTACTAATATGCATTGCTAAGAACTTTATTTAGTGTAATTTAGTAACCTAAAAGGTGATTTATTTATTAATATCAAATATTTTTTCAATATTTAGATTTTTTTTGCACCCTCAGATTCCAGATATTCAAATAGTTGTATCTCGGCCAAATATTGTCCTATCCTAACATAGATTTCCATTAACCATACATTAATGGAAAGCTTTTTTATTCAGCTTTCAGATGATGCATAAATCTCAATTTCGAAAAATTGACCCTTATGACTTGTGGTACAGGGTCACGTATGTGAATAAAAACCTGAATTAAATCTTTTATACACCTTTCCGGTCTTATTGTGCAATAATCTTCAATTCACATTTATCCAATGTGATTTGTTATATATAATAAAAATATGTAATTATCGCATAAAATAATTATTTAAAAATATATATCTATTTTAATTATTTTTATTTTTTACAAACTTTCTTGGGTGGATATTTTTTAAAAGCTTTTGAAATAAGTCTAATGTTCACGAAGGCTGCATTTATTTGATCAAAAATACGGTAAAAAATGTAATATTGTGAAATATTACAATTTAAAATAACTGTTTTCTATTTAAGTACATTTCAAAATGTATTGTTACAAATGCAATTTATCCCTGTGGTGGCAAAGCTGAAATTTTAGCATCATTACTCCAGTCATCATTGTCACATGATCCTTCAGAAATCATTTGAATATGCTGATTTGCCCAAGAAACATTTCCAATATTGTCTGAATGAAAAAGGTCTTTACTGTCACTTTTAAACAGTTTACAAAAAGTAAATGTACAGAAGCCAAACTCAAACTTTTGTAAGTTTAACATGTTAAATTCAAAGGTCTGGTGAAAGATCAGTGTGGATCAGTCTGTTATATGATGTCTGTGAATTCACTCTTTAGATTAAATGTTCCACACTACACAACTAAACACTGTTGTTCAGAATTGCATCAATAGCTTCTTTTCTGGCTACTTCTGACCGACGTGTGAAGCTTCACATAGTCCTTCTCTTGCGATGTTTTGAGTTACCATTTTTCTGTCTAAGCCTTTACCAACATTTTTTCATATAAGCTTGTGGCATCAGCTTATCTCTTCACAGCTGCTTAAGAAGCATGTTTTTGTAGCAATAGAGACAAAATCTCCAAAACTTCAAGAATGTCTTATTTATGAGGTTCATTAGATTTCATTTATAAGCATGACACATTTGTGCTGTATTATCCGTCATCACGCACAGCTCACACTGATCGGCCCACTCTCCTGTCCTGCATCTGACCCCAGTAACAGCCCAACTCTTGCATTAGTCCCAGCTGAGATGCGAGTTGAAGTTGCTGTCTTACTGATAGCAAATGAGAGCATGGCTGTGTGTGCGTGTGTGTAATAGAGGATAACTGACAGACAACAGCTGCATTGCACTTTTAATTTTACCACCTTCTTTCCATCGCTTCTGCTTGATCCTTTCCTGTCCCTCACAGTTTGTTGTTCCCATCGATTACCCTCGAGTCTGCCATTCCTTCCTCTTTCAGCTTCTGCAAACAACGTTGATGTCTGTCCAGCGTGTTGCAACTATTTTTATTGCAGTGTTTATGAATGGTGGTTTTCCTTCAGCAGCTCTGCTTCAGTTGAAACTCTTGTCAGAGCCAGTGGGAGAGGCGAGAAAAAACATGTCATGTCCTATACAAAGTACAATACCAGTTCAAGGTAGTTTTTTCACCCAAAAATGAAAAATCTGCCATTAATTACTCACTGTTATGTTGATCCAAACCCGTGAGACCTTTGTTCATATTTAGAACACAAATTAAGATGTTTTTGATGAAATCAGAGAGCTTTCTGACCCAGCAATGCAACTGACACGTTCAAGACACAGAAAGGTAGTAAGGAAATTGTTGAAATAGTCCATGTGACATCAGAAACGACACGGTAAAGAAGAAATTGTTGGAAAAAGTTATCTCAGATTTCATTAAAAATCTTAATTTGTGTTCCAAAGATGAACAAGGTGGTTTTAAATGACATGAGGGTCAGTAATTACTGAAAAAAAGTTTAATTTTTGGGTGAAATATCTCTTTAAAGGCATTTTCTAAATTTTTGGAACACTGTAGATACTGATAAATTGTATTTTATCATTGTATATTTTTTGCATATTTATTTGTGCAGCTCATTTACCCCAATTTATTTAGATTACCTTTGCCATCGTTATCTTTAAAAAAAAAAACAACATAATTTAGTAGCAAAGATTAAACGTAATCTTTATCAAAACTCCAAAATGAATATCAATTTTTCATACTGCACCTCATAAAGTTATGATGCCTAAATTCACTTGTAGCATTGTGATTTATGTTAATAGTGTTATATTTTTAATTTTTTTATTCAAAATAGTATTGAATTTTAATATCTGCCATTTATCTATTATCAGGCTAGAACATGAAAATAATTCTTGGTTTATTAACCAGAATTTTAATATCAGCACATCCCAAATTTTAGAATAATAGTAAAGTAGTAAAGCAAAATTCACATGTAGACAGTTTGAACAAAAGTTTGGGGTTGGTAGGATTTTGATGTTTTTATGCTTACCAAGCCTGCATTTATTTGATCATAAATACGATAAAACAGTAATATGTTAAAATGTAAAATATATATTTTTATTTTAATACATATTTAAAATGTAATTTATTCTTGTGACGGTAAAGCTGAATTTTTAGTGGCCATTACGCCAGTCTTTAGTGTCACATGATCCTTCAGAAATCATTCTAATATGCTGATTCTTTTCTGATCATCAGAAAAGAATCAGCAGCGGCTGTGCTGCTTAATATTTTTGTGGAATACATTTTTTAGAATTTAATGAACAGCAACAGAAATCCTTTGTAGCATAAATGTTACAAAGAATGTTGCTTTGTAACCTCATAAATATTACAAAAATGTTACTTTGTAACAAATGTTACTTTTTTTTTAGAATTTATGAAGTTCAGAAGAACAGCATTTGCAACAGAAAAATTTTGTAACATCATAAATGTTAAAGAATGTTACAATATAACGTTACAAAAAACATATTACAAAAAACTTTGTGACATCATAAATGTTACTTTTTATACTTTGTTCAAAAGTTCAAGTTCAAAAGAACAGCATTTGCAACAGAAATCCTTTGCAACAAATGTTACATAAGTTACTTTGTAACATCATAAATGTTACTTCTTTAGATTTTTTATGAAGTTCAGAGGAACATAATTTGCAACAGAAATCCTTTGTAACAATGTTACAAAAATGGTACTTTTAAAAAAAAAAAAAAAAAATTCATTGAAGTTTAGAAGAACAGTATTTTGAACAGAAATACTTTGTAACATCATAAATGTTACTTTTTTATAATGAAGTTCAAAAACAGCATTTGTACCATAAATCCTTCGTAACAATGTTATAAAAAATGTTACTTTGTAGCATCATGAATGTTATTTTCATAGAACTTTTTCTTTTTTAGTTCAAAAGAACAGCATTTTCAACAGAAATCCTTTCTAACGTAATAAATATTACAAAAAAATTTTACTTTGTAACATCATGTTACTTTTTTTAGATTTTTTTTTAAAAGGTTCAGATGAACAGCATTTGCAACAGAAATACTTTGTAACATCATAAATGTTACAAAGAATGTTACTTTGTAACATCACAGTGTTACTTTTTATGAGGTTCAAAGAACAGCATTTGCAACAGAAATTATTTGTAACAATAAATGTTACAAAAAATGTTCTAATGTATTCTTTTTAGATGTTTTTATGAAGTGCAAAAGAATAGCATTTGCAACAGAAATCCTTTCACACATAATAAATGTTACAAAAATGCTACTTTGTAACATCATAAATATTACTTTTTTAGATGTTTTTATGAAGTTCAAAAGAACAGCATTTGCTGTTCCTTTCTAACATAAAACATCACTTTTGATCAATTTAAAGTGTTTTTGCTGAATAAAAAAAAGCTTACTGACCCCAAACTTTTAAACAGTAGTGAGCATCATTCAAGTGTAAGTTTCTTAAAATAATGACAACAGGGAAAAGTGGGAAAACATTTGACTGGTTTTCCCACATTTGACTACATTTGCATAAGGATTGATGGACAGTGGATACATTAAAACCAACTAATCCAACAATCAGAGCTGAAGGTTTATCTCTATGGCTAAGTGAAAGAGCTGCTTCTGAGGCACAGCTGCTGTGAGAGGAGACTCTGAGGACACTTATAACGCACATACTCATTATCCGTTACTTTTCCCTTTCACACAGTTGCAATTCTTGCAGCACCAAATGCAACACCAGCAAATGGGTATGGCAGTGGGGGCGGCGGCACAGGCGGCGCTGCCACGGCAACATTCCGCCAACCAGCCAAAAAGTAAGAGGAAACGCAGCACGCCACAGCCCCTCCCCAAATCATGACCTCCGGCCGGACGTCAGCGAACGGCACTGTGCTCGATCGGCAGCATTTTACAGACTGACTGTGGCTTGACCGGACTAAAGTTGGGTTTTTATGTTCATAGGGGTGCAGGAATTGCCCTCCTGACCTCAGGACAGATGAATAGATACTGCGAGGATTTTTAGAGCAGGGGACCTTAGAGTATTACCGTATTTTTTAAAGAAATACAAGATATTAAATGAGACAATTCTTGTAGGGTTCTCTACGGCATGCTGTCTTTATTCTCCTTCCAAATGGCCCTTTCAACGAGAGCCTGTCTGGCTTGAGAGGGTGGACCCTACGCACACTAATAAGGGCCGTACAGATGTGCCTCAATCACCTGTTGCTCAACTTTACCGTTATGAAAAAACATTCTCTCTACTGCTGGATGTCAGAGTGATAGGCCGCCTTGTCCCAGCATGCAATTACATGTGCGGTTTTTATACGGCACATTTTAAAATGGCATTTTGTTATACTGAGGGGGGACTTGATGTATATTCTTATGGAGAAAAAAAAAATCTAAACCATGTGAGTGGATGACATTTCTGAACACTGAGGCAGAATTTTTGTAAATGGTCTTTGTCGGCAGTTTTATTGTGATAAAAAAGAAAGTATATATTGACAGTGAAAAATACATCTTTTAGATAAAAATGTCACGACTGTGTGTGTTTATTTCGCCGTCTTCATGCTCTCAGTGACTTTGTCCAGCAGTTTGCTGATTTCTTTGTTTCTCGTTATGGCTCGATTTATGCAGTGCTGCAGTTTCTCCCCAGATAACGACGTCCCACCTAAAACAAAATGGAGCGTGTGTTTTTAAATCTACAACAAATATTCAATCAAATCTGGAGACCACAGAAATTCAATCTGCAGATGCTCAGGGATGCATACAAATCACTTTCTGGTTCCAAAACAGCCGATTCTGGCTTTGTTCTCCCAATTCTGACTGTTTCCTTAAAATTGTGTGATATGAATTTTTATAAACTAAATTTGAGAGAGAGAGGGAGGAAAAAGGCAATTCTGTATCTTGCAATTCTGTTTTTTTTTTCCCTCAGAACTGTGTGATATAAACTCAGAAATGTGAGATTAAAAATAAAAAAAACTCAGTTTGTATCTCACAGTTCTGGCTTTTTTCTCCCAATTCTGACTTTTTTCCTCAAAATTGTGTGATATAAACATTTATAAACTAAATTTAAGAGAGAGGAGAAAAAAGGCAATTCTGACTTTTTTTTTCTCGCAAATGCGAGTTTGTATCTTGCAGTTCTGGCTTTTTTTCTCAGAATTGTGATTTAAGCACTCAAATTTGAGATAAAAACTCACAATTCTGACGGTTTTTCCTCAGTTCTGGCTTTTTTCCCCCTCAGAACTGTGATATAAACTCAGAAATGTGAGATTAAAAATTAAAAAAAAAAGTTTGTATCTTAGAATTCTGTCTTTCCCCCTCGCAATTCTGCCTTTTTTTCTCAGAACTTTGCAATATAAACTAGCAGTTCTGACTTTTCCCCCCTCAGAATTGTATGATATAAACTCACAAATTCGAGAAAAAAAACTGACTTTTCTCTTGCAAATGTGAATTTGTGTATCACAATTCTGGCTTTTTTCACAATTCTGATTTTTTTTCTCAGAAACGTGGGATACAAACTCGCAGTTGTGAGTTATAAAGTCCAGTTCTAAGGGGGAAAAGACGACTGATAGGTTTTAAGATTTCCGAGTTTATATTTCACAATTCTGACTTAAAAACTCGCAACTGTGTTATAAAGCCAGAATTGTAAGATATAAACAAGCAATTCTGAGAAAAATGTCAGAACTTTGATAAAAAGTCACAGTTAGCTTCTTTTTAAATATTATTATTCAGTGGCGGAAACATGCTTCCATTTTATTTTAAAGCTGATATTTAAAAAAAACCTGCAATTTGTCACGAACGTCTTAAGTTAATGTTCACCTGGTTTGTGGACGGCACAGAGTCGATCCTCTTCATCCGTTACTACAGTCAATAATGCTGTTGACAAGCTTTCTTCTTCCGCTGTGGGGTCGACTATGATAATAGAGCTGTTCAATGAGAAAACGGAAAAGACTGTGTCTGTAAACTTATTCTTCTCATTTCTAAAAAAAAAAAACCTTTACTTTGACTTTGAGACAAAAGTTCTTTTCCTAATGATCATGAAGTTGATATTGCTTAACTAAAGTGTTTTAATGCCAAACTACAGTTGTGTAATAGAGAAATAAGTTGTCAATTACTCATCAAATACTGCAAACGATGAACCAACTGGGTGCCGGTTGATCTTCAAGGGCCTCTTCTTCTGGATGTCAACTTCTGCTAAATCTGTCTCTTTGTTTATAGCAACTTCAGGAAGTTGAGCTGAGAAATGTGAAATGTTTTTATTAGTCATCCAAACAGCAGGAAGAAATGTTATATACAGAAGCAGCGCTCACCGTTCTTTAAAGCAGCCAGAAGAACTACGATGCAGGCATCAAGTAAGTTCCCGTCGTAATCCAAACACATAATATCACAATATAGCACCCAACAAAGCTGATAAAAGAAATGCATTATTAAAGGATTTTAGAGTCAAATATTTATAAATATATATTATTTACTATACCTTACCTTAGCTTTTTCAATGCGCAACTCCTCCATATTTATTAAATGTGAACTACAAAGCAGAAAAAATAAACAAGTATTACATTTGCAATGTTATGCAAACATTATTTTTGATCAAACCACACTGCTTTAACAGAAAAATGGGTGTACCTTTCAATGACATCTGCGATAAACTGGCTGGCCGCCTGAGCTTGTTCTCCTGGAGGACCAGGTCTGAATCTAGATGAGCACAGCGGAGGCAGATCTACATTTGGGACTTAGGGAGCAAAGAGGAACTTGAGTTAAATGTCATTCAACACCCCAAAGTATAACATTTGTCCATCTCCAATTATAATTCACCTATATATCCTTTATTTGGAGCATCTGATGGCGGCGTAGTCAGCTCCTGCAAGAAAACAAAAACTGTAACTTAATAACCAACAGCCATGTCATAGTTTTAGAAAAATGAAAATGATTCTTACAGCTTTGATCCCACAGATCACTGTGGTGTTTCCAATTTTCACCAACGCTGATCCATCAGCGGTAGATATAGAGCCTAGAAAAACAAATATAATCCAATTAATAAAGTATTTGTAAAACACTGAAAATGCACTTTAATAAGTGGTTTTATAATATGCATTCCATACTTACTGATATTTAAGGTTGTGGGTCTGAACTCTCCCAATTCCCTTCCATCTGGACGACAGTTTTCTTTCTGTCGAATTATAAATACAGATAAATAGCTGAATTATCAGATTAGTGTTATTCCAGCTGACAGAAATCAAAAATTCAACTCACCAAAAAGCTCCTGTGATATTCTAGAGGCTCCGCGGTTCTAAAAATAATAATAATTTCTCATTATTGACATTAAATATACAATCTCACTATCCAGGAAACGTCTAATACGTCAAATAATTCAGAAACAATCTACACATGTAATTCATGCTGTGTAGTAACTCACTCACTTGAAACCAGCCGCCATGATGTTTAGACGCACCACGTGAAAACTGCAGTGACGTAAAGACGTGACTCTCGCGTCCTCCGCTCCAGTGTGGGGCGCTAGCGATGTTTTCTATCCGGGGCTCCGCGGCGCTGCGTGTTCTTCGCATGCTGCGATGATGTGGTTTCTGAAAATGACTTCCGCATAGGTGTTTTTCTGTGACTGGAAGTAAAGTTCAACAATGGAGATTTAACTATTTATTCCGTAATTTAGTACGACACCCATTCATATATGTCCCGCCTCACGAAGTCGCCGAAAGACTCGTTTTAAGGCTGCTGTGTATGTTTGAGTAGGGTAGTTTAGCTGAACACTGGTGACAGCTTCCCTGCAGTGCAATGTTCACTGGAACATGGATGATGGATTTCCCTTTAAATGACTTATTGCAGTATTCGCTGATCCTGGCGCTGATCATCTTACTATTGGTACATTTCTATCATTATCATTTTAATATGTTTTTATACAGTTCATTCATATTGTCAAATTTTATGAAGCTAGTTTGTCTGCTCTTGTTGATTTTTTATTTTTTATCTTAATTTGTAAAACAAACATTTAATGCATTTTAATGAATGAAATGTTTTTTTGAAATATAAATAATGACACTTTTGTTGGGCTTCACCTATTCATCCAGTTGAACAAGTTAGTTACTCCCTTGTGTCACACCTGTTCTTGTCTTCAGGTTGTTGTCATTGCTCATGTCAGTGCTAACGTGGTAGATCAAACTCGCCATGAAAAGGAGAAACACTTCTTGACTGCAGATGGGAAAAAGGAGTCTTTTCCCAGTCTGATGGACCCTCCATCACTAGAGCTGTCTGTGGTTGTCCCGTCATATAATGAGGAACTCAGATGTGAGTTGTTTTCATGGCATATGCAGTAATATATATACACTGAATAATTAACATTTCTGAAATGTTTTTGAAAGAAGTCGCGCCCAACAACGAAAACTACCTCATGATTTACTCACCCTCAAGCCATCCTAGGTGCAACTGACTTTTGTCTGTAAGACAAATACAACTTAAGTTATATTACAAAAATGTGAATGGCTGTTGAGATTTTGAAGTCTGATAAAGTGCATCCATCCATCATAAAAAGTACTCCACACGGCCCTGGGGTGTTAATAAAGGCCTTCTGAAGTGAATCAATGCGTTTGTGTGAGAAAAATATCCATATTTAAAACTTTATAAACTGCAATCACTAGCTTCCGCTAACTGTCATATGCACATTTACTAGAGAGTGGCGTTCCAACAGATGGCGTATGACGTAGATGTAGGTTGAGTGAGAATATGCTTGTCTTGCGAGGACCAAGTTTTGTTTACAGCAAATGAAAACCAGTCACCTCTTAGCTTATGTCAGAATCCTCCGATCTTTGTTTTGTACTTTTAATTTGTGACTGGTGTTTTGTTTTGCTCTCTCCTGTGCACTTCTGCATTTGTCACTTCTCACTGGAGCCTATGCTACGCTTACATCCTACGTCATCTGCTGGAACGCCACTCTCTTGTGATTGCACATACGACAGTTAGCGGAAGCTAGAGATTACGGTTTATAAAGTTTTAAATATGGATATTTTTCTCACACAAACGCATTGATTCACTTCAGAAGGCCTTTATTAACACCCCAGGGCCGTGTGGAGTACTTTTTATGATGGATGGATGCACTTTATCAGACTTCAAAATCTCAACAGCCATTCAATGTCATTATAAAGCTCGGTCAGTCAGGGCATTTTTTTTTTTTAATATAACTTAATTTTAATTATATATATATATATATATATGTATATGTATATGTATAAGTATATGTATATGTATATATGTATATATATATATGTGTGTGTGTGTGTGTGTGTGTGTGTATATATATATATATATATATACATATAATTTTAATTATATATAATATAATTTTATAATATATTTAATTACAAATAATATCTTTTTTTAAACAACTGTTCTCTATTTGAATACATTTTAAAATTTCAACTGTTTTTGATGGCAAATCTGAATTTTTAGCAGGATGTTTAGATGAATTAAAAGTTCAAAAGAACAGCTTTTTTTTGGAATGGTATTCCAAAAAAATATTAAGCTGTATATTTTAAAATATATTCAAATAGATGTTAAGTATTTTTAAAATATTAGTTGTAAAAATCATAATACTGTGTTTTTTATTAAAAAAAAATAATAATAATGAAACCTTGTTGAGAATAAGACTTGTATTACTTTTATTCCAATTACTCCAAACTTTTGATTGCCAGTATATATCATTTTGGGTTACAACCCCCAATGGATCCATAAGGCTCAAAATCATTAGTCTGCTCTTGGCAATAGAAGGATTTACATTGTTAATGCATATCTCTGTTCTATCACAGTACCTGTTATGATGGATGAAGCCATGGAATACCTGGAGAAAAGACAGGTCCAGTATTTAATTTGTTTAATGACTCAATGGTTAGATTCTGTTTTTCTGAGTAAAATATTTGAGATTATGAGAGTTTTTTTAATATATGTGACCCTGGACCACAAAACCAGTTTTAAGTAGCACAGGTATATTTGTAGCAATGGGCTTGTTACGTGATGACGTAATGCGTTCATTGAACGCACCAACGAACGCTGTTTCACTTGAGAATACTATCTCAGCAGCCGTTTATGAGCACTGTTTATTCATAAACATTTAAGTTAAATGTTTTCATATTTACGGTGCACACTACAGTCTCCACGCTCACAGCGTCCCAAACACAAATAATTTTTATATATTTTTTTTTATATTTTCATTGTATGGCTATCTAGGATTTCGATATGGAGTTAAAGGGTAGGATTATAATTTTTTGGTAGTATATCACATATATATCACGTGTATAATTGGTACCATTTGTTGTTTTCTCATGTCATTTGATAGAGGGTTAAGGCTAGAAGGGATACAGCTCTAGCTACTGGGCATGCGCACATCAATCTAATGTTATTTTTGTCACACTGTACAACAATAATACTGTTTTTGTATTATAGTAAGGGCTAAGTTTAGGGTCGGGGTAGGTGTAGACGTAAAAAAAAACCCCAATCTAATAGCTAGAACAATTCATTTCATTGTTAGTTTCCAGTCTGAGGTGTATCCCTTCTAGCCACAACCCTGATAGCCAGAAATACACTGTATGGGTCAAAATTATACATTTTTCTTTTATGCAAAAAAATCATTAGGATATTAAGTAAAGATCGTGTTCCATGAAGATATTTTTGTAAATTTCCTACCGTAAATATACCAATGCTTAATTTTTTTTCAGTAATATGCATTGCTAAGAAGTTAATTTGGACAACTTTAAAGGTGCTTTTCCTCAAAATGTAGATTTTTTTGCACCCTTAGATTCCACATTTTTAAATAGTTGTATCTCAGCCAAATATTGTCCTATCCTAACAAACCATACATCAAAGGAAAGCTTATTTATCCAGCTTTTAGATGTATAAATCCCTTATGACTGGTTTTGTGGTCCAGGGTCACATATGTGCAAAATATAAAGTATAATATCAATAAAAATCACCTGTGAATCCAGAAATGAAGGATACTTTGGATACTTTTGCAGACTGGTTGTTTAAGGCTGATGATACACAGGGCAATTTTTCAGCAATTTTGCCTGGCAACTTTTTTTGGAGCAATGTTGCTTGGGCAATTTCCCATTTGAAAATGGGTAACAAATTCCTATCTGGATACTTTAGATCAGTCGTGGGCCCTGTGTCTCACCTAGTTGCCCACTGATGGCAACATTGCCCAAAGTTGCCCAGCAACATTGCTTGAAAAGTTGCCCTGTGTATCAAAAGACTAAGAGTCTGAGTATTGAGTTTTGCGTTTTTCGTCACTAGATGGCAGTGCTGTAACTAAAGTGACCGTTTTTACCATAATCTGTCCTCTTGTTGGTTTTACAGAAGGAGAATCCATCATTCACCTATGAAGTTATTGTGGTAGATGATGGCAGCAAAGACAAAACTACAGAGGTAGTTTTACTTCTTATATAATATATAATCAATAATAATGAATAAATCCGTTACTGAGCATGTTTATAAACTGAATGCTTGTGTCCTCAGGTTGCCATGAAATACACAAAGAAGTATGGAGCAAAAAAAGTCAGAGTTTTGACGCTGGTGAAGAACCGTGGAAAAGGCGGTGCAGTAAGAATGGTAACAATACAAAAACACGCAGTTCTCCTTATCCACATTTCAGATGAAATGTGATGAAAGACATAATAAATATGCTGTTTGCACTCAGCTGGGAATGTGATCAAACTCAACAATTAATCACTTGCATGGCCTGATGCCTAAACCAGTTTAAATATGTGCTCAATCTCAGCTAAAAGCCTTATTTTGCACTCACTTAGATAATGAAATAGATGAACGCTCTTTCTTATTGTGTTTATGTCTACACAGGGAACGCTAAGCTCTCGCGGACGGCTCATACTTATGGCCGATGCAGATGGAGCCACTAAATTCGCTGACATTGAAAATGTTGAAGAAGGTCTTGAAAGCATCACCGAGAAGCCTGTGAGACACCACGTTTTGTAAATAAAAATAGACAAGCAGCGTATTGCCAATCTCTTGTTGCTATGTAGATTAAATATCTATTTGAAGCCTAGCCAGGAGATAGTTATCAGATTACCAACAGACCTTTCTATGCCAAATGATCTCTGAAAATGTTTCTCATATGTCCATGCAGGATAACATGGCAATCGCCTGTGGATCCAGAGCTCACCTAGAAAAAGAATCAGTGGCTCAGGTACTGAAGCATAACAGTAAATGTTCATTGCGACGTTCAGTGCATTTTCATTCAGTGCACGGTTTCTTCTCGTAACAGCGTTCTATGTTCCGAACGTTCCTGATGTATGGATTTCACTTCCTGGTGTGGTTCTTCTGTGTGAGAGGGATTAAAGACACACAATGTGGTTTTAAGCTCTTCACCCGTGAAGCTGCCTTGAAAACCTTCTCCAGCCTGCATGTGGAACGCTGGTAAGGAGGCTTAAAACTTTTCACATGCAGCATCGAATCCAAGAATCGAAAATAAATGTTCTTGTTCTTTTAGGGCATTCGATGTGGAACTTCTCTTCATTGCTCAGTGTTTTGACATCCCTGTTGTAGAAGTGGCTGTTAACTGGACAGAGATTGAAGGTTTGTGCTGTCAGCTTTAAAATAATTGCACTTGAAGCACAGACAATTAAAAGACTTTTTCTAGCAGTATATGTCACAAAGATGAAGGTTATTTCCTCTGAGGTAATGAAGACTTGTTTTATTGCACATTTTAGGGTCAAAGTTGGTGCCATTCTGGAGTTGGCTACAGATGGGACGGGATCTAGTTTTTATCAGACTGCGTTACCTCACTGGTGCCTGGAAGCTGGAGTCTGAAAGGAAAACTCAGTAGCTTTTGTTACTGTTAGTGCGCTGTTTGTGAGCTAACAGGGGCCGGCGGTTAAATGCATAGTCCATTGCCTCAAATAAGTGCACTGTGAACGAAGTCGGTGAACAGCATTAGCATTTTATTATCGCTGACCGGGCTGTGACCACATAAGGGGTTGTCCTTGTATTTTTTTTTTTTTTAATGTAATATTGCTGTTTTCCGTATTTTCTTTTACATACTGTATTAAGGTTTGATTTGAAAAGGGGCAGATGGTTCTTGGCCAAATAAACAAAAAATATGTAATCAGCATTTCTGCATTTACAACTAATTTAAAAATGTTACATGAAAACAGATGAAGATAAATTATGCTGGGTTTTTTTTAAGTTAATTATGCTTATGTGAAAAACAGATTTTTTTTTTTATTTTTTTTTTTATTCAGAGCATCAAAGAATCATTTCTGGGCCTGATTTGCCATTTCAAAAGAAATGAGAGTGCATTTAACTTGTTTAAAATCAGTGGTACCCAAATCCACTTTTAACACACTCATCCCACGCATACAAGGTTTAAAAACACAGTCGACCGACTGAAATGGTCCATGGTCTGGCATGCACTCAGAGCTTTTTAATGTGGTTTACTCAATGGGCTGCTCTGCACCCTGGAGAGAGTATCCTGTTTGTCCTTCCTTTCTCTCCACCAGGAAGGCATTTGTTTTTATTCAGCCCCTGTGTCTTGTCAGCCACTCTAAAATGGTGTATTTCAATATTTTAAATTGATAAATTACTTTAAAGATCAGTAATTTAAGCAGCTATTGATGTATTGTATTTTCCCCGTCTTTGCTAAGCCCTAAATATAGACCCTCCTCTGTAATGTATATGATCCTGTGCACCTTGATTGAAGAGGATCGTTTTGCGGTGCCCTTTTATTGGAAGCGAATTCTCCCCCTGCCAAACTCATTTGATCAAAGAGAGCACTAAATATGCGAGCTGTCATTATTAGGAGTATTGTTACGTTCCCCTGCAGTTGTTGTAAACTGTGAAAATGTCAAACTTCTAGACTCTCTGTCGCCATCCTGGCTTGCGTCATTAACTGGACAAGTCACTGTGCGCACACAATCGAAGTGTATCCGTCCGCGCCGAGGAGCGCACGAAAAGTAGTTCTATCGATAAACGCTTTGGCACTCCGCCAGTCTGGCAACGAATCTGTTTTGATTTTTACTACGATAATTTGTATTTCATCTTTAACAAGCTGCTACTTTTCAAGTGCTAAAATATATCAGGTATGTGTTCACAGAGAATTCTTTTTGTTCTGTTTTAAATGAACACCTGTATTTTTTATTTTATTTTATCTAAATTATTAAATAATTAGACTCTTAAATTGCAAATTCCCATGTTAGCGTTGAAATAAGCAGGTTAGGAGTTTTATGGGATTACCCCCCAATTTAAGACCCCTCAAATGGCAAAACAAAAGGTTGTGTGCAATGTCATAAACGAACTTATTTTAAAAACACAAGTATGTATTCACCTTTGACGCGGATGTAAGCCTATGGGTGAGACTTCCGGTTCATTAGCTGCTACAGGAAAATGAGAAGAATAACAAGGTGCATTAAACAGTAAAACTGTTTTCACTACAAACCAGTGTGCTCATAATTAAGATAATACATTAAAATAATACGGTAAAACACACCAAATTGCAATATCAAGCGGCAAAATGAGCTGTTTTGTTCAGCTACGAAAATTAACCATGGTTTTACTCCAAAAAGCATGGTTACTATAGTTAAACCATGGTAACCACAAATTAACTATGGTCTTGCTACACTAACCACAGTTTAAGTATGGTATTTGTAGTAAAACTATGGTTATACACATGGTAATCAATGCGCCAAAAACGATGGTTACTACAATTTGTTTCGTAAGGGTAAAAATAGCGGACGCGAATGAGACCGCAAGCCAGACCCATACAATTTAAACTCTTACAGGAAGAAAAAGGTGGATAATCCATGGTTCAACAGGGTTCACAAGCAACATGTTAGTAGCCGTAAAAGTGAGATTATCCTACAAGTAAGTGAGAAGATCTGATTTCCCTTGGTGTAACCATGACAACCATAGCAACAGCATCTTCTTTGGGATCGATATGTGACCGTGTATGTATGGACAAAGGTGCTATTGTATGTATGTGTGTGTGTGTGTGTGTGTATATATATGTGTATATATATATATATATATATATATATTTTTTTTTTTCATCAAAGTACATGATCCTTAACCGATTTTTTTTCTTTCAAATTTCTAACAGAAATTCCTTTGGAACGTTTACCGTTTGAAATAATTCGCATTCTGGAAATTTCAGCTGCAATAAAAGTCAAGAAAACGTCAACAAATCACTTTCGCTTTACAACAAGGTGCATCACTTCCTGTGAAAGGAAAAACAACTGTCCGCGCTTGTCATCTGACCCTGAAAACGAATTAAAAGTGAAACGCCGCTGCCTACAATGACCTGTTTTTTCTCAAATAATAGGCCTGTGAATGAGACTCAGGCTGTTCTTTTTGAATGCGATGATCCCTCTGTGTGTCTGACGTCCTGGGAGAGTTCCAGGAGCTGCGGATGAATTCCGCACGAAGGCGCTGAGGCTCCAGTCAGACTGACGCCGCGGCGCTCACTCCATCCAAACACACGCGCTGTACACCTCCAATCGGAGCGAGATTCAGCGTTCGGCTGTTTCGCGGAATTACCCGACTACGCGGACTGTTATTCGACTTGTCACAGTAAGGTAAGGAATAAAACGCGTATTATACATGCACTTCTGAGTTTATTTCAGTATTTAAAAATGAAACGTTTGATCAAAAATAAGTCATGAAGTCATGAGTTTTTTTACTTTTTTTTGTCTTGACACACTTTACTTGTTCTTCTCAGCTCAAAACTTGTTGCTTCTTGCATGTAAACCCATAACACGTTTGGCTTCGTAAACACAGACATTGTTTGTTTTGCCACTTGCTGTTTAAAGATGCTGCTCCATAGAGAGGCGTCGTGACAGTTACCACACCTGGAGTAGTTTTATAAATAAGTGCTAAATGTAACATTACAACGTTTGCTAAAGCAAAAACAAAGTGAAGTAGATGGAAAGGATGTGTATGCGCGTTTGCGGGGGAGTTAGGTGATTAAGCCTATCTCAGCACTCAGACTGCCAGACGCCAGTTTCATAAGGACACACTGCCTTTGAGAACAGAGCAGATGAATTCACCCTCAATTGATCTGCCTGCCTGCGCCTCTATTTGAAACCAAGGCATGATTTCATGCACTAGTCCTATATGGTCTCGTTTTTCTCCTGTGGTTATTTGATTTAGATAGGGGTGTGTTAACACCTTTGGTATTGCATGCAATAATATTTTCAGAAGCTATTATTTGCCTGGTCTGGCCAAAGATGGAAGCAAGCATCTCTGGTTTCAAATGCTCAAACGGCATTGATTTTTGGCAGATTGGTTTCTGCATCAGAAAGCTTCGGCAGGAAAGGGAGAGGACGAATAGGTGAGGTCCAGTGAGAGACACTGTAGGACCTGTTGACAGCACCAATAACTCAGCAATAATTCAGAAATCCCAGCATGCACAGATGCATGATGCTGGGTTCCAGTATCAGATCTTGAGATAGGAAAATGTTGCTTTGCGCCAATAAATTACACTCTAATAGGGTGAATCTTCCAAAATCATAAAAAGCAAGAAATTATGTTTTGCTTAAAGAAAATGAAGCCATTTAGTTTAATATTAATTTAGATTTTGGGATTGTTTGGCATTCATTTTCTTTACAATTAAGCACACTTTTATCGCTAATTCACGTTACCATAATGCAAAAAGTATACATGTTTGTTTTACTAAATACATAAATAACAATAAAAATGTCATTTTCATTTGTGTAATGTAAAAAAGATTTCTTTGACCACACTGTAAATAGTTTTTGACATTTCCATTTGCACTGATTTAAATATATATGTTATTTTATTTATTTAAAATGTTAAACCATTTTTACATTTACATTTAGTCATTTGGGAGGCGCTTACATCCAGAGCAATTTACAACAAGCAATTTATCATAGGTTCTAATTATCATAAATTATTTCATTTTTTAAATAATTTTAATGTTTTTAATGTTTTAATTATTTTTATGTAACTAAATAATTTAAAATAGTTAAGTAATTTTTAAAAATGTTAAGTATTTTAAAATAAATAACAGTTAATTACAGTTGAGGAATACAACAATCAATTTATCGTAAGTTCTAATGATTATAAATTATTTAATTTTTAAATAATTAATTTGTAAATATTTATTAATTTAATTTTTAAATAATTAAATCATTTAAATAGTTTTAAAATGTTAAATAATTTAAAATAAATAACAATTAATTACAGTTGAAAAATACAACAGGGGATTTATCATGAGTCCTAATAATCATAAATTATTTAATTTTTAAATAGGTAATTTTTAATAATGTAATCATTTAATTTTTAATAATTAAATAATTTAAAGTATTTACTAAAAAAAAATGTTAAATAATTTGAAATAAATAACAACTAATTACAGTTGAGGAACAAAAGAAGCAATTTATCAGATTATCAGATATAGAAGTTCTAATTATCATAAATAATATAATTTTTAAATAGTTCATTTTAATCATTTAATTTGTAAATAATTAAATTATTTAAAATATTTAAATGATTAAAAAATGTTAAATAATTTGAAATAAATAACAGCAATTACTTTTGAGGAATACAAGTGATTTATCATAAGTTCTCATTATCATAAATTATTTAATTTTTAAATAATTCATTTTTAATAATTTAAAATATTTAAATAATTAAATATGTTTAATTTAAAACAAATAACAACAACTTATTACAGTTGAGGAAAACCACAAGCGAATTATCATAAGTTTTAATTATCATATATTATGTAGTTTTTAAATAGTTAATTTTTAATCATTTAATTTTAAAATAATTAAATAATTAAAAATATTAAAATAATTAAAAAATATATTAAATAATTTAAAATAAATAACAACAATTAAGTACAGTTGAGGAATACAATAAGCGATTTATCATAAGTTTTAATTCTAATCAATTATTTACTTTTTAATCACTTTTAAATTATTTAGAAATTAACTTTTAAATTATTTAGAAATTACATTTTTAAATAATTAAATAATTTAAAATAATTAAATCATTTTTAAAATGTTAAATAATTTGAAATAAATAACAACTATTTATGTATTTATTTATTTATTTAATGCAAAATTGTATTAATCTGACATGCTTTTTTGTTTCTTTCACCAGAGAAAACCAGCTGACCGCCTAATGTAAAAATCACTGTCAGGGGGTTTATTATATACCCGCCTGTGTCTTGTCTGTAAAGAAATAAACTGAGGCTCCTGGGTTGGAGTGATTTAAAACAGATCTGCCCCAAGCTTTGAGAAAAATCCAGTCCCTGTTGTCGCCTCATCCCATAATGCACTCCACTACATCCATCACGTCCCTCTTCTCCTTCACCAGTCCAGCTGTGAAACGGCTGCTGGGCTGGAAACAGGGAGACGAGGAGGAAAAGTGGGCAGAAAAGGCTGTGGATTCCCTCGTAAAGAAGCTCAAGAAAAAGAAAGGGGCCATGGAAGAACTGGAAAAGGCTCTGAGCTGCCCTGGCCAGCCTAGTAAATGCGTCACCATCCCTCGATCCCTAGACGGGAGGCTCCAGGTGTCCCACCGTAAAGGTCTACCGCACGTTATCTACTGCAGAGTGTGGCGCTGGCCGGATCTTCAATCCCACCACGAGCTCAAAGCGCTAGACTGCTGTGAGTTTCCTTTCGGCTCAAAGCAAAAGGAGATCTGCATCAATCCATATCATTACCGCCGTGTGGAGACGCCAGGTATAAATTGATACACAAACCACTTTGTGTTTTTTTTCTGTCTGTATCAATTATCGCTTTATGAATCTGTAAGTAACTCTTCTTACTCTTTTTTTCAAACAGTTCTACCGCCGGTTCTTGTGCCACGTCACAGTGAGTTTAATCCCCAGCACAGCTTGCTGGCAAAGTTCCGGAACGCTTCCCTACACAACGAGCCTCTCATGCCCCAAAATGCCACTTACCCAGACTCCTTCCCTGCGATGCCCTGTAGCTCATTCTCTTCATCTCCTTCCAGCTCTTTAAACCAGTCCCCGACTGCACACAGTTACCCCAACTCCCCCAGCAGTGGGACCGACCCTGGGAGCCCCTACCAAATCACAGGTGATTTCTCAAGCATTTTATTCTATGTTTTGGTTTCTTAAAGAGGTCATCGGATGCAAAGTTCACTTTTAAAGTTGTTTGAACATTAAAGGAAAAGTCCACTTCCAAAACAAAGATTCACATATAATGTACTCACCCCATTGTCATCCAAGATGTTCATGTCTTTCTTTCTTCTGTCGTAAAGAAATTATGTTTTTTGAGGAAAACATTTCAGCATTTTTCTCCATATAATGGACTGATATGGTGCCCCGATTTTGAACTTCCAAAATGCAGTTTAAATGCGGCTTCAAACGATCCCAAATTCGGTTGTAAATGATCCCAGCCAAGGAAGAAGGGTCGCTCGTCTTGCCTTGCTCTCGTTGAACTGTGTATTCTGGCTCAAGACAGTTAGAGTATGTTGAAAAACTTCCATCGTATTTTCTCCCCCAACTTCAAAAATCATTTCAAAATCATCAAACATTGCTACAGAAGTACCGACCCAGTCTTTGAAAAGTGAACATGCAAAGAAGATCAAACACCATTAACAAAAAGGTAAAACAGCGATATAGGATGATTTTGTAGTTGAGGGAGAACATGAGATGGGAGTTTTTCGACATACCCTAACTGACATGAACCGGAACAAAAACAGTCCAGGCAGAGTAAGACAAGATGAGCGTTTGACATTAAAAAGTATATAAATTGTATTATTTTTATGAAAATAACTAGATAAGACCCTTCTTCCTCGGCTGGGATCGTTTACAACCGCATTTGGGATCGTTTGAAGCCGCATATAAACTGCATTTTGGAAGTTCAAAATCGGGGCACCATATCAGTGCATTATACGGGAAAATGCTGAAATGTTTTCCTCAGAAAACATTATTTCTTCACAACTGAAGAAAGAAAGACATGAACATCTTGGATGACAATTGGGTGAGTACATCATATGTGAATCTTTGTTTTGAAAGTGGACTTCTCCTTTAATGTGTGTACATACCTACCCTATAATGATAAAAATCCATGCAGTGGTTTTTAATGAATCTGTAAAAATAATATCCCCTTTTTCAAATCGAGCCATTCTCAGATGTCTGTCGGTGTGGCATCACACCCACAGAGGCCGCTCCCACGATAGTTGACTGACATGAGCGTCTTACCTCAGACCCGCCTTACATCAGCTGTGACAGTCCGACCTCCATTGTTTCGATGCCGGAGCAGGGATGTAAGTTAGACAAGAATATCTCCGATTGAGCGATTGAGGTGTTGTGTTGCTGGATGTAATAATGAACATAGTGGTCGTCATTTACTCCTGATATCTGAGCCGCTGAAGATGCAGTGGATTATGTTTGTTTGTGAAGGGAATGCGCCTCCCGATCTACATATATCCGTCTATGTTTGTGCAAATCATTCGTGATCCAGCTTCACTTACAGCAGAAGTGAGTATAAGCGTTTTTCAATGAATCTTTGCCTTTCAATGAATCGATCGCCTTTCCTATTAACGTGCTAGTTAGCAGGTTTAGTGGCTAAATGCGGCTAAATGCTACTGAAGTAAACAGGCCCATCACACCACAGAGAGAAGAGAGGGGCAGGGTGAGCAGAGCTCATTAACATTTAAAGCAACCTTGACCAGAATGGGATGATTTTTGCAGAGCTGATTTTGGCAAGGTAAAAAGGTGTTATTTACACTACCATTGAGAAATTTTAACCAAACCATGTTATAGACTTTTCATTAAGACCCTAAAGAATCATATCAACTTGTGGAAAATGGGCATCTGATGACCCCTTTAAGTATAGTGCCATTGAATTGCATATGTTTATACAAGTCATCTTGATCATTCACAGCAGAGACGCCTCCACCACCCTACAGTATGATGGAGACGTCTCCATCTGAGGATGTGAAACCGGGAGAGTCCTCCACCACCACTAAACTCATTCTGTCAGCCCCACATAGAGGTGAGACACTGGACTAAATACACATATTGTCCATTGTTTACCTACTCATTTACAGTGTCATTATTGTTAACTGTAACTAAAACGGTTGAAAATTGTTTTTGTTCATTGAAATAAAGCTGAAATAAATTATTGGATTGAAATATTAGATGAAAATTTGAACTTTAAACAAAAATTTAAAGTGAAAATTGAAAACACATTGAAAATACACATATATAAAATACATTGAATTACTAAAATTGATAAATCATTAATATTACTGTATTTTAACTATTATAAGATTATTTTAATTATGCTTATTTATTTCAGTATGCATTTTTTTGTGTGTATATATATAATTTATTACTATTATTTTTATTAATATTAAGTCATTTAATATTACTATAATTTTATTATCATTTTTTATTCCTTTTGTTTTTATTTTGTTTAATTGTATTATTTATGTACTTTTAAACTTACGTTCTTCTAATGGGTTAAAATTGTAAAAAGCATAGTATTTGTACAAATAGCAGCTTTTCTGACTAAAATGTAAATAAAAATACAGCTAAATAGAAATATTTGAAGAAAATGTTAACATTGTTAAAACAACAAAATGACTAAAACTTAAATAACAAAAAACTGAAAATATAAAAATAAAAGCTAATTTAAAATGTTAATAAGTACTAAAATAGTATATAAATAACACTTGAATAATTTATTTTAGAATAAAAAGAATCAAAACTATGAAATAACACAATTTCATTCATTAATTTTTACTAAAATTGATATATCATTAACATTAATATATTTGAACTATTGTATAATTATTTTTTTATTATGCATATGTATTTCACCATGTATGTTTATGTGAATGTTTATGTGTGTACGTTTTATTTGTTTTATTTTACTATTATATTATTTTTATTTTTTAATTCTTTTTTTGTTTTATTTTATTATTTATGTATTTTTGTACATTTTATTATAATTTTTAAATTACATTCTTATAAGGAAGTCTGTTCTAGGTTGGTTGGGTAGGGGCTAAAATTGTAAAAAACAGTATTTGTACAAACAACAGCATCTATTCTTGAAATAAAATAAAATTATATAAACAGTACTACTAAAATAGAAATAACAACAAAATGACTAAAACCTAAATAAAAATACAAATATAAATAAATACTAAAATGATTAATTTTAGAATAAAAATAATCAAAACTATGAAGTAGCACAATTTATGAAGTAAAATTAACAAAATACGTTGAATTACTAAAGTTGATATTAACAATATTTTATATTTGTGTTTTATATTGTATATTAGATTTTACTTCTAATAGTCATCTCTGACATCATCATCTACTTCTAGCAGTCATTTCTGGGTTGGTTGGGTAGGAGTTAAAATTGTAAAAAGCATAGTATTTGTACAAATAAACATTTGTTCTTAAAATAAAATAAAATTGTACAAAAAAGAATTACTAAATTTGAAATATATATTAAAATTATTAAAACAAAATGAATAACAAAAAGAAAATATATAAATTAAAAGCTCATTCTTTTATAAAGTATTAATAAATACTAAATAATACTAAAATAATTCATTTTAGAATAAAAATCATCAGAACTATGAAATAATGCAAATGAAAAAATAATCATGTAGTGGCAAAAATGTAATATAACACTAACACGGAATCAGAATCCGCCCGACTTTAAAGAGCCGGAGTATTTACAGCTGCAAATGACTGCAAGCGCTTATAATAAACAGAACATTATCACGCCTTGGTGTGGACGCTAATACAGTTATTGTTCTTGGACAGGCCTGAACCTATCCATTTAAAACAAATTAAGTCAAATTAGAATTTATTAAATCATATATATTATATTTGAATATAAATCTAATTTCTAATTTCAAGCTTTTAAGCATAAACCAGATGAAAATGTTTTTAAAAACTTGAGAAAAATAAATCCCAGGCTGTTTCCAAACAGTGAAAGTGTAATCATGACAACATTATTTCTGATTAAAATGCATCATGAATATGGAATGAATTTGAATACTATAAGACAGCGTTTCTCAACTCCAGTCCTCGCGCCCCCCCACTATGCTAATTTTGAATGTATCTCTTATCACGTACGGCAATTGTTCTATTCGACCATGAAGTGCCCTGCGAAGTGGACATCACCAGATATTCCGCCATGATTCCCGTTCGAAACGAGTGTATACGTTCCATTCAAAGGGCATTAAAGAGTGCGAGAGGTGAATTTAAATTGTATTTATTTACAGAAGTATATGATGTCACATTTCACACTTCTCTAGTAAGTTTCGTCTGTGTGTGAAGACGCTGCAGGCAGCGGCGCAGCGCAAATCCATAAAGGAACGTTCCGAAGTGAAGCAAACTCAGGGAGCAGGGAGCAATGAACACTATGTAGGGATCATGTCAATCGGAACACAGTTCATGCACGTAGCTCATGATAACGAGCTGGTTATCTGAATCAGGTGTGTTAACTAGAAGAGACACGCAAAATAAGCATAGCGGGGGGGCGCAAGGACTGGAGTTGAGAAACGCTGCTATAAGATATGAAACATTACATGTTTTTTTTTATTTTGCAGACTTGAGGCCAGTGTGTTATGAGGAACCAGAATACTGGTGTTCAGTGGCATATTACGAGCTAAACAACAGGGTGGGCGAGACGTTCCATGCCTCTTCCAGAAGCATCCTCGTGGACGGTTTTACGGACCCCTCCAACAACAAGAACCGCTTCTGCCTCGGATTACTATCCAACGTCAACCGAAACTCCACCATTGAACACACTCGCAGACACATCGGCAAAGGTTCGTTTAAAGTTTTACGTTCTTTGATGAGTTTTTTGGGTTGGAAATAGACAGAAAATAAGATCAAGCTGCTGATAATGTCTTTCATCAGTTGATTCAATTCCAAGAGAAAGTAAAACCCTTAAATCACCACTCGCTAGACACTGTTTTATGGCGCCAGATTGGGCTGGCCAGTCAACACTGCACTTCAGAAAGCCGGCGAGACAGATAGAGTCCACATTATCCAAATGTTGGCTTTTCTCAGGGCGCTAGATGAGCGTCACTCTGCCAGTGTTGGAAACACATTAAGTGTTGCCATAGGTTACAGCAGTGACAGGGTGGAGTATGCCCACATACACATGCCAGGCACAGATGGACGGAGGCCAAGTTTGAGTTCCATCTACTTGTGTGAGAGATCCTGGTGGGAAAAGCGCCAAGGACAACGACATAATCCAGATCAGGATGCTTCAGGAGAATGGAGATTATTAAGGTTTCCGCTTGGCACGTGATAAAACGTTATGAATACTGGCTTTGGGGATAATGATTTCTGGGATTTACCAAGTTCAGAGGTGGATATGCTGGTTTATAAGCCAACTTTGTGCTTGTGGTAAACACATTTGTAGAAATTGTTAGATGACTCTCTTTTCCTCTTTTGTTTTAGGTGTGCACTTATATTATGTCGGAGGGGAGGTGTACGCAGAGTGTTTGAGCGACAGCAGTATTTTCGTACAAAGTCGGAACTGTAACTACCAGCATGGTTTCCATCCCACCACCGTCTGCAAGATCCCGAGTGGATGCAGCCTGAAGATATTCAACAACCAGCTGTTTGCCCAGCTGCTGTCACAGTCAGTCAATCACGGCTTTGAGGTGGTGTATGAACTTACCAAGATGTGTACCATCAGAATGAGCTTTGTCAAGGTAAAGAGGTTTATATAGAATATGTGGTGCATCATGAGCAGCTAATAAAAGTTATGTTATGTTAACACCCTAACAGCCACCAGCAGATGAACCAACTCATTAGAGTCACTAGTCAAATCTACACTGGGAATAAAATGACTCTGTTTGTGAGGTATGCTTCTGATTCACTTGAAAGAACTGAATCATTAGCGTGTTTCCTTTAGGAATCAGTCTGCATTGGTTCCACTGTATGTGTTTGATTCACTTAGAAGAACAGATTCATTAGAGTCATTACCTAAGGAATCAGCCTTGAATGGTTGCGCCGTATGTGTTTGATTCACTTAGAAGAATCATTCAGGAATCAGACTACTGTGGTTGTGCTGTATGCTTTTGATTCACTAAAAACAACAGATTCATTCGAGTAATTAATTAAGGAATCAGACTATTCTGGTTGTGCTGTATGGTTTTGATTCACTAAAAAAGAACAGATTCATTAGTCATTAACTACGGAATCAGCCTTGAATGGTTGCGCCGTATGTGTTTGATTCAATTAGAAGAATCACTCAGGAATCAGACTACTCTGGTTGTGCTGGATGCTTTTGATTCACTAAAATGTAACAGATTCATTAGTCATTAACTAAGGAAACAGCCTTGAATTATTGCACCATATGTGTTTGATTCACTTAGAAGAATCATTCGGGAATCAGACTCTGAGACTCTGTGTTTGATTCACTTAGAAGAACAGTCTGATAACAGTTATTTTTCAGGAATCAGACTACTTGCGCTGTATGCTTTTGATTAACTAAAAGAATCATTCAGTAATCAGACTACTCTGGTTGTGCTTTGATTCACTAAAAAGAACAGATTTATTAGAATCATTAAGTAAGGAATCAGCCATCTTTGGTTGCACTGTATGCGTTTGATTCATTTAAAACAACAGACTCATTAGAGTCATTAACTAAGGAATCAGCCATCATTGGATGCGCTGTATGTGTTTGATTCACTTAGAAGGACTGGCTCATAAGAGTCATTCATTTTGGAATTAGACTACTCTGGTTGTGCTGTATGCTTTTGATTAACTAAAAAGAACTGATTCATTATAGTCATTCATTAAGGAATCAGCCCTCATTGGTTGTGCTGTATGCTTCATTCACTTAGAAGTACTAACTCATAAGAGTCATTTGTTTGGGAATCGGACTACTCTGGTTGTGCTGTATGCATTTGATTCACTAAAAAGCACAGATTCATTAGTCATTAACTAAGGACTCAGCCATCATTGGTTGTGCTGTATGCATTTGATTCACTTAGAAGTACTGAGTCATAAGAGTCATTAATTTAGGAATTAGACTACTTTGGTTGTGCTGTATGCTTTTGATTCACTAAGAAGAATTGACTCATAAGAGTCAATCATTTGGGAATCAGATTACTCTGGTTGTGCGGTATACTTTTGATTCACTAAAAAGAACTGATTCATTAGAGTCATTCATTAAGGAATCAGCCTGCATTGGTTGCACTGTATGCATTTGATTCACTTAGAAGAACTGACTCATAAGAGTCATTCATTTGGGAATCAGACTACTCAGGTTGTGCTGTATACTCTTGATTCACTAAAAAGAACAGATTGAATAGAATCATTACCTAAGGAATCAGCATTCAGTGGTTGCGCTGTATGCATTTGATTCACTTAGAAGAACTGGCTCATAAGAGTTATTCGTTTGGGAAATCAGACTACTCTGGTTGTGCTATATGCTTTAGATTCACTAAAAAGAACATTGGTCACTGGAAAATTAGTTTTGCCTTTGATTCACTAAAAAGATCTGGTTCCTAAGAGTCATTCATTTGGGAATTGAACTACACTGGTTGTACGGTATGCTTTTGATTTACTAAAAAGATCCAGAGTCATAAATTCGGACACTGTACTACAGTAGTTACACTTTTTCATGCTTGTAGATTCAGTAGCAGTGTCACTGATTAAGAAGTGAATGAAACACTGTCAAAGTATAATATAATAATATACAATATTTTACATAATACTCTGCTTTCAAGCTTATTAACCAATAATATGGGTGAAAGGTGCTTTTTAGCACTATCGCAATACAGAAAGGTCATCAACGTCATTCACAAGCTAACAGCTCTTGAGGTGCTTAGCACTTCCAAATAGAAAATCTTCTATGTGTTGCTATGCAAACTCAATATGTAGTTATTCTAATCTCTGGCTTGCTGTCTTATGGATGTAGCTCTGCCAAAACACACTGCAGATCCCATAGCTCGAGAGTTCTCAGATTACTGACTGATACGACTGATGATTCCCTGCTCAATTTGTGTGTATGCAAACACAAAACATGTTTATAATAATTTCTATGTTAAATTGTGAATGAAGTGGAAGAATTTTGGGGCAACAAGTTTGCAGTTATTTCTGCAATCCCTGTTGCTGCTGCTATGCAATTGAAAATATAAATATATATTTAAATATTTAAGTATTATTGTTGTTGATTTCTTTTAAAATCTGTTTTAGATGTTGTATAAACACACCCAGTTATTAAAAATGAAATCTGTCCTTTTCCTAGGGCTGGGGAGCCGAGTACCATCGTCAGGATGTAACCAGCACCCCCTGCTGGATAGAAATCCACCTGCACGGGCCCCTGCAGTGGCTAGACAAAGTTCTGACCCAGATGGGCTCTCCACACAATCCTATTTCTTCCGTGTCCTAATGAATTACAGAACAAGGGGAATATAGTTCTCCAATAGACTTTCATAGCGCCCCAAGACACATAATGCTCTTACTCTTGTCTTTTCAGTGGATGTTTATGGTACTGCTATAGGATCAGCCAGGAAATATGTACAATATCATGCTGTTAAATAAGCAGTAGTTAGATGAGTGTTGCAATGATTTTAATAAAAAAAAAAACAGAAAAAACACTACTACTTCACAGTATGTAGTAGCTGAGATCAATTCAGACAGAAGCTCTCTAATAGAAAGCCAAAGAAATGTGTTAGTAGGCAGGTACTTGTTCTGGAAATGGTTTATTTGTGTCATATTTTGAGTAATATGTACCTTCTATAGCATTTCATGTTGTTTTCTTCATTTGCGTTAGCTGTCCTTGTAATACAAAAAACCCTCTTCTATTTGTGGCTGTTTACTTTTTTGACCAAAAAATCCGTAAGTATTAATGCTTTTACAGCTGAAAAAGGGCAGGTTATTACTGCAATTTTCTCAAGATCAATAAAACTTCATTTGCTTGTTCTTAGCAACTTAATAATAAAGCTGACTTAACAATTCTGTGTGTACGCTGTTACTTTCAGCTACACGGTCAAGATGTGGTGAAACTAAATTGTAGCTTTCAACATCATTACAGATTAGATAAAGGTTGCTAAAAATGTTTGTTTTTTTTGATAAAAGCTGCCATTTCATTTGTTCTATCAATAATTTAAAAATCCTAAATGACACTACATGTGGTCGAACAGGTTGGCTATTCAAACTGATTGTTGATATTTAGATTTAGCTGCTAATTCATGATCTCAAGAGCTTGATGATGACAGTAGTACTTCAGATCGATCAGATCTTTGTCAAATATCAGTTTTCAAAATGCAGTGTTAATAGTCTCCACACCATCTAGGATGGCTGTAGGTCACAAACGCTCATGGTTCCCACTTGAATATAGAATACTGCCCATTTAAAAATGTCTGTGAAAATGTTACTGCATTAAGTCCTCTTCGGTCTTCAGTAGTTGTGCTGTGTTTGAGCTCGGTTCTGTGTGGTCAGTAAACGCTGCTGCTGCTGAAGGAAACTGATGACTTCTGGACTCCTTAACAGAGACTGAAACCCAAAAATAACACAACATGAGCTAATGGTAAGTCATTCAGTTAATATAAACATTAATAGCATTTATATTACAAATAACATATACATATGATATACAATATGCATATGAAATAAAGAATAGTTGGCATACAAATGAGTTAATCATACAAAGGAGATATTGATTACAAAAAAGATTTAAAAACTGAAAAATGAATGTTCAGAAATAGTTGAATTAGATGTTATTACTTTAATTTACTAATTTTATTTATATATTTTAGTTATTGTTAACTAAAGCTAATACTATTTAAAAAGTTGAAAAAATAAATTAGTATCTGGAAATACATAAAAACTGAAACATGAAATAAAAATTAAATATAAAATTTTTTTTATTTAAAATAATATTTAAAAATACGTAAAAAGTGACAAGGCGCACAATAAAATTACTAAAAATAAACTACTTAAAATAAAATCTAAAAGAATAGCAACAACTATAATAGTATATAGATAATACTAAAATAAAACTGCTCTGCAACCACTGAATTAGGTTTCTAGGTGTGTAAATCTACTATAGTAAACTAAATAAGTCACTTTTCTATGAAATATTCAGTTAATATAAATATTAATAGGTTTTATTTTACATAAAATTCACTAACCCAGTGAAACAAAGAATAGTTGGTGTACAAATCAGTTAATCATACAAAGGAGAGACTTAATGTAACAAATATTAGATAAAAATGTAGAAAAATGTTTAGGTTGAAAAAATAAATCACTAACAGGAAACAAATAAAAACTAAAACTGAAACAAAATAGAAATTAAATATTAAAAAATGACTTAAAAACTTATTAAAATTCTAAAATTATTCTTAAAAATAATAGTCTCTCCTCTGTATGATTACTAATTTAGATTTTAAAAAGTTTTGAAAAATGAAAAATTAACCTTCAAAAATATTGAATTAAATGTTAGGATTACTTTTTTTTTTTTTACTAATTTATTTATTTATTATTTTAGTTATTATTGTGAACTTAAACTAATACTATTAAAAATGTGTTCATTAAAATAAAGCAGAAATAAAATAAATATTAAATGAAAAATTATTAAAGAAAGTTTATATTAAAAAATTAATTACAAACTGGAAATACATAAACTAAAATGTAAACATGAAAGAGAAATTAAATATTTAAAAAAAATCTTACAATTTGTTAAAATAAAAAAATATATATTATAACAAATAATATTAAAAATACATCAAAAGTGACAAAGGTGCACAATAAAATTACTAAAAATAAACAACTAAAACTACTATAATAAACTAAATAAAAAGTCACTTTGCTATGAAATAATATTCAGTTAATATAAATATTAATAGCATTTATATTTCATATAAAATATACATATGAGGTTTTAAAAATACATAAAATTCACTAACCTAATTAACTAAAATAACACTGCTCTGCACCAACTGCATTAGGCTACTATGTGTGTATGACTACAACTAAAACTACTCTTGTGCAAAACCCCCAAAAAAGTGTTTTACTGCACTTACCAGTCTTTTTTGGTTCAGCACCTGCTCAATGAGGGACGGTCTGGCTGGTCTGTCTCCCATGTTACCCAGCCGTTGCTTAGTAACAGATACAGGCCTCTCCTCCGAACCCTCCTTCACATCACGAACAGATAAAACAATACAAAATAAGCGGATAAAGTTGTAATGAAACCTCATTTACCGAAGCGGTTATTTATCCCAAATACACACTTCCTTACGTCTAGTTTTCCCGACGACATGGCCTGGTCGCTTTTCTTTTTCTTATACTTGTCCTTGTACATTTTATTCCGGTGTTTTTTGCACATCCAGGGTTTCCTGGCTTTGGCCACCTGCGTCGTGGTCTCCGTGCAGCCGTCATAGATGCAGGTCTTGGGCACGTTCTCGCTCTCCCCGGACGTCTCGTCGTCGTTGAGCTCCTCCGGACTGGCCGCGCCGTCTCTCGCCTCCGGCACGTCGCTCTCATCGCCCGGGTCTTCAGCGTCGTACGGGAAGTTCTCTGGGTCGGACGGGGTGGTGTTGCTGTCCCCGGCTGCGGGGGTTTGACCGTCTTTACCCGTGTTTGCTAAACTGAGATGAACGTTGTCGCTCATTTTGTCTTTTTAGAATAAAAGCCAAATTCGCACCTGTCATCCGACCTTCATGAACGTACTGACCAGACTTGCTTCGTATAAAAATACGGAATAAATTAGTGTTAAGCTGATTTTATATAACTATCGTTAAAAATGACGCATTTTTAAATAAAGTAACACAATAAGTATGATCTATACGCATAAAAACGGAAGAATATAAGCTGTGAAGGACTCCTGTCACGACAAAAACAAAACAGCGATGGCCGCTACAGAAAGAGAGACTCGCCTGTGTGATCAAATGGACGTTGCGCCCTCTAGCGGCACCACACTGCAGTGCATATATTTCACTGAACTACAACTGCATATTGGGGCATTTGGACGTGTGAGCGACTCTGAAATATATAAATGTCATTGAATTAGACATTAAATGACAATGAATGACAAATGATAGCCCCAAAACAGTCAAAAGTTTCTATTCCGTTTATGCCGCTTCGTGTCTTTCATACTAACCTGCTAACAAACAAAAAGACCTAAATGCATCGTCGCTAAAGCCTCGAAATCACATCTTACGTAGGGGTAAGTTATTGTTACATCTAACCAGTGTTGGGGAGTAACTAGTTACATGTAACGGAATTACGTAATTTAATTACAAAATAAATTAACTGTAATTAGTTACAGTTACTGAGAAAAATGTGTAATTAAATTACAGTTACTTTTGAAAAATTCCAGTGATTACAAAGGGGATTACATCTGAATTTTTTCACACCCCCACCCCCACTTACAGATTTAATTGACTTCTTCCATAAATTTCAGTGACTGCTCTTAAATGAGACACCAATGTTTCAGGAGTTTAGGACACAGAATAGGACACATGCTTATTCAATAACAGTTTTATTTCCTATTTTGGTTCATGCATAAACTTTATTTTTTAAGATTGTTTTTTCCAAGGCATTGTTAGATGCTAGTGTTTTCTGTCATATGCAAACATTTAATTTCAAACCCAGTATCATAGCTATTAAACTATTTCTTGTTATGATGTTATTTATGTTATGATCTTGTTATGACATATAGTGCAGCTGCGCTCACGGTGACCCGAGTTCGATTCCCGTCTCGAGGTCCTTTGCTGATCCCGCTTCCCTCTCTCCTTCCAGCTCTTTCCTGTCATCTCTCTACTGTCCTATCACAATAAAAGGCATAAAAAGCCCCCAAAAAATAAGTGAAAAAAAAGTCTGAATTTGTGGTGGCTGTGCTTCAAATTAAATTATTACACAGCTCATTCGGGGCAACTTAAGTCAGTGCTATATGCTTGATAATTTTTCTTGGCAGAAGCTTTGCGTTTGGTTAGCTAATAAAATATTAAAGCTTAATTCAATTTTATGTTTACAATTTCTTAATTCTGTCATCCTGGCACTTGCTCTGTTGTTTCATACAAACGCAGCTGCTGCCATTTTTTTTGTACACCGTAATGGATTATAAGATAACTAACAAACTAGTACTACTACTTAATTATTTATGTGGTGAAATGTTGTGTAATAAAAGTGGTATGACTGCACTGTATCCATAAAATGTCTAGTTTGAACTTGCCGTTTGCAAGGCAAGGTTACATTTCCAAAGTAACCTTCCCAACATCATCTAACATACGTGCCTAATACGTGCCCAATTATCAGTCTCACCCAGCACAGAACTGCTGAGATATCAAAACCTTTCAGCTCAAGTTTCTTTCCAACAGCTGTCAAGACAGCTCAGTAAACATTGTAACCATAACACTCCTCAGGCTCACTTTATTGTGGTGTTCTTTATTGCAGACGGTATCAAATAAGTAGATAAGACAAGTATCTAAATATATTAAATAGTGCTGTCAAATCGAATAATTACGGTTATTTAGCGATTAATTCCAAAATAAAAGTTTGTTTACATAATCGATGTGTGTCTACTGTGTATGTATATGTACATAGTTTTTGAACATTAAGATTTTTAATGTTTTTTTTTTAAAGTCTCTTTTGCTCATTAAGCCTGCATTTATTTGCAAAATTTTGAAAAATGTTTTACTATTTAAAATATCTCTTTTCTATTTGAATATATTTTAAAATCTAATTTACTCCTGTGATTTCAAAGCTAAATTTTTAGCATCATTACTCCAGTCACATGATCCTTCAGAAATCGTTCTTTTTCATTATAGCGCCACACATTTTTCACTGCATTTTTTACTGATGATTTTGCATGTTGAATTAAAGTCATGATTATCATGCATATTTTATGAGCAAATCAGATTTTATTCAAGGTTTCCAAGAGTTTACATGTTCTGTTCTATATATTATCGATGTAGTAATGTATGAAAGTGTAGTCAAATTGACAAATATAATTTTCTGAAACATGAGAGTCAATATGACAGTTTTTCTATTTACAATTCATTATGTACATAATGTGATTTACATACACAAGTCTTTAATATTTGACCAAAATCATACAAAGACTTTATGATAATGCTTCAATACAGGATCTGCTGCTAATACAAGGATGGTGGAATTATTTACTCGAAATAACGTTAATGAAAATTACATTGATAATAATGACAAATATTTAATTATATATACCAAATTACTTGCTAAAATATTTCTAAACTTCTAGAATATCGGTACATTCAGCCATGTGTAATCAATCTGTCTTTCTCTGCTGTCAGGACAGCGATGACACTGTTGATCTCTGTGAGGAAATGCTGCAGATCTCCATGTTGGTGAAGGAGCTCCCGGCCTCACTGCCGCATTCTGGGAATGAAGAGCTGGAGGATATGATGTTCTTCAGCCTGTGGAGAGCAATGATCAGCAGGGTAAGCAGGAAAAGCAGCAGGCTGAGAAAGATGGAGACGTAGACGTAAACATTTGCAGTCCGTCCATATGAGGCAGCGGCTGCCCCGGTAGAAACAGATGTAGGGCTGAACCTCAGGAAATTCTCGCTGTCCACTTCCGTGCCATTTATTTCCTCCACGGTCCCGTCCATCCCAGACATATCTGGTGGATTTGGGAATCTATTGGGAAGATAGGATAGATAAGGATACATAAATTATTTGTTTGCAGACACATTTTTTCAATTAGTTTTAACTAAGTATTATTAAATAATAATAATATTATATTTAATATTCTATGAAAATAATACATTAATATTAACAAGAAATATTTTAATATTAATTTATT
Source organism: Labeo catla (assembly GCA_012976165.1). NCBI lineage: Eukaryota > Metazoa > Chordata > Actinopteri > Cypriniformes > Cyprinidae > Labeo > Labeo catla. Next base: position 232,668 of record VONZ01000640.1, on the reverse strand, counting down.
ATTTGATAAATGTAATTGAATCACTTAAGAATAATGTTGCATTTAAATTATATTAAATATTTCATAAAATAAATTAGCATATTGAAATCTTACCTAACAAATGCTCCAGTAGGCCCTTAGTGGCAACGGAATAACATTAATGTGTATATTATTTAATAAAATATATTTTTTATTAATCTTTGTTAATGTTATTTATATATACAAGTAAATATTTCATAAATATATGCATGTATGTATAAATATACACAGTACACACACATATTATGTAAACAAATTTTTATTTTGGATGCAGTTAATTGTGATTAATTAATTTGACAGTGCAAGTAGTTCTACTGTGAAAAAAGTCATATATGTGCGATAAAAGTCAAAATTATGACATACTAAAATGAAGTTATGAGATTTCAAAAATACATTAGTAAATGTTAAAATTGAAATAAAAATGTAATTTATATTATATTTTGTATATTATAATATGAATTATATTATATAAAAATATAAACTAATTTATTATAATATTATATTATAATACTAATAATACTATACTAATATATTATATTATATTATATTATATTATAATTAAACAATATTATGATATATAAGCATGTTTATTATATTAAGATTAGAAACATTTGAACATATAAAAATCATAAAGGGATCATACAGATAATGTTTTAAAATAATATTAGACACATTAATGTTATTCCATTCCCACTAATGGCCTACTGGAGCATTTGTTAGGTCAAATTTTAATATCCTAAGTTAAATTACATATATTAAATTTATTTAACAGAGCGTTAATATTAAAATATTTATTGTTAATATATTGTTTTAATATAATAATAATTAAATAATATATTAGAATGCCTTATAGCAATAAATTATAAAATACAAACTATTATACTATATTAAAATAAAATAATCTAATTCATTTAAATGTTTTTTTAATGCACTTTGTTGCCTTCCACTTTTTGACCAATGCATCGACATGATATGACATATTGTTGTTCATCTAACAGGCCAGTTATATTTTATGTCGAGCCACCAGAGTTCACTGACACAGAGCTGACTGTTTCCTTAGCTGACCTCTATCTTTGATGAATGTTGGATTTGTATGGTTCAGAAAAACACAACAACAACCAGAACACTTAAATACTTCAGATTGAACGTGAAGAGGATGATAATCACATTTAATTATGCTTTTTGTATCCAGGCAACCTGCATATCGGTGGGCTCATAAGCTGGTGCGGGTTGTTGATAGGCCACTGCCGGTCCATTAGGACTTTGGGGTGGTCACACCGGCCCAGTGGTGCACACAGAAGGTCAGTGTGTTGTTTACACAGCGTGCATACTTACACCTCATGAATAATAGATTGAGAGGTACCCGAGCGGGAAAATGTCACAGAGTTTCCCAATTTCAAGAGAACAACATGCCAAATCCTTTGTGTGGCAGGCTGTCGGTATCAAAAATGCTGTTTTTACAAAGCTGCTTTATTTGCGGCCATTCAAGACCTGAGCTTATACAAGACCATCACGAATTCAGCTTTGTGCAGAAAAGTTTTTCATATTTACAAGCTCATATGACAGCCAGCATTACATGATTCACATTAGGTCCCCTGAGACGAGCACAATTTAGCAGAGGTCACCTCAGCTGTGTGAGAATCCTTTTCAATTCATAAGAGAGCATGTGTGCTTGTGCTCTACGTGCATTAGTGTGGAAATGAGCTGCATCTTCACCATCTGGTTACAGGTCAATATGTGGCTTTTTATTATGTGTTCTTTCACGCGCGTTGTTCTTTATCATAGAATGAGGATTAAAAATATGTTTAACAATAGCTAATGTACAATGAATGCAATGTATTTTGGTATTAATCTGTTAATATTAGGTTATAAAAATACATTGTTCATGTTAGTTCACAACATGAACAAACAATTGTTATATATATATATATATATATATATATATATATATATAAACAACTGCATTTCGCCCGTGTCAATTAATTGGCAAAATACCGGAAGTGGCTCATTCCACGGACGAGAATCCATGAAAAACATTATTAGATAAAGCATAATGCTACTGTGAATTCACCAAGGCTGCCATTCAAATAAATAAAAATATAAGCTTTATTTCTCTGCTTGTAGATTAAGTGCATCTCAGAGCGGCTCCGTTCACAGTTGCTTCACACGAATTCATTTACATGCACGGACCGTCTCAAACTCCATCTTAGCATATGCTGTGAGTCTGAGTTATAAGGTTCATCTGGGAACAATGTGCACCATTCTATCAGATTTATAAGGTAAATAATTTAGAAACTTACGCCAACAAAGGAGAGTACATTATTATCTTTGCTCAATAGGTTAGCTGTTTATTCATTGTGACTTCAAAAGAAAGGTTAAAACCATTGCTGTGAGTTTGCGTGTTTTATTGTTCACATGTTCTTGTTTAAGAAATGACAGTGGGTGTAGCATTTCTATCATGAAGTAGTGGTCATATATTAAAGATTAAGCTGACAGTTGAATTAAATGTTGTTTGGTCAATATTAAACAAGGATGAGATCACACTGTAAAGTGCGAAAACGATCGTCAGGCTGTATGCGCCCTCTGCAGGCATTTGATACAATACCGTACGTAAGTTATAATAATATTTTATTACATTACTTAAACAGTTTTGTTCAATAAAACCATAAGATTACTTGCTTTGGACAGTTTGAACCAACTGTATCATTGCTATTATATATGTAAGTTATTTTAAATTCTTTTGTTTGCTTAAGTCTATTTTTATTAGGCCTACCACAATTTAAATTCTATTTATTTATTTTTTTAAATCGATTGATCATCAGAATAATCGACTGAGTACTCAATTACCAAATCATTAGTGGCAGCCCTAATACATAATGTACATAAGTTATGATTATATTGTTTTATTACATTATGTATTTTAACAGTTTTTTTTCAGTAAAACCATATGATTACTTGCTTTTGGCATTTTATTTGAACCAATTGCCTCATTGCTATTATATATATATATAATGCCATTTTAAAGTGTATTGTTTGCTTCTATCTATTTTTATGATCACACACACACACAAACATCTGATTAATCTGATTAATCGATAATAAAACTATACACATACACTGTAAATACATTTTTTTTTACATTTACAGTAAAAAAGCGGCAGCTGTGGTTGCCAGAATTTTACTGTTAAAAATACGGTAGCAACGTTTTAGGTTTTCTGGTTTTAGCTTAAATTTACATTTAAATACCGTTTATAAAAATACATTTAACAGGTTTTCACTGTAGCATTTTCACAGTCTTTTACCGTTAAATTCACAGTAATTTTCTTACAGTGGATGATGACTTGCTTTTGATACTTTATGTGAACTAATTGATATTGCTATTATACATGTATTTTACATCATTTTAAAGTCTATTGTTCACTTAGGTCTATTTTTATATGTTTAAAAAAAGATAAATCTGATTAATCGATTAATTGTCAGAATAATCGTCTGATTACTCAATTACCATAATAATTGTTAGTGACAGCCCCACAACAGATACAACTTTTGATTTGAAAAATGCATTAGTAAATGCTGAAATTTACACAAACTAAGATTGAAAATGCAAAAAATGTTTGCTCATGTTAACTAATGCAGTTAAAAATTCTGTCATTATTTACTCACCCTCAAATTGTTTTAAACCTGTATGAATGTCTTTTTTCTGGTAAACACAAAATAAGATATTTCGAAGATTGTGACTAGCCAAACACTTTCTGGTCCCCATCTGGTATTTTTCCATACTATGGAAGTCATTGGGGACCAACAGAAGAAAGAAACTCATACAGGTTTGGAACAACTTGATGGTGAGAAATTGAAAACAGAATTGACATTTTTGGGTGCCCTGTCTCTCTAACTGCTTTTCACAAATGAGACCCTATTGTAAACCAAATAAGATTTCTCACGAAGTTCAGAATTTGTTTTTGAGAAACCTTAAAATTGTACACAGATGTCGGACAAAACAAGTGAAGTATTTTTAGTTTGTGCTTAACCTCACAACACAGAACTAGCTATTTGTTTGTTCTGTGTTTGTCTGAGCCACAACGGGCCTTGAAAGCCTGTGGTTAGAGACTCATAAAGAGTCATGATTTATGACCACTTCCTTTTGTCTAAGATGCATTTGTCTGCAGAGACGTGCTAGAAGACAGCAACAAACGTGAATTCACACTTATTTTCCAAGACGTTTCCTCAGTCTACTTTAACGTTCCCCCCACCAGCTTTTCAATTTCTGAGTGAGATGAGAGTCCCTGCGGCAGTATAAATCATTCGATCCCTCTTGTGGTTTGCCTGCAATTCCAGGAGAAGTTCAGCGGGTCATTACGGTGTGCGGCTCTAATCTCTGTTTATGGATTTCGTTTAGGGAAGCTTGTGTTAGGAGATTTGGCTATTAAGAAAATGACTCAAACATAAAGCTCCACAGAGGATGCCAATTGAACGAGGGGAGCGGGGGATGGAGGGAAATACAGAGGGATGGAGAAAAAGACTGAAATACCTGATGATGTCCAGTATCACTTACTAGTAGAAGATACTTCTTTTCAAATCACTTATCATATGATAAATTCAAATTTAAGTCAGTTTATATATAACAGTTTCAAATTGAAAATGGCATCAACTTTTATCTTTTTTATGAGTAAATGCAGTAGAAATACTGACCTTTTTGATGCAAAAACTAGTCGTTGGCACTAAATACCGCAGCTATCCGTGGCGCTCATCTCGTGGTCCTGGAGTGAATTCCTCATGGGATTCCTTAAGCTATAGCTCACGCTGAAATAGATGCCACTCGTGTTTGTACAGAGAGCAAAAGAGGAAGGAGCGTATCTGAATGCGTTCTGGAGAGCTGAATCTCAACAGTGGGCTGGATATCGACTGTCCAGCTGTTGTACTCTGAATTCCCCCTCCCTCTCCGTTTCATTCCTATCATCTCTCTCCCTTTTTCGTTCCCCCTCTCATCTCATTGACGTCTCCTCGGTTTCTTTAACAGCTGATTTATGTTTCAATTAAATACAAAAAGGATGTCTCGCCTAACTCACAAAAGATGATACCATCATTCTTGCTTTAATTGCTATAATTGGGATTTGATTATCTTAGTGATATTACTCAGCTCAGCAGCTCGGACTCTAGATGACAGGCTTCACCCAGGAAACGTTTGTCTTGTCTTCTCCCATGGTGCCACACTCAGTCATTCATATCTGACAGAACTAATCACCGCTCTCATCAACATCATGCGCCGAAAGGCCTCTCATGTAGCCGTCATTGTGGCGTTACTCTCAGATGTAATGAACACTCAATGAGACCTATCGCTGGGGTCATATATTGTACAAAGGGGCTATTTTGCTTTGTAAATGAAGCATGGATTTTTGTTTGATTTAGTCCGACACAGTCTTGCTCTACACAATTAAAGGTTTAAAAAGGTTCTAAAAAGGGATTTCACAGTAATGTCATACACTTCTAAAAAATAAAGCTTCCTTATTGATTCAATTAAGAACTTTTAACATCTATATGGAACTTTTCAATTCCAAAATAAGCTTCTTTATCCACCTTTTCTTCCACGTAAGAGTGAGCATGGCCATTTGTAAATTTTATGGGTCTGTCATTCGCTTCATTTGTAGCTGTACAAAACAGCTTGTTTTGCTGCTTGAAATTGCAAATTGGTGTGTCACCATATTATTTTAATGTATTATCTTAATTATGAGCACATTGGTTTGTAGTGCAAACAGTTTTACTGTTTACTGCACGTTGTTATTCTACTCGCTGTTTTCCTATAGTGGCTAGGTGGATAGTAAATAGAGGTTCTTTACCGTTTTAAAATGTTCTTCACACTAAAAATGTGTGTGTTTTTATTAAAGAACTATTTACTGAAAGGTTCTTTGGAGAACCAGTATGGTTCTTCTATACCCTGGTGAAAAAACAGCATATGCTGGTAAGTATGTTTTGATGCTGGGATGCTGGTTAGGTAGGTTCTGATGCTGGTTTAAGCTGGTCCTTAGCTGATTTATGCTGGTCCTTTGCTGGTTTAAGATGGTCCTTAGCTGGTTTATGCTGGTCCTTTGCTGGTTTATTCTGGTCCTTTGCTGGTCATGGACCAGCATAAACCAGCAAAGGACCAGCATAAACCAGCTAAGGACCAGCTTAAACCAGCATCAAAACCTACCTAACCAGCATCCCAGCATCAATACCTACCTACCAGCGTATGCTGTTTTTTTCAACAGGGTAGGTGCTTTCACACTGGAACTAGGAACTAGTTCTAGGAACTAGCCAGCATGGTGGTTCCTAGAGAACTAATGTCCCCCTCGGGCCGTTTTACTGGTTGCATTCGCACCGGCAGCAGGAACTCCGAAGCAGCCGTCAACAACCGGTTGTTGACAAACGTCAAAAACCAGTGAATGGAGGACGCCATGACCGGAGCTGTTATTGTGTGTCGTGGGTTTCGTAATAATGGAGATGAAATGTAAACGCACAATTTACGCGATTGAAAGAGCACAAAATCTCTTAAATTAAGATGCATTAACTAAATAAGCAAAATGACATGATTTTTTAATCTTGTTTTAAGCAAAAAGCACTAACCCCTGGAAACAAGTAAAATTATCTGCCACTGGGGTAAGTAAAATACTCTTATTTAAAAAAAATATTTGACTTAAGTTACCCCACTGGCTAATAATTTTACTTGTTTCCAGGGGTTAGTGCATTTTACTTAAAACAAGATCATGTCAGTTTTGTTATTTAGTAAATGCATCTTAATTTAAGAATTTTTAGATATTTTGACTAGAAACAAGATAAAAATACCAAGTAAGATGAGACTTTTTTTTGCAGTGTTGCGCTGTTGCGCTACAGGCGTCCCGAGTTTGAATCCCGATTTAAGGACTTTTCATGATCCCTCTCTCCCACTTCACTTCCTGTCTGCTCTCCACTATCCTATCATAAAGGCAAAAAATGGCTAAAAAAATGCCTGGTAGTCGGTGTTTGGCCAATCAGCATACACTGTAAAACATAAAAAACACAATTTGTTGAGTCAGCTTAAAATAATTTGTTACCCTGCTGCCTTAAAATTTTAAGTTCAGTCAACAAAAAAAAGTTTAGTCAACTTGAAATGTTAAGTTGTACAAAGTAACAACTTAGATATTTCTGTTTGCTAAACTTAACAGATGGGTAAGTAACCCAGCTGCCTTAAAATTTTAAGTTGATTCAAATCAAATATCTAAGTTGTCACTTAGTATAATTTAACATTTCAAGTTGAATAAACTTTTTTTGAGTTGACTGAACTTAAAATTTGAAGGCAGCCAGGTTACAAATTATTTTAAGTTGACTCAACAAATTGTTTTTTTAGAGTGTACACTCACATCACTGGTAGTTCCTATAGAACTACTAGTTTTAGACCCTACTCTGAAGTAGGAGATAATTTAGTTCCCCCAAATGGAGTTCCTAGAACTAAATACATTCCTAGTTCCTGAGTTGCTAAGGTGCCAAAAAGTGGGAACTTCCACCATAGTTCATAGTTTTAGGAACTATCGAAAGGTTCCTCCGGTGGGAAGGCCCCTAGAGTAGGCTCTAAAACAGTTCTATAGGAACTACCAGTGACGTAAGTATATGCTGATTGGCCAAACACATACGAATCAGCAGCTACCCGGCATTTTTAAAAATGAGTGTAAAAATATTTCATCCATGAACATGGCAAACAGCGATTATGGCATTTCCGTTGTCTGCAGCGTTGTGTTCAATGATATGCATAACAGCATTGTCATAGGAGATTTAGTCAGATTTTCATGCTTTTTCAATCGTGCGTTTACATTTCATCTCCATTATCACGAAACCTACAACACACAGCAAAAACAGCTCAGATCACAGAATTCTCCATTCACCATTTGTTGACTTTTGTAAATGCCTCGAATAAAGACGTCATTGTCGTTGCTTCAGAGTTCCTGCTGCCTTTGCGAATGCAATTAGAAAAACGGCCCAAGGGGGAAAATTGGTTCTCAAGGAGCCACCATGCTGGCTAGTTCCTAGAACTGTGGTGTGAAAACCCCTTATGGCATTACTGCGAAAACCTCCTTTAAGAGTGTAGAAGAACCATTTTTGGTCTCCAAAAAACCTTTCCATTAAGAGTTTTTAAAAGAACCATTTCTTCTTAGTGTGAAGAGCATTTAAAAATCAAAAGAAGCTTTTTTCCGCTATAAAGAACCTTTGTGGAATGGAAGGGTTCCATAGATGTTAAAGGTTCTTTATGGAGCACATAGATGCCAATAAAGAACCTTCATTTTTAAGAGTGTATGTCACTCAGATGTCACATTTGAACATATTCTTCAGGTGGAAGATTCTGTTTTTCTTTTATATGACAATTTGAGAATGAAAAATGAAAACAAGTACTGGCCGTTTCTGATTTTATCACCAAACCTTTTTTTCAAAAAAACCACATTGGTGACACTTTTTGATAAAATCTCTTTGTTATCTCAGTAACTGAATTTGTGACACGTCTGTCTGTCTACAGAGAGTCTGGCGCAGACTGGCATATGGATGGAGTTTCAGATGCAAGCGGTGGGGCAGAGCTATGCATGTCAATAGGACCGAGGCGTCATGCCCCCAGGGAAGGTCTTATCTCTTCTGCTCTGCACACTGAAGACACGGAACACAGATTATGGATCGACGCAAAGCAAAGCATGACTGTCTGGCACAGATCGCTTCTGGTATTATTTTGTGTCATGAATGGGAATTCTTTCTTCCGTTTGGGTAATAATAAAGGCTTGCGTTCTTTGTTCATTGATCATCAGTGGCTCATCTTGAAACTCTCTGTTGCTCTTAAAGGGACAGTTCACCAAAACATGAAATTCTATCATAATTTCCTTAACCATATGTCGTTCCAAACCTGTTATTCAACTGTTTTTGTCTACGCGGGTAAATAGGGTTCAAAACAACACTGATCCAGAATGACTTTCACAGTACACTGTCAAAAAAAAAAAAAAAAATCAGTGAAATTTACTGTAAAAATGAAGACAGCAGCTGTCCAGAACCTTAACATAAAAAGTATGGGAGCAACATTTTAGGTTTACATTAACAACTAAAATAAAAAAAAAAAAATAGAGGGTGCACAATGTCGTGAACACAAATACAAAACACCATCACGGCAACACACTAAAAAATAATACTAAAATAATGCAGTAAACATTAATTTAACAACGTAAGGTGAATAACTTACCATTTAGCAATTAATAGGTTTTTACTGTAGCATTTTAGTCTTTTACCGTTAAAATTCTGATTCTTTTTTACTGTACGAACAGAATTGAAGAGTTTTTTTTTAGAGTTAAGTTTTTTTAATATATATTTACAAACATTAAATATATAATGTCTATTAATTATTTGTCTCAAATTTTCAGCATTTGTGTTTACAAAGATATGGTTACAAAAAGACACGCCAGTAATGATATGTTTCTGTTAATTCCATTTATTTTAATTTAACTAACTTGGTAATGTATGAGTCATTCAAACATGTAAATGCTCAGGACATTTACATTTATGGCTAAATATAGAGATAAAAAATAAAGAAAAATCAGTAAATATAAGTTCCAATTTAATTTCATTCAGTTTGAAATGGATCCATCTATATGCAGATGTATTAAGGATCCGCTGACACATGTGACTTTCAAACGCTGACAAACGGGACATTTTTAAAATTTCAGTACCGAAAGTACCGAACCCCGTACCTTTTGACAACTCTATACACAACAAATATATAATGTCTATTCACTATGTCTCAATTTTTCAGCATTTATGGTTACAAAGATATGGTTACAAAAAGACATAGCAGTAATGATATTTTTTATGTAATTTCATTTATTTGAATTTAACTAAATTTAAAATCAAATTTAAGTTCATGTAAATGTCATACACACGTGTAAGTGCTCAGAAAATGTACATTTATGGACAAATATAGAGATAAAAAAACAAATAAAAATACCAGTAAGTTCCAATTTAATTTCATTCAATTTGAAACTTAATTTAAGTTAATTACAAAGATTTTTCATAAATAAGTTAGATAAATCAATAGATAAATGTATTTAACTTTTGTATAATATAATATTTTTTTTACATTTATTTACAAAGATATGGATACAAAATAGCAGTAATGGTATGTAAAATTACAATCATTTTTTACAGTGCATTTTTTAAAATATCTGCTTTTGAGTTTTGGAATGACATGAGGGTGAGTAAATAATGACCGCATGTTTTTTTGGCTGAACTGCCTCTTTAACATTCATCGGAGTATTTGCTCTCTTCATAAAATGTGCAAGGACGGGAGTTAGAGGGCAGTTTCTGCCTCTAGACGTATATTGGCGGTGTTCCACTGTCAGCTCACATGCCCACTGGGGACCGCTGGTACCCTTCCTGAGTCCTGCTGTGTCTGATCCTGTCCTTTGGGTCTTTATAATTGCTCCAGCTAATGCGGGCGCTGCGGCACATGAGTGAATGCTGTTGGATTTTGATAAGAACAGTGCCTTGGCTGATTTTTCCTCTAATCCATAAAACTGTAAAAATCAGAGAAGGTTTTTTATTCCCCTGATGCAAGTGATTCAGCCCAGCTTTGGTGCATCTACTCCCATTGCGCACAAGTAGGTCGAATGTTAACACATGGCATTCGACGGCAAGGCCGCCTGAAGCGTTTTTCATTAGACTGTGTGCTAACTTCAGGGGGAATGGGTCGCATTGATAATGAATCATCCGCTCACCCCGAGTCTGCTCTACTGGTTTTGACAAGAATGTCATGTTTGAAGAGGCTTTGTGGCAGACAACAGCAACGTGTCAGTCAGGATTATCCTGTGGAATTCTCTAGGCACTATAGGAAGGTTTACACAGTGGAGCATGTCAGAGGAAGAGTCTGTGGAGAGCACGCTCTGTCTTTCTATTTCCCGTTTTCCATTTTATTCCCAGCTGAGATGATGCTCTTTGCATAGCAATTTTAAGTCTCAGAGGTCTCTGTTTTTCTCTGACAGCTCAGACAGAATCACCTTCGAGTGGCCTAGCAGCTCCCACCCTGTCATACAGGCATGTACATGTTCAGGAAATGTACATTTATAGATGCTGATATGGATTAATAAAAAAAGAAATATAAATAATTATAGGTTCAAATGAGTTAATATAAAAACTTAAGTGATAAACTGACATACCATTTAATGGATAAAAATATATTTATTAACTTTGGCTTATATTTACAACATTTATGGACAAAGAAATGGAAATAAAATAAAAGACTAGCAGTCATTTCATTTTTATTTTTAAACCTAATTTAAATGAAGTTTAATGCAGGCATGTACATGTTCAGGAAATGTATGGCATAGATAGAGATTTAAAAATAGCAATCAATTAATGTTTTTGATTTAATTAATTTAAACTTAAAAAAGTTATTTTTCTTAGAGAAGTTGTTAATTTACAAAACATTCATTTGATAAAGGTATATTTAATTTGTAACATTTATGGACATAAGACATGGACATAAACAAGACTAACAATAATAGCAATAAATAATAATATCCTATTTAACTTAATTTAAATTTTATTAACTTTAAAAATTAAAATAAGTGAATTTAAATGGCATACAGGCACATAGATGTTCAGGAATTTACATTTATGTACAAATAGATAAAAAAAAAGCAATAATTATGTTCCTATTTAATTTTATTTATTGTACGTTTAATTAAAAACATTAATTTAAGTGAATTAAATTGGTTTTAGAGTTGTAGATTTTTTAGAAAGTTGTAGATCTGCAAAACATTTCACAGAACAATGTATATTTCATCTTTTGTTTCAAATTTAAACATTTATGAACAGATGGAAACAAAATGACTAAAAATAGCATTGAATTTATTTAGTTTAATTTTGTTAAATTTAAGTGTCATATAGACATAAAAATGTATTGGATAAAAATGTACATAAAAACAATAAAAATAGCAATATATCGTATGTTCCATTTTAATTTAATTTAAAACTTAATTTACATAAATATGGGGTCTTCCTTATCTCCTAGATAGGGATGTAGCGATTCACTCAACTCACGATGCGATACAATTCACGATACTAATTTTGCGATACAATTTTCTCACAATTTTTTTTAACAAAATAAAATTTAAGACAAATTCTAAATGAAAAGGTGTCCTTTTGTTAGTGCTTGGACAAAATGCTATACATTTCTATGTGATATTAAAATATGTCAAATAACAAAACTAGTGCTGTCAAATCGATTAATCCTGATTAATCGCGATCGCATTCAAAGTAAAAGTTTGTGTTTACATAATATATGTGCGTGTGCTGTGTATATTTATATGTATATATAAATATACACTAGTGCTGTCAAACGATTAATCATGATCAAAATCAAAGTTTTTGTTTACATAACATGTATACTGTGTATATTTATTATGTGTATATAGAAATACACAGTATATATTTTGAAAATATTTACATGTGTATATTTACATTCATATAATTGAGATAAATATTTTTAATATATAAACAACATTTTTCTTAAATATTTACAGTACATGCATGTGTGTGTACTTATATATACATAATAAATCTACACAGTATACACATATATTATGTAAACAAAAACTTTTATTTTGGATGCGATTAATCACAATTAATTGTTTGACAGCACTAATATACACACATGCATGCATACACACACACATATTATGTAAACACAAACTTTTACTTTTTATTTTGGATGTGATTAATCGCGATTAATCGATTTGACTGCACTGAACAAAACTGAATTGAAATTCAACAAACCCCAAATCAAATAAAAAATAATACAAATAAAAGAAATTCTTCAAATAAACAAACTAATTTTAAAATTTAAAGCAAAAACAGAATGCTATGACTTTAGTTTTGTAATATTATGTGATAAAAAAAAAGCAGACGGGCTGAATGAGCCACAGATTCACTCTCTGACAGCAGGTGGCGCTTATGGAACAGCAAAAATACAGCGTTTCCTTTCCTCTCTGAGATACATTCATATAAACTCCATCTCAACGGACTCGTCACATATTTCTACCGATTTTTGACCTTCTTGAGATGTATCGTTACATCCCTACTCCTAGAAGTTATAGATCTACAAAATAAATGCATATTTTATCACTCATTTGTTTCTTTTTCTCAACATTTACAGGTATGCATCCAACTTTAACCAAAGCAACTCTGCCAGTTGAGCTACAGGAATATGTGAAACTCCATCATATCTGCCTGCAAACCCCAAATCAAATAAAAAATAACACAAATAAAAGAAATTCTTCATATAAACAAACTAACAAACTTTGTCTGTGCTCTTTCCCTTTAAAATGAGAGGCAACCACTGTATTTTAATCACGATCTAAACAAAGATGCTGCTAAATTAGATTGTATAATTTTGAAATTTAAAGCAAAAACAGAATGCTGTGACTTTAGTTTTGTGATATTATGTGACAAAACATCTGAATGAAAAAAAAAAAACAGCAGACGGGCTGAATGAGCTGCAGATTCACTCTCTGACAGCAGGTGGCGCTTATGGAACAGCAGAAATACAGCGTTTCCTTTCCTCTCTGAGATACATTCATATAAACTCCATCTCAACGGACTCGTCACATATTTCTACCAATTTTTGACCGTCTTGAGGTGTATCGTTACTCCTATTAGTTATAGATCTACAAAATAAATGCATATTTTATCACTCATTTGTTTCTTTTTCTCAACATTTACAGGTATGCATCCAACTTTAACCAAAGCAACTCTGCCAGTTGAGCTACAGGAATATGTGAACCTCCATCATATCTGCCTGCAGATTTTTGGCACCATACAGTAAAATTTAGCCTTAGCTATAAACTGGCATAGACAGTTCTCAGCGTATATGAGAACTGGAAATTTATTGCTATACCTCAGCTGCTGGCGGATTGTCAGTTGCAATATATCAAGATAATAAAATGGCAAGGACCCAGTTCATTCTGCTTTGCACAGAGTACACAACTCCTCAGCTGAAACTTCAGAAATTATACATTCATATACACAAGTTATCAAATAACTCACTTCTTAACTGTTTCAGAGTGATTCCTTACACAAATGCTGATCTTAGGCCAACACACGTAAGAACTTCAAGTACGCTAACAACAACGTCAGTACTGTAAATATTCATACTGCATTCTCTGAATTTTCTTGTGTTGATGTCATGGGTTCACTTGCAAGGGAGAAGAATCCTATAGTTTATATCCTCCTGAACTACAGTAAGCACAAACTTAATTTCCAGCTCTGGATTTGCTGTAACACGTCCAGATATTTGTTTATACCCACACCACCTGATTTAGATATCAGCAGCTTCAATCTCGCTCTGTAGCGCAGATTACCCTGGCTGTCAGCACTCTGTTATTGTTGAAATTTCTCTTTCTGCCAGACAAAGAGAAAACAACAGCACCAGGGATGGGAAGGAGGAATTCATCAGTTCCAGACAGAGCCTGTTTCCAAGAATAAACTTGATGGCCATGTAGAGACAGGAACAGTTCCTCTGTAAATCTCAAATGGTTGTATAGACATTCAAGCCGTAACTGCTTTGTATATTGTTACCTGAAATGTGGAGTAAGCAGTTTTCCTGATAGATGACTGTTTGAACTTGCAGTAAATTCTCCAAACATGTCAGGGTTCTTTTCATCTGATCCTGCAGTGAGATGCTGTAGTGAGATATTGAATTCAACCCTGCTGTTTTTTTGTACGGAGATATTTAATTGGATTTATAGAGGCTTTGTAGTGCAAGACCTGCAGAGAATCTCATTTCTCAAGGAGTCCCTGGTCAAGGCCCGTGCAGTGAATTGTTGAGTCCTACATCACATATCAAAAGCGGTCTTCGCAGGAGTCAGACTTAAATGGGAGCCCACGCTGGTGTAAACATCCTTAAACATCCTTAATATGAGCAGCACATCTATAGCCTTTCTCAGCTTTGAATCTGGGTTGGTGATAAGAAATGTCAAGCAGTGGAAGCTGTCCTGCAGTGTGATATGCTGCTGTATTTCTTAATATTTTTCTTAATTCTTAAAATTATTATGCAGGCTGTTTGTGTGACCTAATATAAATCTGTAAATTGGAATATTTCTACTTAAAAATCCATTTGTTGCACCGCAGGACCATAAAGGGAACTGCAGAAAGCTAAAGGGCGATTACATATAGTCAGTAAAAAAAGTTTCAGCACCTAAAATATAAATAGATGTTTCTGCAACTTTGGGCACTTTTATGTCCCAGGGGTTGGTTTTTATTAAAACAGAATTCTGCTTTTTGTAATATGTAGGACACATTAAAACTTTCCCGTTAAAGCTCATGCTTTTATCATTTATTATACTACTTTTGAAGTACCTTTTTATGTAGGCTATACTGTTTTCTATTAGAATATATTTTAAAATGTAATTTATTCCTGTGATTTCAAAGATGAATTTTTAGCATCATTACTCCAGTCACATGATCCTTCAGAAATCATTCTAATATTCTGATTTGCTGTTTAAAAAACATTTATTATTATTATTATGTTGAAAACAGCCGAGTAGAATTTTTTCAGGTTTCTTTGATGAATAGAAAGTTCAGAAGAATGGCGTTTATCTGAAATAGAAATATTTTTTAACATTATAAATGTCTTTATCATCACTTTTGATACATTTTAAAGCATCCTTGCTAAATAAAAATATTAATTTCTAATTTTGGATCTTTCTATTCATCAAAAAATCCTGAAAAAATGTACTCAACTGTTTTAAATATTGATAATAATAATATTATTATTAATAAATGTTTCTTAAGCAGCAAATCAGCATATGGGAATAATTTTTGACACTGAAGACTGGACATCTGGAATAATGATGCTGAAAATTTTTAAAATATATTCAAATAGAAAACAGGTATTTTAAATAGTACAAATATTTCAGAATATTACTGTTTTTGCTGTACTTTGGATCAAGTAAATGCAGGCTTTGTGGGCAGAAGAGACTTCTTTAAAAAACACATTTAAAATCTTACTGTTCAAAAACTTTTTACTGGTAGTGTACGTCATCTGTGAACAACAGCCTTAAATATCAGTGTTTAACATATTTTTATTGCAAAAATAGTGAAAATGTGTTTAAATGCTAATAGTACTAAAAACACCCTTGCATAAATACGAAAAGTGTTTGCGTCGAAAAAAATTGACCTTCATGACAATTCATTTAAACACTGCCAGCTGAACAGCAAGAAAACGTAGTACTGTTTCCATGGTTTTGTTGCCACGTGACTACCATAAGGAGTTGCGAGTTAATTAGCATTTATTTGCAACAGCTGGAAAGCTCAGCAGATCTCAATTAAGTCAAATGTGTTAACTAGCCTCATGTCGATTGGCAATGAATATTGACGTGCACGTATAAAAGGGTTGACGAGCGAGTCTGTGTTATAGCACTTTGATTCACTCAGTGAGTTTATTAGCTCTTTTAACAGTTTTACACAGAGAAAGGTTTGTTTTGCACTGTGTTTAATGTCTTCGATTCAAGTAGTTGTTTATAATTTGCGTTGATCTCCAACTGACTAATTTTCAACAGATAAAATGGCTTCCCGTGGCTTCGCTCCTCTTTCCAGTCGTCAGGAAAACATCATGGGCCTGGGGAGAGCGGATGGCCTGCGCGCTCACAAACCGGGCCAGAGGGTTGTGCTCGGTGTTTTGACCGAGAATGATCAGCACAATCGAGTGTTTGGTCAGGTTAGTGTCAAGTGTTTATAATGCTACTCCAAGAGTGTTAGAAAAGGTGACGTTTTGTCTCGTTTGATTAGGTTTCATCCAAATATGAGCCAGCTTTTCGTGACGCGTCCGCTCGTGACGTCAGCACATCGAGTGCTACACTTGATCACGTTGTTGAGCCGGTCATTGTCCAGTCAACTAAACAATCGCCCTCGTTCTTGCTGCCTTCAGAGCTGCTGCTACTAGATGATGCTGTACAAGATCTTGGTTCAGGTATGCTGACAGATCAAATCTGTAAGAGTGTGTAAATATTAAGCCCAACTTTTATACAGCTAACTGTATCTGTGACACTGAACCACAAAACCAGTTATAAGTAGCATGTGTATAATTGTAGCAATATACCCGACACGCTGTATGGGTAAAAGTGATCGCATTTTTTATACAAAATCATTAGGATATTAAGTAAAGATCATGTTCCATGAAGATATTTAGGTTTCCTACTGTAAACGTCAACTTTAATTTGATTAGTAATGTGTATTGCTGAGAACTTCATTTGGACAACATAAATATTTTTGCGCCCTCAAATTCCAGGTTTTCAAATAGCCTCTTAGCCAAATATTGTCCTATCCTAACAAACCATACATCAATGGAAAGTTTATTTAGCTTTCAGATGTATAAATCTTAATTTAACCCCCGTCTCATTTGCAGTGCAGTTCTTACTATTTCTAACTGTTTTATACACCTCTAGGATCTTGCATGGATTCTTCCATGCAGTCATTGCCAGAGGAGGAGGAGGCCACTTCTTCTGGGGACGTCCTGTGTGTTCCAGAATATTCTGAAGACATTCACAGATATCTGCGTGAATGTGAAGTCGGTATATTGTTTAAACGGGTCTTTTGAGTAACCCTGTATCGGTCTATAATGCAAAGTGTGTGTCTCAGGTTAAATACAGGCCGAAACCCGGCTATATGAGAAAACAGCCTGACATAACCAACTGTATGAGGATCATCCTTGTCGACTGGCTGGTTGAGGTGGGTGAGGAATACAAGCTGTGCTCGGAGACTCTCTTCTTGGCTGTCAATTACCTGGACCGCTTCCTTTCGTGCATGTCTGTCCTGAGAGGAAAATTGCAGCTTGTGGGAACAGCTGCCATACTCCTGGCTGCGTAAGTGGTGATGAGCCATTATCCTTAAATTTGTTACCTAACTGACGTGACTGCCTGGTTTGTCTCTGATTAGGAAATACGAGGAGGTGTATCCTCCGGAAGTGGACGAGTTCGTGTACATCACGGATGACACCTACACGAAGAAACAGCTGCTTCGCATGGAGCAGCACCTGCTCCGAGTGCTGGCTTTTGACATGACTGCACCCACTGCTCACCAGTTTTTGATGCAGTACACTTTGGAGGAGCATATCTGCGTTAAAACTGTAAACCTTGCTTTGGTGAGTGGGTTTTGTCTTGTGAAGTTTCTCTTCGGAATTGGAGATCAATTTCTCTTCTCTCTGGCCCAACAGTATCTTTCAGAGTTGAGCCTGCTTGAGGTGGATCCTTTTGTGCAATATCTGCCTTCCAAGACTGCTGCAGCTGCATATTGTCTGGCCAACTACACTCTAAATGGGGCTTTGTGGGCAAGTCTGATCTTTTGATAAGTCTTTTTCATTTGGATGAACCCGTCAAGTTCTCATGCTTCCATAACTATAGACTGTGTAATACTCCTGAATGCTCTCTTTCCTCCCTTGGCAGCCTGAAAACCTGTATGCCTTCACTGGTTACTCTCTGGCAGTGATCAGCCCGTGTCTGAAGGAGCTTCATAAGCTCCATCTAGGAGCTGCAGGTCGCCCCCAACAGGCAATCCAGGAGAAATACAAGAGCTCAAAGTAAGCACGCGTTTTGAAACGTGGGTGTTTTGGGTTTTTAACCCTCTTAATGACTAATCTTGTCTTTCAGATATTGTGGCGTGTCCCTGCTTGAGCCTGTGGTGTCTCTGCCTCTCCATTGATGTGTAGGTGACCACATTTGGTTCCTTGAGGCCAACAAATGAACTGCAGCGCTTAAGTCTATTGTAAATATTGAATGAATTGCTTTTTAAGTGTGGCTTTTAATCTTTTTAAAACGTGATTTTTATCATAGGTTGCTTAAGACTATAACAATCAATAAAATGGTGACTTGTTTCTCTGTAAATCCAACATCCTGTTGGTCAGAAGGCTGTTTTCTCCTGTATCTGTGTATGAAATGAACGAATGGTTTTGTACCACTTTGTCTACTTTACTTAGGGTCTCTTTTTCTGGTATACCATGTATTTTTACTTGTATACTATGTGCAATATCATGTACTCAAAACTGAATTTCAATAAATGAAACAAGTTGCATTACTTCTCCTGTTAAAATCTGTTTTGACCAGCATGTGTTGTCGTTGTGGGCCATTCTACAGAATTGGTGCAAACTGCAATTAAAGGTGTACAAAGATCCTTACAATATCTATTGAAAGTCAAAATATTTGAAGTCTCAGTGAGCTTAATGTATACAAAGTCGTCATTTTATTGGGCATTTTAAATTGGGAGGTGGCTATCACAAACTTTTTTGGTTCTTTTAAATAGTAGTTCATTCCTTTGAGTTATGAAACCTTGTGTAAAAAGTGTCCTGCAGTATCATGTCACTTCCAAAATGGTGTATGTTTTAGTCCACTAGCTGAGACTGAATATATATATATATGCCTACATTTATGATCAGGAAATATTCCTGTGTTTCTCTCAAGTGTGAGCTATGCAAATTTTTTATTTTTATTTTTTTTATCTTGGTAGTTTAAATACGCAAGTTAAAATTCTGTAATGTGATGTGGTCGCTACTGAAACATGGGATGTTTTATTAAAGAATTTCAAAACCTGTATGATCAACTTTTTGCCTTTTACAAAGAAAAATTGGCTTTAAAATACAGCAAATCTCATAACTTACACTTGAAAATTAATGTAATTATTGATTTTGATTAAAATTGTAATAAAATAGCAACAGTATATTTACAATGTAGTTGTAAGCATAATCTTAATACAGCCCTTCTACTTAAAGTATTATTACTGCTTTGGTTGAGACAAATTTGGTGAAAGGACAAAAATTCCAAAACTTTCTGAAAATACATGATAATTAACTGCACAATTAATAGAAATAGGTACCTTGAATATTATACAATATGCATGCATACTAATTTTTTTTTTTTTCCAAGACGTTTCCAACTCTGACTCTGGACCAGTTCTGCGCCTCAGGTTAATTACAGTACGAAGCCTGACTATATGTGACCCTGGACCACCAAACCAGTCTTAAGACTGATTTTTCTTTTAACACGTTGCATTACTGCTATTGTAAAATATGTTGAAAGCAACAAACCTGGCTTTATGGTGCACGACGACCTCTAGCGTTCACCCGGAGTCGCGTCTCATTTTACTTATATCTATCTATCTATCTATCTATCTATCTATCTATAT
Organism: Labeo catla; assembly: GCA_012976165.1. Classification (NCBI taxonomy): domain Eukaryota; kingdom Metazoa; phylum Chordata; class Actinopteri; order Cypriniformes; family Cyprinidae; genus Labeo; species Labeo catla. The sequence continues at coordinate 212,445 of VONZ01000640.1, read as the reverse complement.
ATATATATATATATATATATATAAAATATGACACTAGTAATTTTTTTAATTAAACATTTATTCCCCTGAGAGTGACTGTGTTAAAGTTGTTCTTAATATTATGAAACGCAATTTACATAGAACTTTTTTACACACCAGCAGAGCGTCAGCAACCAGAAGCGCTATGAACTTTTTTTTTGTTTTATGGTTTTTCCGTAATCTAGTCGAACCTGCTTGGTGACAAGGTAGACTACATAATTTCCTCAAGTGACTTCATGGGAAAAATAAACTCATCATCAGCTACTAATTTAAGCGCACGCTGCCAAAGCAGCCAAGCGTTTTCTAACTACTCGTTTTAGAAGGGTTGTACGTTTGCGTTCCCTCGAACGTGAATGGAGTCACCGCAACCGGCTGAAATCCGCACCATTCGTGAGAACTACGGGAAAGCCTTACAGTGTCTAAACAAAGGGCTTCAGTATGACGAAGTGGGGAATAAGGACCAAGCTCTTCTTCTCTACAGACTGGGCAGGCGGCATCTTCTCAAAGGGTTAGAGGTGAACACCCACGGTGAGCGCTGCGTCGGACGCCACTGGGACTTCGCGCGACAGACGCAGCAGAAGATGAACGAGACTTTGAGCACCATCAGTGATCGTCTACAGGTGCTGGAGTCCACAGCGAACTCGGGTCAGCGCCTTTATCCGACCCTTCCTATCCTCCAGGACCCCCAGCCAGTAGTTAGAAGAACACCTCTATTAACTTCAGGAGGTGCCTCTGCTCAACCTGCCTCTCCTGCGGCGGGCATCACTGTACCCGCTGAACTTCCACCAGCCTACACTCCACAACCAACAGAAGGGCATCTGTCACTCTCTCATGGAGGCAACAGGCCATTTCAAGCTGCTCCAACCCAGACACCCCAGCGCCAGGCATTTGCCCCAGTCAATCTCAGAGAGGTTGGCATGGAGATCTTGTTTTTGCCCAGCGGGGTGCAGATGTTCTTCGTTTCTGCTGAGGGTCATGTCAGCGCCCCTTCTTATCCAGGATACCTACGAATAATCATATACAACAGCCAGAACAGTAGTGCCGGGTATGCCCCAGCCTACCTACAGGTAAATATTGTGTTTAGATAATATTTCTATTTGCTGTCAAATCGATTAATCGCGATTAATACATTTCGTAAATACATATGTATGTGTGTATTTATACATATAAATATACACAGTACACACATACATTATGTAAACACAAACTTTTGTTTTGGATGCGATTAATCGCGATTAATCGATTTGACAACACTATTATTAACATGTATACTTATGGTTATTGTCTAATTCTCGCCCAAGTTTTGTTATTGTTGACTAAAACTGTTTCAGTCTTTTTTGTTAATTGAAAATAAAACTGAAATAAAATAGAAATAGGCTATTAGACGAAAAACTTAAAGCACTTTCAAAATAGAGATGTTGTCTTATCGGTGAAATTAAGTAAATAAAAGCTGAAGTACTAAAATGACTGAAATAACAATAAATTTATAATTTAAAAAAATGACAAAGCACATAAAATTACTAGACCTAAAATTAAACAATACTGGAAATCTAAAGTCAAAAGCTCATTAAAATTATTAATAAGCACTATAGTATATGAAAAACTGAAAAAAGATATTAAGACTTGGGGATTTTAAGGATAAAATGTTTTGCATTTTGTTTAATTTATGCTAAAAATGAACTTGCAAAACATGTGATGACAAAAAAACTTTAACTTATTTTAACATATATTCTCTAAGTCTTAAGCAACCGTATGCAAAAAAAAGATTTTTAAAACTATTTTATGTGTATTTAAATTTTTTTACTGCCAAAGACACATATTAAGAATCATCTTAAGATTTTGTGTGTGTATGACTTGTTTTCAATTCATAATATTATGAAAGTCTCATATTTGTTTGAAACTTTAGTCATATAGCAACACATTATATACACCCTTATTTGTGCAGAACAAACAAACTATTTATCACCTTGACAAGAACTGTATAGTTTACTCTCTGTATAGCACAACAGAGAAGTCTTATGATGATCACATGGAATTGCTTTGTTTTTAAAAAGAATTACGTCTATGTGGGGTTTGGTTTTTGTTGAACATCAGTTCATGACTGACAGCAAAATACCTAAGATTACTGTCATGCTTCTCATGTTATACAATTACAGGCAAATTCTGGTGCATTCTAGAGCAAAGAGACAAGTAGAAACATTGTATTTTTATTAAGAGAAATTTTATGAAATTTATTTAGTTTATTTATTAGTGTCATTTGATTGATAGTAGTTGTGATACCTGAGGTTTAACTTTCATTTGGTTGTTTGTATCACTCAAATCTGTCATTTATTAGAAAGGTTTCACTTTCAGGCATCAAATAACTGGTTTCACAGCTTCACCTCTTCTGTCAAACGCACAAAAGCCAGTCTAACCTGACTCTGCGGTAGATACATCGAAGGCTTTAGGTCTGTTTAGGTTGTGCAGTGCTAGAAACAGTCTGGTTCTTTGTACAGAGTGGGTCTGCATGCTGTTTCAGCAAATAGAAATCTCATTGAATGGCTGAGCGTCGGCTCTGTGTGGTATTGGCAGATTTCCAGTTTGAGGGCTATTAGCTGTCCAGTGCTCCCATTGCTTTGGGGCTTGATGTAGGACACGTGGAGTCCACGCGCTAGCATAACTGCTGCGTGTGTCCCACAGTGGTCTTTTGTCCCACTTTAGCCAGCAAGAACAAAGGGTGGCTTTCTGAATAATCACACAGCGCACAAACATCAAATTTTTTGATGCTTAAAACACCAAAATATAATGGGCTCTTGCTTATAAATTGTAATAATCGTAAATAAATCGGCCCACTAAAATATTATGCATGATATTATATTGTTTTTCTTAAATTAAATATTTTTTATACACTACCAGTCAAAAGTTTTTGAACAGTAAAATTTTTAATGTTTTAAAAGAAGTCTCTTTTGCTCACCGAGCCTGCATTTATTTGATCGGAAGTAAGGCAAAAACAGTAACATTTTGAAATATTTGTACTTTTTAAAATAACTGTTTTTGATTTGAATATATTTTAAAATGTAATTTATTCCTGTAATCAAAGCTGAATTTTCAGCATCATTACTCCAGTTTTCAATGTCACATGATCCTTCAGAAATCATTCTAATATGCTGATTTGCTCTTCAAGAAACATTTTGATTATTATTATTATCAATATTTACTGCAGCTGACTACATTTCAGGATTCTTTGATGAATAGAAAGATCCAAAGATCAGCATTTATCTGAAATAAAAAGCTTTTGTAACATTACACACTATATCATTCAGAAGCTTGGAGTCATTATTTTACTCCATTATAGAAATTAATACTTTTATTTACCAAAGATGCTGTAAATTCGTCAAAAGTGATGATAAAGACATTTATAATGTTACAAAAGATTTCTATTTCAGATAAATCCTGTTTTTCTGAACTTTCTATTCATCAAAGAAACCTGAAAAAAATCTACTCAGCATAATAATAAATTTTTTTTTTTTTTTTTTGAGCAGGAAATCAGAATATTAGAGTGATTTCTAAAGGATCATGTGACTGGAGTAATGATGCTAAAAATTCAGTTTTGAAAACACATTAATAAAGTACATTTTAAAATATATTCAAATAGAAAACAGTTATTTTAAATAGTAAAAATATTTTAAAAATGGACCATTTTTGCTGTACTTTGGATCAAATAAATGCAGGCTTGGTGAGCAGAAAAAAAACATAAAAATCTTTATTAAAAATCTTATTTTTAAAAAAACCTTTGACTGGTAGTGTGTATATGTATATATTAAAAAACTTGTTACTTGCTGTTTCTTTGAATGTATTAATTTTATTATTATTATTATTATTATTATTATTTTGTGAATTTGTAATAGCAATATCTGAGTGAATTGTTTCTACGCCAAATGATCATAAAAAAAAAATTTGATTGAAATTTTGTGTTTGCAGGTTTGTGATTGGATCTACCCGCTGTACCCAGACTCACCAGTCTTTCTTAGTAACAAAGGTGTGTTCACATTTCCTGATACCACCACAGCAGTGCCAGGGTCCTATGTTGGGGTGGTGCTGTCCTCAGAGCTGCCTGCAGCAGACAGGGTTATGTTCCAGGACCAGCTGTCAGCGCTGGCACAGCTCAGGGTCCAGGTACTCAATCTCACATTTGATTTAGCCAAAATGTACATTTTTATTGAACTTTGAATCTATGCATAATTCATAAGTTTGCTACGTATAACTAAGGAATTTTCATTTAAGGTAAATGAAGAACAAGGTGCTACAGGAACTGACCTAAGTGGCAAGGTTCCTCCTTCAGAAACATCTCTAACACCAGGAGGGGAGGAAAAAACACTTCCTGTGTGGAGCGAAAAAATGTCACAGAGCATTCTATCAGGTCTGAACTTTAGGATCAGAGTAAAGTAACCTGAAATGTTTGTAAGAATCTTATTGGATAGCTAGTGTATTTGTTTCTTATACTGAAGTAGAAGTTAAGAAGACCCACACTCTTAATAATAAAGATCTATAACATCTATGGAATCTTTCCATTGCACAAGAGGTTCTTTAGATTATCAAAATATTCTCCATACTAAGAAAAAATGGTTCTTTTCAGAACTTATCACTGAGAGGTTCTTTGAGGAACTATTTTTTGGAACCTTTATGAGTGCACAGAACACCTTATTGGTGCACTTCTAAATTAGCCACTAGAGGCCACTGTAATACACTCCAAAAGGAAAACAAGTGTGGTATTTCCACTGTGGCTGTGCAGGGACCTCCTGGCTGGGTCGGGGGCTTGTGCGAGGAGGAGAAGCTACCGGTAAAGCCATCCATAAAGGAGCAACTAAGCTACGAGAAAACATCACTCCAGAGGAGACCCCAGCAGAGGTCAGCCCCAAGGTGACCAAAAGCCTAAATGCAGCCAAGCAGGCCACTGGGGGTGCTGTGAAAGTCAGCCAGTTTCTAGGTAACTCAATTGTGTAATAAGATTTATCATATTTCCAGCTGTTCTATATCCTGTCCTGCAACATAATACGTTTGGTTTTATTCACCAGTGGATGGTGTTGCTGCTGTAGCTGGTAGAGTTGGAAAAGAAATTGCTCCACATATGAAAAAACACGGTAGCAAACTCATCCCAGAATCTCTCAAGAAAAGTAAAGGCGGCTGCTCCAACATGGATGGAGCCAAGCTAGTGGCAGGAAGCAGCATACAAGGTTTGTCTTGCTGTGTTAGGTTTATTTAGTATATCAACCTGTAGATATTTATACTCCTTTATAATGTTAAAAATCTATTTTAGATCATGTTTAGATGCAAATTGTGTTCTGTAGGTTTATCAACTCTCTGGTCAAGTCTGGAAACAGCAGCAAAGACTATTGGCAAAAGTGTAACTTCAGAGACGGTGACTACTGTGAGGCACAAGTAGGTGTTTTTTATTTAGTGTTTTTCAGGATTCACTGATTCACGGATTCGCTTCTGCTTTCCTTTCATTCTGTTCCTACCCAAGAGGCTGATACTGCTGTTTTTTGTGCTATATACCTATCCAAACTTCAGTGCTTAGGGAAGTGAATTAATTTACTCTTTCCTGTTGCTTTTTCAGATTTAGGGCTCTAGGAAGCCTCTTGGACCCCCCTAGCAGCAAATAAATGGTGGCGGGTAAAAACACACTGTGTATTCTCTGATTAATGTCTCTTCCAAACTCGAACTTACTAACAGTGCCTTATTTTCTGGAGTTACTGGGCATTCAGCGGTTGCTGAGAAGGTGCTTATTTTTATTAACAGTCTGTGAGAGTGTTTTGTGAATTAAAACTGAAGTAAATGCAACAGTTTGTCTGCTTACTGTGTTCTGTTCATTGTAAAACATTTCACATTATTTCAAATATCCTTTAGAATCAATAGTCAACAACATAACATGAACATCTGTCAGGTCTTTTAGAATATCTCCATGTTTGTGATTAGGTATGGAGACGATGCAGGACAAGCTGCAGACACTGCAGTCCAGTCTGCTGTCAATATAGGTGTCACAGCATATAATGTGGACAACCTGGGCGTCAAGGGCATACTGAAGGCCACAGGCAAACAGACTGCAAAAGCAATGGTGAAAGACGGCTCAGGAGGAGAAGGAACTGAGAAGAAAGAAATGCTGCCTAAGAAAGGGCAGAATGAGAAAAAATAATGAAATATTATCTTTTTATCATGTGCATTCTTGTAGCACTAAAAGTAGTGCTGTCAAACGATTAATCTTAATTAATATTAATATTAATTATATGCAAAATACATGTAAATATCTTCAATATATATACTGCATGTGTGTATATTTATACATAATAAATATACACAGCATGCACACATTATATAAACAAAAGCTTTTATTTTGGATGCGATTAATTGCAATTAATCGTTTAAAAGCACTAAAAAAGTATACATTTGTATTAATAAGGAGATCTTAATAAGGATAATACAGAAAGATGCACTTAGACAAGTACTGTATGTCCCCTGTTACTCTTACGTAAAATATAATATATATAATATTTTATGTATATAATATATATATTTTCTTAAAGATATTCAGAAGGTTGTACTTATTCACCTCATTTTTTTAACGTCGAAGAAAGTCGTTTTCTGTGAATGTGAATGTGCCAGACTTCCGCTTCCTTAGCCGCTTTGGAAAAATAAAGAGAAAAAAAACCAAAGAGTGTATTCATAACAAACAAGTGTGTTCAGATAATTCCTTAAAATAAAATAGCAAAATACACCAGTTTGCCGTTTCAAGCAGCAAAACGAGCTGTTTTGTCAAGGACTATAGGTTTTGTAGCCTGCCGGAAGCCAGACACATTAAATGTATTACAAATGGCCGCGTGCACTCCTACAGGAAAAATAAGCTGAATAGAATTGCAATTTCATTGTGTATTTGTAATATCACTGTACTGTTGCTGTTTTGGCCATTTCTTGTGGCTCATGTTAATCTTACATGGTTTCTTATTAAAGTTTACTACAAAATTTTCTTGGTAACCATAGTTTAACTGTAGCCGTAACTGTACCCGAAAAACCATAGTAACACCATGGTACTTTTTTGAAATTTTTTTTGTGTGTGTAAATACAACTGCCATAGTTGTAAGTAGATTATTCTTGCATACTTTCTCCTGTACATAATTTTATATACATTTGTCGAATTATCACCGTTAGTGTTATTGTAAACTAATTTCATATAAATCTGTCGAATCATCACCGTTAGTGTTATTATAAACTAATTTCATATAAATCTGTCGAATCATCACTGTTAGTGTTATTGTAAACTAATTTCATAAACATTTGTCGAATCATTACCGAATCATTAATCTATTGTAAACCATAGACCTATTGAAAAGGTAGCAGCGTGATTGCGTAATTAGTCCGTTGCCATGGATACAGCAAAACAACAAACACTACACGGATGAATGTGACACCCGTTCATTACACAAACTGAAGATGGGAGAAACTGGTCTTAGAAATTATGAGTTATCCCAACTGCAAGCAGAAGTCCAGCAAGAGAGAGAGGTCAAGTAAGTCCAAACATCTTTTAAAAACACAAAGCACTGGCTTGACTGCTGTTATGAAAGCAGACACTGTAGTTGCACGTTAATTAGACTTGAGTTATTTAGTACATTTGTAAATCGTTTAAAGGGAGATGTTACAGGACTCCGTGTCTGACCTGAGGAGCACACTGGCTGATTTGGAGAAGAGACTTCACAGTGTAGATGGAGAAGGTCTGTGAACAAAATGCAAGAAACATGAACCTACTGTTTATTCTACTGATCCAAATTACAATTGACTAGCGGTCTAATGAGCAAAAAAGAGCTGAACCGTGTCTCAATCTCTGCTCAGAGAACGAGTGGAGAACCAGATATGAGACACAGCTGGAACTGAACGAGCAGCTGCAGAAACAAATCAGTGTCGTTCGAGAGAGACTCGAAACCCTCCGCGGTGATCCCGCAGGTACACAATATCACGACAAACATATTTTTCATTATTATTTTTTGTTGTTGCTATAGTATAATATTCTGTCTTATAGTATAATATAACCCACAGCCTTTATATTTTGTAATTTATGGTGTTTTAGACCTCCTTTATAGTGTGATGTTGCACTTATACAAAGAAACACTTGGGGGTATCTGCTAGAAAAATAACAGGACAATTTATCTGGTCTGAATAAAAGCATCCACTCAATATTATGGGCTCGGTCATAGTGCATGTCCACAGTTTCACATACTTCATTAATGATTTTATATGCTGGCTCTGTCTCTAAGTTCTCTTCATCATCTTCATCACATCTGTCTTTTGATGGTGGTTCTTCATATCAGTTATGATCAAATGAATGATCAAGGGTCTTATGCTGATACAGAATGAAATATGAGACAGGCACAGGCAAGCCATATTTACACTTTATAACTGTGAGAGAATAAGCCATGCTGTTATTTTGATGTATTGTGTACACACTGCACCTTGTAAGTTTTGTCTTATTCCTCAGATCGACTGGCTTCTATTCGCTCATATGATGAAATGTCAGAGGTAAGTATTCCAGCTGCTACCAACTTTCAAAACATCTAAATAAATTTGTAAAATTATTTTAATTTTATATCCTAAATAATTATATGTGACTCTGGACCACAAAACCAGTCATAAGGGTCAAGTTTTTGAAATTGAGATTTATGCATCCTCTGAAGGCCAAATAAATAAGCTGGAATCTAAGAGTGCAAAAAAAATAAATAAAATAAAAAAATAAAAAAATAAAAAATATTGAGAAAATCGTCCAAATTAAGTTCTTAGCAAAGTTTTGATATATTTACTGTAGGAAATTTACAAAATATCTTAATGAAACATGATCTTTACTTAATATCCTAATGATTTAGGCATAAAAGAAAAATCAATAATTTTGACCCATACAATGTATTGTTGGCTATTGCTACAAATATACCCGTGCAACTTATGACTGGTTTTGTGGACCATGGCAGGGTTTTTTTTATAACAAAACCCGCCCAATTGCTACTCAAAAGTAGCCCAAACCTAACCCAGTCGCATTTTGAGGGAGGTCCCCTGTTAAAAAATTGTGTGTGATGGGGGAAAATTGACGTATTTTGGCGGGGTTCACTGTTAAAATTTGCATTCCAGGGCATAAATATCATGTTTTTGGCGTTGCTTCAACCCACGGACATGAAAAACAACCCACGGCAACAGTGTTAAAGTAGCCCAATTCCTGACTTGGCAACACTGGTCCAGGGTCACATAATATATATAATTAAATCAACAAACTATATAAAATATAATTACATGCCCTAAATATAAACATAAATTTAAAAAATATATATTATTTAAAATAATTATTATTAATTATAAAATTCTAAATGTCACAGACACCTGCACAGTATGTAGAAGTCAAAAACAAAAGGTTTTAAAAAATATACAAAATATAAATTTTTGCTCCCTTATGCCCCCTGTCTGTGCAACATGGAAGAGATGCTTTAGGTTATGCATCAGTTCATGCATACACATTTCATTTTCAGTGGCTATTGTTGCATGGTGCAATTGTTTCTTATTAGAGCCTGGCAAAGCTGAATATGGTCTTCTGCCAAAGGCGAGATTAAAATCAATCTGCTGAGACGGTCTGAAAAAAACAAAATTTAATCAGTGAGAAGTAATCTGTAAATGAGGGAAGAGAAGCGAGAAAGACTTGGGTGAGCCATGCCACAGGGATGGGATGATAATTAGAATCACTCCAAGCAAAATATTTTTCATTTTATCCCTATCATATAATCATACAGTATATAAGTCTTTAATACACTGTCTTAAAGGAATAGTTTATTTCAGAATTAAAACTTACTAAAAATGAACTCAACCTCAGTCCAACCAAGATGTACGTGAGTTTCTTCATTGGAACAAATTTGAGGAAATTCCGCATTACATCACTTGCTAACTAAAGGATCCGCTGCAGTGAATGGGTGCCGTCAGAATAAGAGTCCAAACAGTTGATAAAACATCACAATAATTTACAAGAATTCAGTTAATCAATTAATTTGCAATGTGAAGCGAAAAGCTGCATGTTGGAGAAAAAACTATTTATCATTAAGACTTTTTTTTATTGTGATGTTTTTATCAGCTCTCATTCTGACGGCACCCATTCACTACAGAGGATCTATTGGAGAGTGATATAATGCTAAATCTTGGATGGCATGAGGATGCGTAAGCTTTGAGTAAATTTTCATTTTTGGGAGAACTATTCCTCTAAATCCATTTCTTCAGATATTTTCTGTTCATTAAGGATGCTCTCAGACAGAGGCTGAAATTGCTGTCTGCTGAGAAGAGTGGCCTTCAATCCCAACTGATGGATTTCCAAATGAGAATTGTGCAGGAAGGAAAGGTGAAGTCCTACACCATCATCTCTTCATCCATCATTCCTACTAAGAAAACTTCTTTCTTGTCAATATATTATGTTTCTTGTTGTACAAAATCTCCAGCTATTAATTGTAACATAAATGACATTAACATGAGGGAGTGAATGAGTTTAGGTCTGGGCTGTTAAATTTCCCTAGAGGTATGACAACAATTATCTCACTATTATGCTGATGTGAGAGTCCTAATTGCAAGAATGAAGAAGGATTACTTTTTGCAGTTACTTGGTCAAACATGAAAAACATAGGCTAGATAAATACATCTTTATTATGCGTTCGGTTCCTAATAGACTTACCAGAAAGTCCACGAAGAGAGGCGGGCCTATGTTGCAGAGATTGCAAAGGTGAGGAAGGCATTTAAAAGAAATGTTTACGTTTGTGCTTTCAATTCACTTGTCAGATGTTTGTGTGGTTAATAGTGCCATGCTCTGTCAGTTGAGCTACTTGACCAAAGATATTATCCAAAGTGTTGCATATGAACAATGATAATGTGTCCCTACAGCTGTCCTCAACGCTGGATATGAGCAGAAAGCAGCAGATGGTTCAAGCCCGGAGGACAGCACTCGGGCCAGATAAAACGTAACTGCGAACAATCACTGCACATCATCAAATGACACCACTTTGGTTCATAGAAAACAATGCCAGGACTTATTTTGTTCTTTAAACATTTTTTAGGCAACATAGAAAAAACATGCAGGATTAAGCCATTTAATTATTATAAGTAAATCCACATTGTCTCATCATGTATACTTACTCATTTCACTGGTATACCTAAAATCCTGAGTAACAAGACCAATCCTTTCAATCTCAGTAGACTAAGAATGAGCAATAACTTAAAGGGATAGTTCACCCAAAAATGAACTATTCTGTCATTATTTACTCATCCTCATGTCTTTTCAAACCTTTGCAAATTTCTTTTATATATATATATATATATATATATATATTGTGCTCTGCAGAAGAAATCGAGTCAAACAGGTTTGGATATATAATCATTTAGGTGAACTATCCCTTTAATATTTAGGTTTAATTGTCTTATATAAATGGATAGATGGATGACCTTTGGTTGCAGTAACTATATTTTAAAATACATGTCCTAAATCTTTCTCTTTTTTTTTTTTTTTTAAACAGAGGCCAGGAGAATATAAAGCAACATTCATATATGATGAAGGAGTCTGTCAAAAAAGCACCAGCAAGGAGTCGACTCCCTCGATTAAAACGTTAATGCAGTTCAGGGATCTTCAACGAGGGTCCACCAATTATTGTTTGATTATTTTTGCCAAAGTCTCAATTTTTTTTCTTTTTAATTAAACAGTAAAAAACTACATTTTGAGTACATAGACCTAGCTTGATATAGGTCACTTTAAATTTAATTTCAAGATAATTTCTTTAATTAAATATATTGTTATATCAGATGTTAATTCTGTTATTAATTCATCCTAGATAATCAGCAGCCATTGAAACAATGTTAAGTCAATACTGATGCATCAACGCTAACTGCACTGAATTAATGTTACACTGCAAAAGCAGACTTATCTAACTTAGTATTTTTGTCTTGTTATGAGTCAAAATATCTAAAGTTTCTTAAATTCTTTCTTAAAAGCAAAATGACATTTAGTCTTATTTATTAGATATTTAGTCTTGTTTCCAGGAGAAAAAAAAAACTAAATTAAGTGCAGTTTGCTTAAAATAAGTAAAATTATCTGCCACTAAAATACTCTTGTTTTGAGAATATTTTACTTACCCCACTGGTAGATAATTTTACTTGTTTCCAGTGAAATCAACACTAAATATCTTAGGTCATTTTGCTTATCTAGTAAATGCGTCTTAATTTAAGAATTTTTTAGATATTTTGGCTAGAAACAAGATAAAGATATTAAAGGAGAAGTCCACTTCCAGAACAACAATTTACAAATAATTTACTCACCCCCTTGTCATCCAAGATGTTCATGTCTTTCTGTCTTCAGTCGTAAAGAAATTATGGTTTTTGAGGAAAACATTTCAGGATTTTTCTCCATATAATGGACTTCATTGGTGCCCCGAATTTGAACTTTCAAAATTGTTAGAATTTAATATCTAACTTAACTGCCGAGATTCGATTTCTAGTTGAGCGATGGAGCACAGAGTCAGGATCCTGGACCATTGAGACAACCACACACAGAAAAGGTGTAATTCACTCAAAGGCACTTTATTAAGGAAAAGACAGTAATATTTATATGGTAAAATAGGGAAGTGAAAGATCCACATCACTCCCTTCAGGAAACACACCAGTACATCATGTCTTATGATTCTCTAGGCTAGACTTATGTCATGTCTGCTTTTCAGGTTAGTATGAGAAGGGCACAGGAGGTCAGGATTATTACAATCTTTAAATGCAGCTTCAAAGGGCTCTAAACGATCCCAGCCGAGGAAGAAGTGTCTTATCTAGCGAAATGATCTGTCATTTTTTTAGAAAAATAAACATTTGTATACTTTTTAAGCACAAAAGCTTGTGTAGCACAGGCTCTGGGATGTGCGTCCATGATGTTACGAATTAGTAATGGGTCGTTCTTGAACGATTTTTAAATTTTGAACGAATCTTTAATGTGACTCTGGAAAAACAAGTCGTCTCGGGGAGTGATTCGTTCAGTCGCGCATGCGCAACATCCTATTAGATTCTGTACTGGAATTAGTTCGCCTGTTTCGAGTCTTCGGGTTTTTCGAGTCGTTCGTTCATCTTATGGGGCTGTCACGTGATAAATGAATGACTCAAACCTGAAAACTTGCAGATAAGAGGTGAGTTGGGCTAATCATAGACTAAAGACCCAGATAAACTATGAATTAATATTTCTGTTTCTTATAGCATTATAGTTTTGTCTTGTTTGTACTGTGATCAACGTTTGTGTAAGCAGTAGATGTGTTAGGGAAGTAACACGTAACATTTTAAATATATTTTGCTAAAATTAATGAAATGACTCGAAAAAAGATTTGTTCATTTTTCTGAATGAGACTCAAAGGTCCGAGATGGTGAAATGATCTGAACTTCTCATCACTACTACGAATCACGTGTAAGTTTATCGTCTGCGTACTGAATATGGCGAAAAACTCCATCTAATTTTCTCCTACAATTTGAAAGGAGGGCGTTGTACCTTTTTGTTTGTAAACAGCGTTTACAAACTTACTTGCACTTTCTTAGTCTTTGCGCATTTACTTTGTAAGCACTGGGTCTGGGTCTGATTCAGTAGTATGTAGCATTGTGAACGTGCATTCCAGAGCCTGTGCTACACAAGCTTTTTGCTTAAAAAGTATAAAAAATTTTATTTTACACTGCTGAATTAATGTTATACAGTGACATCGGTATGACTTTTGTACCCGCAATTAAAGTTGAACTAATAGGGAGGTTACAACAGAAAAATAATGAAGATGTCATTGAATCATCATGATGAAGTGATGTTGGTTCATCTTCACTTTTGCACCCTTAATGTTGAAACAATGGATTTCAAAGGAAACAAAAGATTTCAAAAGAAAAACTATGTCGTCATTGAATCATCATGATGAAGTAATGTTGGTTCAACATCACTTTAATGCTGAAACAATGGGGATATTTCAACAAAAAAAAAATCAATGGTAATGTCACTGAATCAACATTATGAAGATGGTTCCTCATTTTCCAAAAAAACAACGGCAATGACAATGGCAACTGTTGTTGAACCAATATTGAAATTAACAACCATTAACAACCCCCTTTTTTAAATACTACTAAAATGTCAACATAAAACAATGTTCCCATCTGATGTACCAAGTTATACAATATGGCCTGTGTTCAACAAATTCATGACCATTTCAAAGTTTGGGGAAAACCTTTAAAATCAAAATGACAAATTTCCAGCAGTTGCGTCACTTTTGGGTTTTAAACAGTTCAACATAATCAATGACAAAAAGGTCAGTCATTAAAAAATAAAAGTAGGACAAAAGGACAAAAGCACTACAAACTTTAAGACAATTAGTGTCAGGAGTCAGGTCAGACTACATGTGGCCCAAGCTTAGAACGTGGAACATGGCTCAACCAAGCAGAATTAAGGACCAGAACTATCCATTTTATAAGATGGCTTACATCAGACTGCTGCCTCTTTCCTTTGGGTTCTCTGAAATCTGAATCTCATCTTAAAGGAGAAGTCCACTTCCAAAACAAAGATTCACATACAGTGTACTCACCCCCTTGTCATCCAAGATGTTCATGTCTTTCTTTCTTCAGTCGTAAAGAAATTATGTTTTTTAAGGAAAACATTTCAGCATTTTTCTCCATTTAATGGACTGATATGGTGCCCCGATTTTGAACTTCCAAAATGCAGTTTAAATGCGGCTTCAAACGATCCCAAATGCGGTTGAAAATGATCCCAGCCGAGAAAGAAGGGTCTTATCTAGCGTAACGTAATTTTCATAAAAATAATACAATTTATATACTTTGTAATGTCAAATGCTCCTCTTGTCTTACTCTGCCTGGACTGTTTTTCTCTGGTTCATGACAGTTAGGGTATGTCGAAAAACTCCCATCTCATGTTCTCCCTCAACTTCAAAATTGTCCTATATCACTGTTTTACCTTTTTTGTTAAGGGTGTTTGATCCTCTTTGCATGTTCACTTTGCAAAGACTGCAACATACCCTATTTCAACATACCCTAACTGTCTTGAGCCAAAAATGAAAATAACCGATCGTTTCACTAGATAAGACCCTTCTTTCTCGGCTGGGATAATTTACAACCACATTTGGGATCATTTGAAGCCGCATTTAAACTGCATTTTAGGGGGTGAGTACATTATATGTGAATCTTTGTTTTGGAAGTGGAATTTTCTTCTTTAATTAATACTGACTGATGAATATGAATAATTACCTGACAAAGCAGTAATCAGGGAGTAGGACATAATGCACAGGATAGCATCAAATTTTAGGCCAGGTGATCATGTTGTCACCTACAACCCAATGTATAATTTGCATTACCATTATTAGAAGATAACTTCTAATTTCTTTAAATGTTCATCCTCATCTGCCTTTACTTCTTCTATAGGAAAGAATGCAATGTGCTTTGTAAGACATGGGCTGTGTTCAAGAAATCTGCTTCATGTTGTGGGAACTTTAATAAGTAAAATCCTAATAAATATTACTGTTACACTTTATTTTGGTGTTCCCCTTTGACATTCTCTAGCATTGCACCTACAGCTAACTCTCATTAGAGTATTAGCTGAGTATTAAGTAGACTTTTAGGTTAGGGTTAGTAGAATAAGTTACTTATAGGCTACATTTACACCTGGTTACCTTCTGTTTTAACACTTACGTATAGGAAAAGCTGCTGAAAACATTCATTATGTTTGAAAATGCCCCACTGATAGGGTAATACCCACTAGAATTCCACAGAAACATACTTTCATGATGTTGTGGTCACTGACAACAAATCAATATTAGTTCAATATCCCTGTCTTTCTACTAATGTGTGCGGTCGCTTTCATCAAAATTTCAATGTACTTTAAATATCAAAATGTCAAACTCAACCAAAATGTTTGTTTGCATATAAACTTAACATTGTATTAGTGTCACCTTGCTATCTGGGATGTTCATTGCATGCTACCATGAAGAGTCAAGGTTAAGACGCTGTATTTTATATAATTATGTAATTTTAGAATACGCCTACATAATTATATTTAAGACATTAATTGATGTCGTTA
This sequence comes from Labeo catla, assembly GCA_012976165.1. NCBI lineage: Eukaryota > Metazoa > Chordata > Actinopteri > Cypriniformes > Cyprinidae > Labeo > Labeo catla. Next base: position 196,307 of record VONZ01000640.1, on the reverse strand, counting down.
GTGTTATTTGAATGATCAGAGACAGATTGATCATGTATACAAACACATGTTGGTCTGAGTCGTGAGGAGCTTCGAGAAAGAGACTTTGTGGAGCAGCCTCACCGGAGAGGAACGGGGCGGGGTGTGTGTGTGTGTGGGGAGGGAGGGAGGGATGGCTGTGGCAGGTCTGCGGTGCGGGGCTGAATCTCAATGAGAAAGCGGCCAATGTAAATCACTGCAAGACACGGAGGAGAGAGAGAGAGAGCAGCAGCTGCCGACCGACCAGCCAGCCAGCCTCCTCTGCGGGACAACAAAGGAGGTGCCGGGCTCACATCACGACTCCTGTCAGCACAACTCAACATCTGAATCGTGACCACTAAGAAGAAATCTTGAATATTCCCTAAATCTTCAGCTTTAGGTAAGTAGAATAGTCTAATTCTTTTCTGGAAGTAAAAATAAAGCAAACCGAAAGCTCGCAAATATTTCACCTCTTTAAATGTTGTTTTGCTCATTCTAATTCATTTAATAGTTCGGCTTATATGTTATGTCATTGTTAACTGGTCAGCGACGTGATGTTAATTTTTGTCCGGATTCGAATTTCTTCAAAAATTACTTGAACATGTTTTCAGATTAAGGAATAAAGTAATTTTCATACGTTTGCGTGACGTAGTCAAACTGTCATTGTTGGGGAAAATGTAGTAATTGGACATAATCTTATATTATTATTATTTCTCTTACAATATAAGTTTGAGTCAGTGTCATTCAGTAGTTTTTGTGTGTTTTTTAAATATATATTCGCATATTTTGGGCTCTTTATGAAAGGGCATGTGTTCAGGTCGACAAAACCCTGTTGGTATTATTCAAATCTTTTAAAAATCTTTTAAAACTTTTTTTTTTGGAAAACATGTAATTTAACCACTTTAACCTAAAATCATTGTAAAAAGTATGTTTTTCAAACATGTATGAAAGCAATATGATCTCATTCTAAGAACTTGGCACGTTTTGAACTCGAAAAAAGATTTTTATCATCCTTATCGGTCACTGATCCTTGAATCAAGAAATTTGTCAACGTATTATAGTACTCGTTTTCAAATTTCACACGTTAGTGTTTGCCATGTCAAAGTGACACTGTCAACAAGGGGATGACAGACGCAGAATTGAATTAGCTCTAAGAAACATGTAAGCTGTCATTAAAAGGTTATTTTAAGACCAGACATTAATTGACACCCATGTCACAGGGTTCAAAGAGCATGCAAGGATTAAACCTTCGCGATTAGTTTGGTAACTTCTGTTCACCACATTATTTTTTTACGCGTTAGACCTACTTTGACTGGACGACATGGAGGAACACTTTGACGAGAGGGATAAAGTGCAACGCAACAGCCGAAGCGCAGGACGGGCGAACGGGCTGCTCAGCCCCACTCACAGCGCCCACTGCAGCCTGTACCGGACGCGCACCCTGAAAGCCCTGAGCTCGGAGAAGAAAGCGAAGAAAGTGCGCTTTTACCGCAATGGTGACAAGTACTTCAACGGCATAGTGTACGCCATCTCATCGGACCGGATAAGAACCTTTGACGCTCTGCTGGCCGACCTGACCCGAACCCTCTCTGACAACGTCAACCTGCCCCAAGGGGTCCGAATCATCTACACAATAGATGGTACCAAAAAAATCACCAGTATAGAGCAGCTGGTGGAAGGTAAGATGTTGTCTAATGGCGCCCAAACACTACACGTCGGACTGTTATGCTTTTCACTACACATGTTGACTGTTGACTGTTGTCATTTCCAGTCAACATGGATCTCAGACATTTTTGGGCATTCTTGGAAAGCGTCTTTTTAAATTTAAACATAGCAACTTTCACTTAAATAACAAGCACCGATTTCTACCGAATTATTTAAGTAATTATTTTAAGTATTATTTAAGTAATTTTAGTAATGAATTAATTAGTTGGTTAATTGGCGGTGAAAAATCCCTACAAGTATCCACCATATTTTTCAATGCGGAAGTAAGCTGTTTTCTTTGAATGTGCAAGACTTCCTGTTCATTATCAGTTGTTGACCTTATTCTCCAGAGAAACAAGCAAATCAAGCAGAAGACAGCAAAGGCAGTGCTAAAAAGGGGCGGGGGTAAAAAAAGGTCAATAGGGAAATAACGAGAAGAATAATAATGTGCAGTAAACGGTAAAACTGTTTGCACTACAAACTACTGTGTTCATAATTAAAATAATATATTAAAATAACATGGTAAGACACACTAGTTTGTAATATCAAGCAGCAAAATGAGCTTTTTTGTACAGGTAAAAATAGCTGCAAGTGGATGAGATGGAAGTCTCGCACATAGAATTGACAAATGGCCACGCCCACTCATACAGAAAAATAAGGTGGATACCGCTGCAGCCTGGAGATCTTAAAATGGGCGGAGCTTATGTCGAAAGTAGGCGGAGATTGTAGGGTTTAGGAGTGGGGTTAGATGTGGACATTCCAGTGTTGACAAGTTTGCGGTTTTCCTGCGGAATTGGGCTACTTTTTTAACATTGTTACTGTGGATTGTTTTTCATGTCCGCTGAGAAAAAAACATGTATTTTACCCCGTCAAATGTGATTTATCAGGGGACCCCCTTGAAATGTGATTGGGCTAGGTTTGGGCTAGTTTTTAATAAGGAATTGGGTGGGTTTTGTTGTGGAAACCTGGCAACCGTGGGACCTTCCAAATGGAGCTGCTATGCCATTTTGTCGCTGGCTTCGGGATACAACGAAAATCAGGACTAAATTCTAGAAAATCAGGCTAAAATCATGTAGTGTGTGGCTGGTATCAGTGCTAATTCATATAGAAAATATATGTAAATATGACAGAAATAATTTACCGCTGCATGGCATCTGACTGTTTTTTCAGTGTCTTGCGCAAGAAAGATGATTTTAAGATGCAAAATGTAAAGCATTTCAACATCTCAACACAATCTCATTAGAAAACATGAGTAAGCAGATTGTATACATATACATATACAATACAGGTTGTATACATTTTTTAAATTCAGATTAGCCACCAAAAGTAAAACAATAACATATTTCCATGAAAGCATTAAAATTACTTTTCTATTTCTTTTTTTCCCCTTTTTAATGCAGCGATCCATTCTGTGTGAATGGCTTTTAAGCCTATCAAATATGATTTCATTTTAATAGCATACTGTTTTATGAGAGACACTAAAAATGCTGAAAAGTCTCCGTGGCTTGGTGCCTTGGATTCTTTTTTCGAAATTAGAGCAGTAGATGTGATGACAAGGATACAGAATTAGGGCACTCAATGATGAGCAGTTAAGTCTGCATGGCATTACCTTAAATCAATGCATTTTAACAGAGATGACAGCTCAATCGACAGTGAAAAGCACCAGATACTGCCTCGGGTGTTTTACCCTAAAATGCACTCCTACTTTTCAAAGAAAATGAGTAAATTCTCATGCATTGTATCATTTCTCCATTATTTTAGGTGAGAGTTATGTGTGTGGCTCCACCGAAGCGTTTAAAAAGGTCGACTACTCCAACAACATCAACCCTAACTGGTCTGTGAATGTGCGGGCCTTGGGCTCCAGCAAGTGCCCCACGTCTCTAGCCAGCTCAAAAACAGGGCCGCAGTCCAAAGAGAGCAAAGACTTCATCAGACCCAAACTGGTCACCGTTATCCGCAGTGGGGTGAAGCCACGGAAGGCAGTTCGCATCCTGCTCAACAAGAAGACGGCCCACTCCTTTGAGCAAGTTCTGACTGACATTACAGATGCTATAAAGCTTGATTCTGGCATTGTCAAGAGGATCTACACCCTTGAGGGAAAACAGGTAAGATTGCCAATTTATTAATGGAAATCTTAATATTGCTGCATTCATTTTTCTGCTGCCAAAGGAGAATCTGTTTTGTGTTGTATCATGATTGAACTCTGTTATGTAAAGTTGATTCATTCATGTGATTTTAACTGAGACAACTAATGAATTTCATAATAGCTTTTGTTATGTAAGCTCACCCTTTGAACTGGCACGGAAAACTTGAAAGCGTACTGAAAGCGTACATTGGGAGTTCCAGATAATTGATTTCTTGTGAAATAGAAATATTAGAAATGATTCATTCATCAACAGCTGAGCTCCTTCTTATGTTATTGTCATCAGTTGACTCAAATACTGTAAGTGTTTAAAATTGTTCTTCTCTTATAAAACCACAAGAAATATCCTAGATTCAAACAATGTGGGCTCAAGATCCAAACAATGTGGTTCTTGTTTTTAAACCTCCGAAATGAATTCCTCCCACAAGCTTTGAATTATAAATAATGAAGTCTCATTATTTTAAATGCTACAGGAGAAATCTCCCCCTAACCTGCAGCAAGATTTATGGCAGATCTAGTCTAGTTTATGAATGGGAATCTGTGTCTTTGCCCACGCACACTCAACATGAGAGAACCGGTGGCTCAGAGCATACAGAAATAACTCGGGCTTCTGCTCTCATTTAAATTCCTCCCACCTTTTCATGCCGCTCCGAAACAGCTGTGCCACCCCACACGTGAAAAATGACGTACTTTGACATATGTGAATAAATATTTGATCATACACATTGTATGATGTGAAGTGCAGTTCAAAAGTTCACTTGCGAAAGTGCTTTTTTCCTATTTTTTCTAATTTAATGCATTGATTTTATAGCATATTGTATTATCAGGATTATAAATTCAGTTTACATAATTTTTGTTTACTTTTTTTTGAAACTTCTAAAATGTTCTGTTTATTTCCAGGTTTTATTCTGAATCAGGGCTATTTTAGATAGTATAATACTTTTTATGAATATTTTGAATTAGTTTTTATTTTTCTGTTTCCATTTTAATTTTATTTGTAGTAATTTGTCATTATTTTTTTTTTTTTTTTCAGTTTTAGTACATAAAGATAAATGAATAAATTAGAAAAGTTGCCTATGTAAAAAAATGAGTGGTTTTATTAGATTTTATTTAATTTCAGGTAAAGTTTATGTCAAGTAACACACACACACACACACATATATATATATATATATATATATATTTTTTTTTTGAACAGTAAGATTTTTAATGTTTTTTTAAAGACGTCTCTTCTGCTCACCAAGCCTGCATTTATTTGATCCAAATTACAGAAAAAATGTTTTGACTGTTTTCTATTTAAATATGTTTTAAAATGTAATTCATTCCAGTGATTTCAAAGCAGACTTTTTAGCATCATTACTCGTCACATCATCCTTCAGAAATCATTCTAATATTCTGATATGCTGCTCAAAAAATTTATTATTATAATTATTATGTCAAAAACAGCTAGAACAGCTAGTAGAAGTTTCTTTGATCAATAGAAAGTTCAGAAAAACAGCAATTATGTGAAATAGAAATATTTTGTAACATTATAAATGTCTTTATCATCGCTTTTTGGTCAATTTAAAGTGTGTTGCTAAATAAAAGTATTAATTTCTATAATTAAAAATTGTACTGACTCCAAGCTTTTGAATTGTATAGCGTATAATGTTACAAAAGCTTTTATTTCAGATCAGTGCTGATCTTTGGCTCTTTCTATTCATTAAAGAATCCCAAAAAAATGTACTCAACTGTTTTAAATATATAGATAGTAATAATAATTAAAAATGTGTCTTGAAGGATCATGTGACACTGAAGGCTGGAGTAATGATTCTGAAAATTTTGCTTTGATCACAGGAATAAATTACATTTTAAAATATATTCAAATAGAATTTTTTAAAAATATTTAAAAATGTTTTTTTTTTTTGCTGTATTTTGGATCTAGTAAATGCAGACTTTGTGAGCAGAAGAGACGTCTTTAAAAAACATAAAAAATTCTTACTGTTCAAAAACTTTTGACTGGTATATATATATATTCATATATTTTCAATGTGGACTTTTGAATGTCACTGTATGCACTCATCTTTCATTGTGTCTGTTCTCAGCCAGGTAAAATGTGCAAATAAGGAGAAGGCATTTGGCTGAAATTCATTAAACTCTAATTAATCTGCGCACAGATCTGTTACTTCCCTCCATTGATCTCTGTGCTGGCGGCTCTGCCAATGTCTCAGATCTTCAGACTTGGTCTTTTCTATTTGAAAAGCCCTCTAAATCACCTTGAGTGTGGAAAACCGGGGCACTTTATATCATGTGCAGTCGTGTATAAGACTTGCTGCCTTTTTAGAGCAGCTGTATTGAGCAACAAATATGTATTTTGAATGAAATGTGATTCATAAAAGCCTTTCTCCCACTGTGTGGGTCTGATAGCAGAGGTTACACAGCACGGCATCAAAGCTCTGGTCACCATCCAGATAAAGTAAGAGCATTATGGGTGGCGCTAATTTTAGAACAGGGATCGATTGAGCCTGAGGGAGCTGTCTAATGAACAAGCCTGGCCAGCACAGTTACAGCACACGATATTGTCCTGATACAATTATGAACAAAAATCAACAGAAACCAAGGAGAGACAGAGAGAGAAAATGAAAGGAGATAATAAAAGAATCTATGTGGGTTGGAGAAAAAAAGATGAACATGGGAGGTGGAGAAGTTCAGGTGCACAATTAACAAAGCAATAAAAGTACATCTTCCTGTTTATTGTCTAGTTTGAATGCAAGATCCAGGTGTGGAAGCAGCTTGTGCCAATATTACTTTTGCCCTGCTTGTTTGATGTATTACAAAAGTAAATCTAACTGTGCAGGTGATTAATAGAATATTTCTAAAGCAATTGTTAGTTAAGTTTGGTGTTGTTGAGTCATGAGGTAATTCCTTCTCTTTTACATAACATGATTGTCTTTTTGGTATTATGTCATTGCAGCCATTTTTCAATAGGCTCTTGTTGTTTTTGCAAAGTTTGCAAAAGATATTCAAATCTATTTAAATACAATTTTATCTGCTGAGAGTGAGTTCAGTAAGAGAGCTGAGGCAGTATATTTTTCAATAGACTAAAAGTTGTAGTATTTTTCTGCTGCATTGATGTATGTAAATGAACCCGTCTCGGCCTTATGAAGGAAAAATATGTATTTCTACTTTTAGTCAGTGAATAAAATTATAGTTTATCTCCTGCCTTAGTTGAGTCTAATGTAAAATGTGCTCCAAACAGAGACTGTTTGTGGCATGTTTCATATTGTTGGGAAAAAAGAAAGAAATTCACCCAGTCTGTCTATTAGTGAAAAAGCTAATTATAAATGCAAAGCACTTTGGAGATTGATTGCAATCTGATTACTCACATAGGAGTATGAACATGATTTTCTCAAGTGTAAATGTATGTTTCTTCAAGCTACAGATCCTGTCAGTTACTTGGGTGGCATATGGCATGGTGTGTGATGGGGTGTTCCTTCTGTTCATGTAAGGCTGATTTTATATCTGATGCAACTTACAACTTAAAACAGTTGTTTTTGGTGCAAATAACTGTGTATATCTCTTCTACCCATATGGTTCTTGGAAAGAATCGAAAAACCATATACCTGATGTCTTCAGCGATTGAATTAACGGAACCAACATCTGCCTCTAGCACTGATGTCTGTAGCACCTGTCGTGATTTAAAAATAGACGTCAGTTGCTAGCATGCATGTGAGATCTATGTGGAAATGAAATGTGAATGAATCGAAAAGCTCATGATCACAAGAGAGATCTGGGTTTTTGGGTCTTTGCGTGAATCTCATGGCACCTTTCTGATAACCTGTATAATGAGGTCAGAGACAGTAGATCAAGGCCTTATTCCATCTACCTATATATCGTGAGAATTTTTCTGGAGTGTTACTGTAGGAGGTGAAGTATGGATTGGTTTCATGGTAGAAAAAACTGAACTACAGCTCTGTTTATGCTGAGAATTTTTTTAAATTTATTTTGCGATATAAAAACCAACATAGTGTGAGTTAAGTACCTCACTGTTGTAATGTTAGAATGTTAGAATGTACAGTTGTCAAAAGTTTGCATCCCCCTTTCAGAATCATTAAAACTGTTAATTATTTTACCAAAATAAGAGGAATCATACAAAATGCATGTTATTCTTTATTTAGTACTGACCTGAATAAGATATTTCACATAAAAGATGTTTACATATAGTCCACACGAGAAAATAATAGTTGAATTAATAAAAATGACCCGGTTCAAAAGTTTGTCCTGAACAGTTAAACTTCCTGCTGTTCGTCAGAAAAATCCTTCAGGTCCCACATTTGTGTATTTGAACCCTTTCCAACAATGATGGCAGTGACGTAAGTTTGTCTTAAAAAGTCATTGTATGCTGATTCACTGAAAAGGCAGCTAGAAGCAGGAAATATGTATGTACTATGTAAGTTAACTTGTACAGACTTCAGCGTAAGTTCTCATTCATTTGTGTGAATTTTATGGTTGTTGCATTCGAGACTGGATGCATAGCGTACAGTAGCCGCACAACACCAGCAACGCATGTGTGCCAGCGGTACAGTAGATGTCGAACAGGTCCGGCACTGTATTTATGAAAGAGGTATATCTAAATGTGTAAATATAAAGCATTGTTTACTTCATCGCTATCACACAGCTATTAAAGAGTGTGTGCGGAGATGCGCACATAATTACACCAATTACTGTTTATAAATCCTCCTATGTGTGTGACAGCGTTTATAAATCAGGGCCATGAGGTCATGAAGTCATGAAGAACGACTGGAGATGGGTTGGATATGCTTTTACTTTGCGTTATATAAGCCTTCTGCATGCTATATTTTTTCAACGGCTTTCAAAAAGTGGTGGAGACATACGCCTATGAAAGACTGTATGATTCTGAGATCCATCTTTTAACACTGGGGACAACTGAGAGACTCATATGCAACTATTACAAAAGGTTCAAACACTCACTGATGCTCCAGAAGGAAAAAAAACATGCATTTAGAGCCGGGGTGGGGGGGGGACTTTTGAACAGAATGGCGATTTTGTACATTTTTCTTATTTTGCCTAAATATCATATATTTTCATTTGGTACTGCCCTTCAGAGGCCACAGAAGATAGTTACATGTTTCCCAAAAGACAAAATTTAAAAAAGTTACATTTACCCTGAACTTCAAATTCAAAAAGTTTAATGCATTGTGTTTTGGTATTTGGAGTATTTGGTCCATGTTGCATTCATATTTCATTCAGACCGCACCAGAGTTCACTTGGAAGCAGACAGAGACCCATCTTTTTAGCCGTCTCGGTCCACTTGTTTGCTGCGCACCCGTGTTTGGATGGCAGCCTTGACACTCACTCAAATGAACCGCACTGACAGAGCAATCGCACCAGAGTTCGTTTTAACCAAACCAACCATGACAAGTGTGAACACATCCTTAATGATGTGCTTTCTACCTTTTTGGACCTTGAACGTGGTAGTTGTGTTGCTGTCTATGCAGGGTCAGAAAGCTCTCAGATTTCATCAAATTTCTTAATTTGTATTCCAAAGATGAACGAAGGTCTTACGGATTTGGAACGACATGAGGGTGAGTAATTAATGACAGAATTTCCTTTTTTTAGTGACTTATCCCTTTAAATGTTTATTTTGCCATTTTTATAGTAAGTTGGTAATTTTGCAAACCAGATTTGAATTCCCTTATCAAATTCCTTTGACTTTTAAGCAACTATAGTGACCCCTCAGACCCACAAATCAACAGCCTACCAACTATCGACAGCACCCTAGTATCACGGTGGCAAGTTTTGCATGGAAAACCACAAGTAGTTTATTGACTGATTCAGGTGCTTCACATATAGATATTTCAGAGTCAGAAAAGTTTTCTGTGCCACGTCTGATTCGGTTCCCCTCAGATGGCCACTGACCTGGATCCAGTCCCCGTGTGATCTCCAGAAATTTCAGAGTGCAGGCTCATATTTTTGCTTGTGGTGCAATGCTGCAGGAGGACACTGCTGACAGATGGGAGCAAAGAGGGCATGCAGCTAAAATTCATAATTAAACATTGTCAAAATTGTCAAAACTGTCTTAAAAACCATTTAACGTCATCTGCAACCATGCGCAGACCCTCCAAATGTCCCTGGCTTGGAGCTTTCTGTCTGCCTCTAACTTTCGGACACATATGCAGCGTACTAAGAACTATCAGAGTTGTGGTTGTCTTTCCTCACAAAGGACAGGACTTTGGACATGAGCTAATTTTATCCATGCTTGTTGCTCCCTCATGATCTCTCCTTCCAAAGAACCTGATCACCCCCTAACAGTTTCTATGACGATGTGATCCAGTTGCTTAGTAACGGTCTGAGCCTTTGTGACGTCACCGTGGGCAGTAGTGTGTGTCGGAGTGTGTGGGGAGTTTAGTCTGAGAGAGAGGTAGATGTATGATAAGTGGTTTAGGCCTCGGACATAGCTCTCCTTCTTATCCGTTAAGCTTAAATTTACACACACAGACACACACTTGCACACAAGACTAAGCTACGCAAACACACAGCCTTCTAATAGTTAACACACACACACACACATAAATAACCAGACAGATGTGTCCTGCATACTGCAACTGATTTTTAATGACCTCTGGCATATGCTTCGGGCCGAGACAGAGACATAGCAGGCGTGTAATCGGCAATCACTCATGTGTTTGCTCTTCCTGGAGTTTGTCGTATGGACATAACTGATTTTCCACCCCATTGCATATGCACACCCTGTTTAATTAGCCATGTCTTTCAGTCTCTAACAGCCTTCTATTGTCTGGAGGGCCATTTACCCCCTCTTGAGCTCTCCTCACCTCTCGTTCACCTCCTGTCCAATGAAATGGACAGATATTCAGCCTTTGGCATATGGTCTCGCGCTCCCCAGATATTGTAGTCAGCAGAATTTCTTTGTTTCCTGGTGAGTTAAATCCATGTTAAAATCCAAATCTGGATTAACAGCTCAATCTAAGATTGAAGTTTAATCTGGGTTTCAGTAATGTTCTAATGTATTGCATTTAGTGAAAAATAAGGAGGCAAATTGCACCACTTTTCTACATGGTGCTAAAAGTGCTGCAATAGCACTAGGGGCATTTATATATGTCTTGTTAATATAAGGACTCTTACTTGTCTTGTAAATATAACATTACTATAGATGATAGTTTGTTTTGTTTTACTCTAGATTACTATTTTTGTTTTAGTTTTCCTCTAGTTGATTAATTTGTTTTGTTTTAGTTTTACTGTAGATGACTTTTGTTTTACTCTAAATGGTCAAACATGTCTGTCTAGTCCATGTTTACATAGAAATGTAGATCACTGTTTTGTTTTACTCTGTTTTGTTATTTTTTTTTTAAATTTTGTTTTGTTTTCCTGTTTTTTTTTTTAAGTTTGTTTTGTTTTACTCTAGTACACTGTTTTGCTTTGTTGTAGTTTTACTCTAGATGACAGTTTTGTTTTACTCTAGGTGACTGTTTTGTTTTTTGGCTTACTTTTTTACTCTAGATGTTTTGTTTTACTCTGTTTTGTTTTTATTTTTTTGTTTTACTCTAGATGACTGTTTTTCTTTGTTGTAGTTTTACTCTAGATGACAGTTTTGTTTTACTCTAGATGACTGTTTTGTTTTCTGTTTACTTTGTTTTGCTTTTTTGTTTTACTCTGTTTTGCTTTGTTTTTATTTTATTTTGTTTTACTCTATTTGTTTTGTTTTGCACTGTTTTGCTTCTTTCACTCTAGATGACAGTTTTGTTTTGTTTTTTGTTTCTTTTTTATTCTAATTGACTGTTTTGTTCTAGTTCAGATGACTCTAGACAGTTTTATTTTATTGTAGATGACTGTTTTGTTTTTCTCTAGATGACTGTTTTACTCTGTTGTACTTTTAATCTAGATGACTGTTTTGTTTTAGTTTTTGCTTCTTTTGTTTTACACTAGACAGCTTTTTTTGCTTTACTGTTTTGTTTTACTATAGATTACTTGTTTTTCTCTAGATAACTGTTTTGCTTTGTAGTTTTACTCTGGATTACTAATTTTGGTTTTTGTTTCTTTTGCTTTTTGTTTTTTTAGATGACTGTTTTGTTTGTTTTAGTTTTACTCTAGATGACTTTTGTTTTTTTGTTTTGTTTTACTCTGTTATGTTTTGTTTTTTTATTTTGTTGTTTTACTTTAGATGACTGTTTTGGGGTTTTTTGTTACTTTTTAGATTTTTGATTTACTCTAGATGACTTTTTTTTTTTAGTTTAGATGACTGTTTTGTTTTATTTTTTGCTTTCTTTGTTTTACTCTAGGTGACTTGTTTTTTGTTTCTTTTGTTTTATTCTAGATCATTGTTTTGTTTTGTTCTAGTTTACTCTAGACAACTGTTTTGTTTGTTGCAGTTTTACTCTAGATGACTGTTGTTTTGGTTTTTGTTTCTTGTGTTTTGCTCTAGATGAGTGTTTTGTTTTGGTTTTGTTTTACTCTTTCCAACTGTTTTGTTTGTTTTTTGTTTCTTTTGTTTTAGATGACTTGTTTAGTTTTAATCTAGATTACTTTGTTTTATTTATTTTTTTGTTTTACTAAGAATGATGGTTTGTTTTCATTTAGTTTTCATTTAGTAAAAAACTAAGGGGCAAATTGCACCACTTAAGTGGTGCTGAATGTGTGGCAATAGCGCTGTACTGTAAAAATAAAGTCATTGTCATTCTTTTCAGCAAACAGTCTCCTTTCTATGTAAATTAGACTTATTATATATTGTGCCAGAAAAACAGGAGTGCACAGAAAATCATTTAAAAGAAAAGTTCATATTTTGTGCATATTTTGTATTGATCATTTAGTAATTCATCAGATGATGATCAAATGACACATTAATGTGTATATATCCAGACTTGCCATGCTTAATCTTTTAGCATTTTAAAGAGCCAATTCAAATGTCTTGACTGAAGTGTTTTAAGGATCTGGTCAGTCAAAGAGGCCTTTCATATAGCAATTTTGCATTCTTTTTGCTTTTTCTTTGAGCATTGCATATTGCATAAGAGTTGTTGCATTAAATATTCTTAGATGATTTTGAAAATGTTCTCTTTGAGAATCTCCCATAAGTAATTCATCATCATTATGGTACCCATATCTTTTAATGTGTGGTGTAATAATTTGCAGTGTCTTGTGCATGATACGCTGTTTTAAAAACATTTTCATTCCATTGCTTTGTGTCTTTTTTGTGTTTTTAAACATGCTGTGTGTGAATGACCTTTTAGGGTGCTGAGTATTAGATCACCCTGTCATGCACGAAATGCCGCAAAAACATGAGCAAAATGGTCAAACACATAAGTTTAGCCCATGTTTATACAGAAATGGAAAACCAAGGCAGTGAAATGCAAAAAAACCCCCCAAAACATTCCGTGTGAACTGCTGTCAAGCCAGTGGTAGTCTGCAGTGGTAGTCAGTGGTATTCTCTGGTAACCTTGCACTCAGAACAGACTCGCAAGATTGAGAATTGTGCCAAGCAGATTGCTTTCAACACAGATTGCGTGAACATGTTTGCGTTGCCTGATTTGCATAATTCATTTCATGAACCAGGCACCACAAGAAGACAGACAGCATTTACAAATAAACAGCAGTGAATTCCCCTCAAAAAGTGCAGTTGTTCCTTTTCTTTGTATTTTAGCTAATCCATCCTCATTTATTCTGAGTACGCTGTAGCGTGTCAGACAGCAGGTATCTGGAGATCAGATTTAAGTTAGTCTGCTGCTTTTGCTGAGTCACTCCTACCAGGTGTGTGTGTGTATGTGTACAAAGAGTGTGTGTGTGTGTATGTGAACTTTTGTGTCGACAGCTTGTGTTTGAGCACTCTGTGTGTGTGTGTGTATGCACAGCAAATGAGCTTTCCATGCAAATCATTTTAATGCGTGTCTGCTGCCAAAACCACACACAATGAAAGCCAAGACATTAGGGGCATTTATATCTGTCTTGTTAACTAAAGCATCCCTTCTTTACTTGTAAACATAACACTGCTCCAAATAAATGTTTTGTTTTGTTCTCAGTTTGTATGTTTCTATTTTTTTCTGCTTTTGTTTTTGCATTTTGTTTTGTTTCATTTTTTTTACTTTTCTCTTTTCATTTTTTTTAAGTGTTGCACATTGCGTAAGTGTTGCTGCATTGACTGTTCTTAGATGACTTTGAAACTGATCTCTTTCAGAAACACTCATAATTAATTCATCATCGTCGTCATTATCATCATCATCATCCCCTTATCTTTTAATGTGTGCTGTAATAATAACATGCACGCTGAACTTTCTAATGAGAGCAGTGTCTGGTGAGACTCTCATCAAAGAGAGAGTAAGCGAAATGGAGAGAAAAGTCTGATCAACTGAAGCTACGTCTTTTCCTGCAGTCTTTTCTCGAGGGACGTGATTTTTATCGCTCGCCGCAGTTCTGTAATAATAAAATGATTCCTAATCTCCACCCACTTCTGGCATAGAATATGTCTTATGTAATTCAGATCTTATGTAACTGCTCTTGTAGTCTGCTCGGCATTTAGCAGGCCTGATTTAGGAGATCAAGATGGCAGCTAATTCATCTGAAGAAGCTCCACATTAAAGCAGACAGTGACATTATTAGGGCTCAGTTCTCTTGACTCCAGGTGCTCTTAAAGAAACTGTGCATTAAAATTCTGTCATTATTAACTCCAAAGATGCATGATTTTTATTCTTCTATGAAACATAAAGGTGATATTAGGTAAAATGTTTAGGCTGCTCTTTCTTCAAAATGCATCATAGAAGTACCTTAAAAGATGTCCTGTAGCTGAAATTACACATTAACCTTTTTTTTTTTTAGATTCTTTTTTTTTTTTAAAGCTCAAAAGATTATTTGCTTGACAGTATTTGCTTGAAATATAATTGCGACATTTTGTACTATTATAAATGTCTTTGATGTCACTTTGGGATGTGCGTCAATCAGAATACTGTGTTCGGAAAGGAAATGACGTGTACTACGGAACCCCTAAAGGGAATGAATAAGAGACAGGAGGAAAGAACATATTTCAATGCTTTCTCTCGCGATTATATCGTTGGGTTGGGTAGACCGGGTACAGTTTTTTCCATTACCACACCAAAACTAGGGACTGAAAAGAAGTGATTTTTTTTCTTCTGACATTTCCTTTACATGTCTACTAAAATATTAATAATTATTAACGTCCATAAGTAGGTCATTTTTGCCACAATTAGCTCATAAACACAAGAAGCTTTTTTGTTGGAACAGTACCTGTTGAGACACCCATCCATAATGCTGTAAAGCTGCCTAACCAATTAATTGCAAATGTAAAATACAACAGAATTTTTACAACAGAACAGTTTTTATTTCCATTCAGTATTTTATTTGATTGTTTTTAGTTAAAAGTTGTTCATTTGTAAAACATTGTACAGTAATGGCAAATAGCGATACAATATTTAATTTCAGTTCATCATTTTTAATAGTAACAGTTGAAAAGTTGAATACAGTAAACAGTAAAACATCAAAAAACATTGAACAGTTACAAACAGCAGTAATAAAACAGATCAAATGGAAACAATAACCTAATAAACATGATAACAATAAACATAATAAATACATGGTACATTGTGTCTCAACTGTACCCCGCTGACCACCTCAAACATTTCTCTAGATTTTATGAAGACCTTGCATGACACAAAGTCAAAGTTGTATGCAATATGTCAGTTTTAGAGCACAGATTAAGGTTTACGAAAATGTAAGTTAACTTTAACAGTCATGTAAGGATGAGAAGCTACTCAATGTAGAAGGAACATGGTGAAGTGAAAAACCTTTCACCAGTATCTTCGGACTGGAGAACCGCATGTACTTCAGATTTCCCACGATTGAAGAGGGCGCTAATACGCATATGCAACGCAAATATCACAGATCAGACTTGTTGTGCAAACAAGTTATTTCAGGTGTTTCAAATGTACCCCTGTACCAACTGTACCCGGTCAACCCTAATTATACTGTATATGAATTGCGGGCAACAGAGTGCCACTATTAATTAGTGGGACATTGAAATCACTTTGGAATGCGCTCACGTTTTACTTTCACTTTCAAGATTGGCGATTAAACATACTCTGTTTATACTACAGAGCGGCAATACTCACATTTTACAACATAAGATGTTTGTCAGTGGAGCGCAGGATCTGCAAATCTGTTGCCATCGTCCTATCAGTCACCTCTCCTTACTCTGTTTATGTGGTAAGTAAGATTTTATGTATTGTAATGTAACAGGCTACTGCTAGCAAGCAGCTTTTTCCGTGGAAAGCCTTATTCATTTTCCGTGCCTTCTGAATAAGGATTCACTATTCAGGCACATGCCTAAAAGTATCAATTTAAAAAAAAAAACACAAAACAATAAAACACACACACACACACACACAAAAACTCAGAATCATACAATGCATCTTAAAGTGCCATATTATGATGTTGTTTTTGTTATAAAATCTGTTATATGAATTCAGATGTCTTGGAATATAGAGGGTTTGCATTTATGTTGCAATTTGGTCAGTTACCCAGATGCACATCCATATTGGCTGTACTCCAGTGTAAACAACAGCATGAATTGCACGATTAAAGTACTACTAAAAACGTTGTTCTGCTCATTTATGCTGTCTAAAGCATGGAAAATGTGTGGAAGTGCTAAATCAAATAGAGAAGGACTTAGTAGGTAAGAGCGGGGACGAAAGTACCATTTTTTAGAAAAACATCATTTAAAAAGATGAAGTTGTAGAGAGAGAGAGATTTTTGCTGTGGCCTATAACTCAGAAGTGTGGTCTATTAATACCAGATGGTATTTTGTAAAAATGTAGAAAGTATAATTTCAGTTTGAAGTATAATAGTTATAAGTTGCACATTGTTACTTTCGACCCCGTTGGTTAAATTTAAGTTTCATCAAATGTTTCAAAACCTGAGTGTACAAACTTAAATTGTTTGAATTGTTGAAGTTTTTATGAAACTTTTTTAACAGAACAAACAATATAAAAATTAAATTATCATAATATAAATTCTCAACATAATTTAACAGTAGACCTATTCATGTTTCCATCCAGTTGTTTGTACACATAAATTCAAAATGTGCATAAAGACATCTGGAAACACCGCAAATTCATAGGTGGAGGTGGAAAAGCTAAGGTATGGCTAAAACCTAAATATGACTAAGGTAAATGAACATGTGGCTGAATCAGACCTAAAGTTAATAGAATTTTCAGCAGTAGTAATTAGCAAAATATGCGAGTTTCATTCAGCGTGGCATTGTTTACATTCCATGCCGCCAATATGGTGCGCGATGACGCGTTGTGAAAACATGATAATTCACATGTCATATGGATAGGTTTAATGGTGCTTTTATGATGCTGTTTTGTCCTTTTCAGAGTATTAAAGGTCACTAAATATTCGTTATGTGAAAAAAGTGCAGCTTCCTTCATATAACATCTCCTTTTGTGTTCCTCAGGTGAAAGAAATTCCTGAGCCTGAAGCTGTTGTTCAAACTTTAATGTACCCCACTGTCATCATATTCAAATTTGACATTATGAAATGTCAGGGAGTCAAAGTTCATCTTGTGTTTCATCTCAGCCGAATGCAAAACAAGCTGAAGACAGCAGTTATTTTGAACGCTTCATGCGGAGGCTTGAGGAACGCTCAGATGGAGGTGGGCAATAATTCAATCTGTTGTCTGATGGGCTTCTTCTGTTTAAGGACCAGCCTGTTTTGATGAGACACAAGCCTCCCACGAAGATAATGCTGTCATACCGCCTCATTTTGATAGGCCTTATTTTGTTCCCTCACTCCCTCTACGCACATCTACACACATACACCCACATGAATGCGCACATATGGGTGTAGGATGAGCTTGTGGTGTGATGTTCTGCATTTCTACCCCTACAGACTCCCTGCTGTTTTACACATGCACGCGTGTGCAGGTCGGTGGGCTGAGGATGAGTGTGAAAGTGTGAGCTGGCATTGATGCAGGTCAGGACTTCACCTTTGTCATAGCAAACGTATTCGTCTCTGCCCTCTTGACCGGGACAGCTATTCTAGGTCCCATCACCTGATACTAACTGGATTAACTACTAGCCTGGTTACTCAAGACTTGCAGTTTGATCCTCAATGAGTGCTTTGAGAAACGAATGAGGCGCTTTTGGCTTTGTTTTGATTTGTGGTTTCAAAGGCTGTACTTTTAAGGCACTTTCCACATTGGAGAGAAGTGCCAACATGGCTTGTGTTTGTCTCTTGTCCGTGAACACATGGTATAAACATCTTGTGGGTGCATTCTCATTGACGATGGGAAAAATGTCTGTGTTGCAGTGCTAGACACTCAGCACCAAGGACAGCACCACTCATTCTGTCTCTCAAATGCTGCAGTGTTTAAAGTTGAAACTGTCATGTTTAATACTTTCTGCTTTTCCCGGTTTAATATGCGGATCTAACGGTCAGTAATCTATTTGTAGGTTCGCTGATAAGTAAAATCCCTGCCTCTGTTTGTTTAATCAGCCTGACACCCCAACCAATGGAATGAGTTTGGGGCGGGACTTTCTGTTTGTCTAACCAATGACTGTTTGGGCTGCTCTCACAAGTATTTACATATTTCAGTCTCTTAAAAACATTTACGCATTTAAGTTTGAAAATCAAAAAATAATTTTTACTGTTTTACTGCAATTGATAAATAGTTTTTATGGTCAACAGTACCTAAAAATTGCCTGTTTCTTAATTCTGTTGTTATTCTGAACCAGCGTTTTTTTTATTATTAATATTTAGTCATATTTGAAGTGTTCATTTGTAAAAACAGTTTTTTAACCATTTTCAGAACTTATGTTTTTTGTACATTCCAGTTAATCTCAATCAAACAGCAGTTGGGTTATTTTGAATGAGTAAAAATAACAAAAAATACAGCTAACTAACACAATAAAACACAATAAAAACATGATAACATAAACACATGATTTTTAAAAATTGAATGGAATTATCTGTTTTTGCAAATAAACTCTTAATTTATATTATTATAATATTTATTAGTATTTTGAATTACCTTTTTATTTTTATGTATTTTCTGTTTAATTTTAAGTTTTAATATTTTTGTCATTTTTATTTTTGTTTTTTAAAATAATATTTCCATATAGCTTTTTATTTTTAGTCTAGTTTTATTTTTAGTAATATTAGTACTTCAGTCTAAACTTTTTTATTTCAAAACAACATTTCTAACTCTTCATTTTTTATTTACTATTTATATTTTATTTAATTTTAGCTTCATTTTAATTAACAAAAACATTTTTTAATAATTTTAGATTTAGTTAATGACAACACTGCTGTGGACAAATCGATGTGCATTATTTTAAAGAAAATATTTTTTATCCAAACGCAAATGGCATGGCATATAAAATGATTTATATTATTATAATATTTATTAGTATTTTGAATTACCTTTTTATTTTTATGTATTTTCAGTTCTCATTTTACTTTTAAGTTTTAGTATTTTTGTCATTTTTAATTTTCAGTTTTTTAAAAAAATAATATTTCTATATAGCTTTTTATTTTTAGTCTAGTTTATTTTTAGCAATATTAGTACTTCAGTCTAAACCTTTTTATTTCAAAACAACATTTCTAACTCTTCATTTTTTATTTACTATTTATATTTTATTTAATTTTAGCTTCATTTTAATTAAAAAAAAAAATGTTTTAATAGTTTTAGATTTAGTTGACAATAACAACACTGCTGTGGACATATTAATGCGCATTCATTTAAAGAATATATTTTTTATCTTAATGCAAATGGCATGGCATATAAAATGACTTAACGTTTTAGAAATTCCCATTTAGGCATTTTTTAAAATATAAAGCCTTTCCAAATTGTTGTCGGTAGTAAATGTAAAATTTAATGTTAATGGTAACTTCAAATACTAATGTTAATTTCAGATGTAGAGATTACCAAGATTTAAGGGGGGTATTGTAAATAAGAGTACAATAAATTGCAAATATGTACAAATATATACAAATTGTATTGTTGGGTGGCATAGGTAGTTTTTTTTGGTAGTAGTAGTAGTAATAATTATGAAAGCCCATTTCTGACACAGAATGAAGGTTATTGCAACATTTATCATACAATTCTGACTTTTTTTCTCAGAATTGTGAGATAAAAATGGGCAATTGCAAGAAATAAAGTCAGAATTGTGACATAAACTCACCAATTTGAGAAATAAAGTCAGAATTACAAGCTAAAAACTCACAACTCTGACTTTTTTTCACACAAACATGAGTTTGTATTTCACAATTCTGAGTTTTTTCTCAGAAGTCCAATTTTGAGGGGAAAAAAAGACTGATGTTCTCAGAATTGCAAGTTTATATTTCACAATTTTGATTTAACTCACAATTGTGTGTTATAAAATCAGAATTGCAAGATATAAACTTGCGATTCTGAGAGAAAAAATCAGAATTGTGTTTACAGTATATTTCAGAATTGTGTCTCAGAACTTTCTCAGAATTGTGAGTTTGTTTCTCAGAATTACGAGTTTATCTCTCACAATTGTGAGTTTATGTCTTGCAGTTCTGACTTTATAACTTGAAATTGTGAGTTCGTATCTCACAATTCAGAGAATAAAAAGTCAGAATTGAAAGTTTGTATCACAATTCTTTGGGAAAAAAAATCTGAATTGCAAGACGTAAACTCGCAATTACGAGAAAAAAAATCTGAATTGTGAGAAAAAAAGTTGCAGTTGCCCTTTTTTTTAATTCAGTGCCGGAAACTGGCTTCCATAACTAATAGTTCAATATGTCAATTCAATTCAGTTTTTTTTTCCAATTCATACTGCTTTATGATATTGTACATAGCAAAACAAAATATATATAAAATGTATATATAACATATATAAAAATATGTCTCTCTTTTAGTCACCAGTTAGTCTGGATAAACTGGGACACTATAAAGTCTGACATCAAAGACAGGGGGAGAGAGAGGAATGCAGAGTTTGCAATCAGTTCCTCTGGTTCACACCAGCTGTCAGAAACCCAACTTGTTGTTTACGCAACACTCTCCTCCTGAACCAGGACAAATGCTGTTCTCATCCTCCCTGAGCACAGAGGGGCACAATTTTTTAGGAGGTTCTCTGCATTTCTTCTGGGTCATTACGCACGTAAGAGTGTGTTTTTGTCACACATCTGCTCAGACCATGAGATGCTCTTTATGTAGCACAACACCCAGGGCTCATATTGAGCATGTTAAAGCAAAAATGTCTGGTCTGGGATCAGCTTTAATAATATAATGCTGAAATGCTGATTTCATATCGCCCTCATTTAGGGTTAAAGAAAATGTTTTTGTCCTACGTGTTGTCCTCTTTTTTTTGATGACGGCATAGTGTACCTGTGCAGCTATATATAACCCCACTGGCCTCACTTTCTGCTCACATCCTCAAGTAGTTTCAAACATTTTGTACAGAGTTCTGTTCCTCCATGAAACTTTCCTGAGAGTGATAAAAATAGCATATCACAGTTTTTTTTCTTTTCTTGCTGAATTAGCAGAGCCGTGGGTGAGAACAAGATGGAGCATCTGTACTGCAGCAAAACGCTGCCTTGAAGAGAGATTTCATTTGTTTAACATAATACAATGAGACAGTTCATTTGTATCAGGAGACCTTTAGTCCTCCAGGCTTCAAATTGTTTGCCTGCCAGAATGCATTCTTTTGTGTGCTCACATTTGAAAAGAAGCAAAATGATGTATAGCAAAGCACAAAATTTGGTTTGATTTATACGCTGGAGTCTTAAGGTCTGCAAATGCATTTTCTAATTTGTTGCAAATTATGTTGGATCAGCATTTTGAGTTTTTGTTCCAAAGAACATCTTAACTTTACATGATTAGAACTTGCTTATTTAATAAGAGACCTGAATCACAGCTTTCCATTAGATTTTCATGGATAAGTATTTCCAGTTTATTCTTGTTTTCCTTGTGTTTTGGCTTAGTGCATGTACACAGCGACACCTAGTGGTTTCATAAATCATTGCCTTCTATCATTTAGGAAAATATTCTATTAATTCTATTAATATGGTCTTATCAGTGGAAGGAAATTGATATGGATATGAATCTAAACCTCACATGTTTATAGTGAATAATACACAATAAATGATTTTAATAGGTTTACAAATGAACCATATCAGCAGAAGACAGAAGACAAATCAATCATGCACTGCCACAGATTTTCCTCTAGATGGCTCAATTGTAGCATTACAAAACGGGAACTTACTATCTAGTCACCTCTGTGGCATCTGTGCCTGTTTAAGCTATAAAAATACAATTTTTATCATTTACTCTGTTATTTCAGGGAATTAGAAGAAGGTCACATTTTGGGCTTTAAATCTCGGAATGAGAATTTTTGCATGCTAAATGGAAAATACTAAAAAGATTTAATCTAACGTGTAGTCCTTGTTTCTTAATATTCACTGAACGTTTAACATCTTTGTATAATTATGCAAGTGGCACAATCAGCACTTCGCCATGCACCATTCTCATCTCCATCAAAGCTGCTGTTCAGAAATAATCCATGATATAAGCATTTAATCTTTGGATAGCTCTGCAGTTTATTGTGCCAGCTTGATCACTTTGTCTGTTCCACTTAGAGAGACAGAGAACTTCTGATCACAGTCTTGCATAAGCAAACTTGTTTTTACATTTCTCTGCGACATCAAAGCTACTTTTTTGCTTTGGGAGACAGCTATCTCCGTCAGTCTGAGGTTGACGCTTTGCTGCTTTCTGATTCTCTCTCGCCTCTTTTAGTGCATCACCTTCATCCCAGTGGTTTTTCTGCACCGTGCCCCTATGTGGAACTGTTTTTCTGATGTTTTTTAAACGCTGCTTAGTGAGAAACATCAGAAATATTCTCATCCTTAAGGCCGGAGCTCCTGCTGTTTTGGACACAACTAGTTCTCAAAACAGACCCTTTAATCCTCCTCTTCTTCTTTTTCTCCTTACTTAGTACGCCACATGCTGTAAACTGTGCCATGCCAGTTAGCTAATGTTGTTTGTGCCTGAAAATACCATAAATTTATGCTATTACCAAGAAATCAGACTTATAATTTGTGAAAACATCCTGTAGACTTAAGAAGTAATTCCTGTAGAATTAAAAGTGGGGTCTGAGTTTTACCTAAGGACCGGCGTATATTGTTTGTGGGCTTTGTTGATATTCAAACAACCAAAATATCCCTGCAACCATCTAGCAGTGCCTAAGTGACCACCAGAACACCTTAGCAACTGCCTAGCAATTTGGTAAAACACTCAGAACAGCTTAGCAACACCTTAGAAACATGCTTTAACTATTTAGAACACTTTAGCACCTGCCTAGTAACATGCTTAAATCATTCAGAACATCTTAGCTACTGCCTAGCAATGTGCTAAAGCACTCAGAATAAAGCAGCTGCCTAGAAACATGCTTAAATCATTCAGAACACCTTAGCAACTACAAGATACATGCTTAAAACATTCAGAACACCTTAAAAACTGCCTGGCAATGTGCTTAAACTTTTCAGAACACCTTAGCAACTGCTTAACAACGTGCTAAAATACTCAGTACACCTTAGCAACATGCTTTAACTATTCAGAACAAATGAACAACTGCCTAGTGATGTGCTAAGCACACACAACAGCTAAAAAACTAGCAACATGCTTAAGTTATTGAGAACATCTTAGCAACTGCCTACACTTTAAAAAATGCTGGGCTAAAAACCCAACTTGCATTATTTGGCAAACCAGCGCTGTGTAAATATTGCACCCAGCTGGTTGACTTACAGTTTTTTTCAATTGCTAACATCCCTTTGTCCAATCTGTAGTCACATTTTCAAAACTCTAAACACAATTAGCGCAACATCTCTCTGTTGTGGCCAAACCATTAACACAATTCATGTTGTTTTCACACAATATTCAGTCAATTTATAAGTTTCTAAAATGCTTAAATTTTCTTTTCACACAAGCTTACTTCATACCAAAATCATAGATCTTTCTTATCTTTTTTACAAATGCTTAAACACATCATGTCAGAAATGAAGATCTAATGTTCCAAACCTTAAATACAGTATAAAGCTTCTACTTCTGCAACAACAGCAGCTCAAAAGTATTGAAAAATATTTCTATTAAAATATTTTAACAACTAATACGCATTTTTAAGTAACAGATCAATGAAATATTTAGAAATAGCTGATTCCATTCTCATTTGGAGGAATAAACAGGTGTTGAAGCTCTTTCCATTACATCAACATAAAAAGACCTCTTTGAATTGGTTTTGTGGATGCAGAACAACACAAAGAATCAAGGAGAGAAAAAATAATGTCTGGGAGAGGGAGAGAAATAGTTGTAGGAGGTAGAGGAGTAGTTGGATCAGAAAAGGGGAGAAGAAAAGGTAGGGGAGAGGAGTAAGAATGTGTGCTGGACTGTGCATTTTTATGTTTGTTTTTTTCCCCTTACACATGTGGAACCTACGAAAGCTTATGTCTGCCATGGAATATTAAGTGTACAGGGGAATTGTGACTTTTTTTTTTGACTTCACAATTCTGATAAAGTCTAAATTGCAAGATGTAAACTTGGAATTCCAAGAATATACGTCCAAATTGTGAGATAAAAATGGTCACATTTATCGTATTTTCTTTTTTTTTCTGTGACGGAAACAAGCTTGCATAGTAACCAAAGGCCATGTATGTTGGAATTTCTGTTGATCACTGGCATCAGCTATCATAGGGCACCATTCACATCCAACACAGACCCACTGGAAAGCAACTGCAATCAATGTTCCAGTCGAATTTCTGCATAGAGGACCCTTTCTTTTTCTATTGTACATTCTATAAAGTAATGATGACTCATTCCGTTTTAGATAGTATGTTGCCAAGAAAGAACACATTCAACACCTAAAAATGTAAAATTGGTTTCAGGTTAGGGTAAAATCAAATTACAAAAAGCAAAAACAAAAAACAAAACAACAACAACAAAAAAAAACAACCAAAAAAACAACATTAGATTTAAATATTGTCTGTTATATTTGGGTAGAACTGAAACATGACAATGCAGTTTTTGTAAAGCCGTCAGCTGTTAGTATTTTGACAGTCACTGTGCTATGATTGACTGTATGTTTCTGTTGGATAGAAACTAGTGGTAATGTTTTGGCCGAATGACTCATTTTTAAATCGGGTTTGCTGTGTTTTGATAGAGTTGGTATATGTAGAAAAAGGTATTCAGTATTTTGAAATGTAGAGTTTGTATTTATTTAACAAAACATGGTTTTGGCCAGAAAATTAACAATTTGGCTAATTATGTGATGTAGGTGTGTTGCTGTGTTAAGAGTTTAGAAAAAGTACTTCAAGTATTGGTAAATGCTTGTTAGCAATTGAAAAAAACTGTAAATGTTTTTACCAAACATGCTGGGTTATTTTATTTAAGTCAACTATTGTTTAAAAATTATTATATTGCTAACTTAAAATGGACTGGACTTATAAAAAAACACAGAATTACTAGAGTCAACAGCAATAATCAAAAGATGAACATTTATTATTAAAATCAAAATACAAGACAAATTGGGTAAATACAGCATAATTGACAATATTACATACATTTAAACTTGTTTAACAAGCATTTCAGACATAAAAATGTGACATTTAAAAGTAGCATTTTAATTTTACTGTATTCAACCGTTCTCTGTAATCACTTTTTACTGAAATGGCGCTAATTCTCATGCAGGTGTGTCTCTGAAATCTGAGCCACTGAAGGGCAGCTGTTTGCTGGGGTAACTGTGAACTTCAGACCGCTGCCTCGCATTTCACTCATAGCTGAAAGATGCCGTGACTGACTCCAAAACCTGCCCATAAACAAACAGTACTGACATTAGAGAACATATTTTAACATCAAATTAAATTCAACTCAGTACTATAACAAACAAAATCCATTTATTTTATGTAAGGCAAAAGGCGTTTCCATCATATGAAGTGGCCGCTGCTTACGCAGCTGACTGACATCTTGTCATTATGTTGCGTTGCGTAAAATAATTCAATTTACAGCACAGTAAAGATGTTATAAATGAAATAAAAAGTATACAAACTTTTATTTTGCTGGAGAAGTGCACCAAAGAAGTGCTCTCTCCCGTAGAGGACTCAAAAATCCCGCGCTGCAACTCAGCAGCTGGGTTGTTTCATCAGAGACAAGCTTAACCCAGTGGTTGGGTAGAAAAAAATAGCCCAGCGTTACAAATGATCCATCAACTTAGTTGCAGAAAAACTACCCAGCCCCTGATAAAAAAAAAATATTAAAAACAACCCAATAAAATGACCCAACGGGCTAAACCCAGCATTTGGGTAAAAAAAAAAAACAGCACTTGGGTAAAAATACTAAAAACAACCCAAGAAAATGACCCAACAAGTTGAACCCAGCATTTGGGTTAAAAAAAATAACTCTAACATTAGCATAGAGTTTAGAGCATAGCATTTTCTAGAGTGTAGCAATGGGCTAAAGTATTTAGAACACCTTAGCAACAGCCTAGAAATGTTCTAATAATGCAGAACCCTTTAGCAACTTCCTAAGAATGTGATAAAACACTCAGAACACCTTAGCAACTCCTTAGCAACATGCTTCAACTATTCAGAACACTATCGCAACTGCTTCAACTATCTCAGAACACAGCAGTTTCCTAGCAACGTGCTTAAACCATCTTAGAAACTGCCTAGCAATGTGCTGAAACACTCAGAACACATTAGCAACTACTAGATAAATGCTTAAAACATTCAGAACAACTTAAAAGCTGCCTTGCAACTGCCTAAACATGTGCTAAAACACCTTAGCAACTTCCTAGCAACATGCTTTAACTATTCAGAATACCTTAGCAGTTGCCTAGTGATAAAGTACTCACAACACCTTAAAATCTGCCTAGCAACATGTTTAAGCTATTCAGAACATCTTACAACTGCCTAGCGATATGTGAAAGCAACCAGAACACCGTAGCAACTGGCTAGAAATGTTCTAAAAATTCAGAACCTTTTAGAAACTGCCTTACAATGTGGTAAAACACTCAGAACACCTTTGCAACTGCCTAGAAACATGCTTAAAACCTTTTCAGAACACCTTAGTAACTACCTAGCAATGTGCTAAAGCACTCAGTAAAAACCTACTTGGCAAATATGTAGAAACATGCTTAAACCATTGAGAACACCTTAGCAACTTGCGGCTACCCACATCCGGACTGTGGCTTGCTCCAATCACACTGTCTTCAGAAAATACAAAAATTTGTTTTCTTATTCACATTTATCAAGTTATCATTTATTTCCATTTAAATATTTTTATAATAATAACTGGAATGCTATAGCGAACAAAAGTGCACTCAGTGTCACTTTCCAACCCCCATGAATAAAATCAAATCAATAAACTAAAATCAAGTTTGGTACCCTCTCCCTTCATTACAAAAAATCTATGTCTGGCTAATGAAAAATCATGCATTCTCTTCATTCAAGGAGAAGTCCACTTCCAAAACAAAGATTCACATATAATGTGCTCACCCCTTTGTCATCCAAGATGTTCATGTCTTTCTTTCTTCAGTCGTAAAGAAACTATGAATTTTGAAGAAAACATTTCAGCATTTTTCTCCATATAATGGACTGATATGGTGCCCCGATTTAGAACTTCCAAAATGCAGTTTACATGCGGCTTCAAACGATACCAAATGCGGTTGTAAACGATCCCAGCCAAGGATGAAGGGTCTTATCTATCGAAACGATCGGTTATTTTTATTAAAAAAATACAATTTTAAATACTTTTTGATCTCAAACACTCATTTTGCCCTGCTCTCCCTGAACTCTGTGTATTCTGACTCAAGACAGTTAGGGTATGTCGAAAAACACAGATTGTATTTTCTCCCTCAACTTCAAAAACTATTTCAAAATCATCCTACATCGCTGCAGAAGTACCAACACAGTCTTTGCAAAGTGAACATGCAAAAAAGATCAAACAACTTTAACAAAAAAGGTAAAACAGTGATACAGGATGATTTTGTTGAGGGAGAACATGAGATGGGAGTTTTTTGACATACCCTAACTGTCACGAACCGTAACAAAAACAGTCCAGGCAGAGTAAGACAAGACGAGCGTTTGACATTAAAAAGTATATAAATAGTTTTATTTTCATGAAAATAACCGTTCGTTTCGCTAGATAGGACCCTTCTTTCTTGGCTGGGATCGTTTACAACCGCATTTGGGATCATTTGAAGCCACATTTAAACTGCATTTTGGAAGTTCAAAATCGGGGCACCATATCAGTCCATTATATGGAGAAAAATCCTGAGATGTTTTCCTGAAAAAAACATAATTTCTTTATGACTGAAGAAAGACATGAACATCTTGGATGACAAGGGGGTGAGTACATTACATGTGAATCTTTGTTTTGGAAGTGGACTTCTCCTTTCATTTTGGGGGCTAGAAATCATACTTTCTCATACTTTTTCTTCTCTAAAAAGGTCTTCTGTAGCCCCTGTGTGTGTGTTTTGTGCTGTGCTCAAGGCAGATTATACATACATTTGTTTACTTCTTGTCCCCTTGATTCATTGTTTGAAAAAGATTCTCATTGCAGCGTCCCCAAAGATGGCCACAGGGCTCATGGGAAATGATGCTTGGCGGATAGATCTAACTTCTTCTTGATTAGGGGCAATCAACAGCAACGTGGCTGGTGGTTACTCATCTTAAAAAGACATTACAGATGGGGTCCGTAAAGCCTTCAAAGCCTTCTGGGTGGCGATCACTATTAAACCATCGTATTGGTTTTTTGAAGAAGAGAGGCTGGATCTGTAATTTAGGCTCTTTGATCATTAGGTTTTCTACCCTGAAGCCATTAAAGAGACATTCAGATGCTCTAATGCATCTAATGGTGCTAATGACTTTCTCTCCTTCCAATCGCAGGTTGTGTGCCTTCAAGATTTTTTTGGAGAGGAGGACATCTTCATCGCATGCGGCCCGGAGAAGTTCCGTTACCAGGATGACTTCATGTTGGATGAGAGTGGTAAAGAGTCTTTCAGTAGTTGCCTTTGTATTCATTTGAGTGAAAAAACACTACTTGTCATGATCTCATCAGCAGAGGGTCCATGTGGATGGCATCTTCCACCTACCCAGAAATGTTCTCTTTGTCCAGTCTTGATTGAATAACATCCTGTTACAAATGAGTTCATAAGAAGCTTATGAATGAGTCCATTAAAGTTTCATCCCACAAATGTGGAATATAAAATAAAGGCTCATTCCCCCTTAACGCCCACACCAGCCACTTCTCTAATGGGTTTCTGCCTTCTCCACTTGTCCTAGATGGATAGACCTCCTCTTCTCTTCTCGCCTCTCCTCATCTCTCTCCTCCATGTTGTTCCTGTTTTGTTGTTGTTGTCAGGAAATGAGAGACTGTATGTATCTGTGTCTGCTTTCCTTTCATTAACGATGTGGAGAGACAAAGGCTGTTCACCGTTTGGCTCCTCCTCTGTGCTGATGTGAGCTCAGTGAAGAGCAGGCACCCCAGTTTTCTGTAGTGTATTTGGAAGAGCTTTTTAATAAAAGAGACTTCTATCTGTCTGTCTGTCTGTCTATCTGTCTATCTATCTATCTATCTGTCTGTCTGTCTGTCTGCCTATCTATCTGTCTGTCTATCTATCTATCTATCTATCTATCTATCTATCTATCAGTAAATCAATCAATCAATCAATCAATCAGTCAGTCTGTCTGTCTGTCTGCCTATCTGCCTATCTATCTGTTTATCTATCTGTATATATGTCTATCTATTTATCTATCTGTCTGTCTGCCTGTCTATCTATCTGTCTATATGTCTGTCTATCTATCTATCTATCTATCTATCTATCTATCTATCTATCTGTCTGTCTGTCCATCTATCTGTCGTCGTCTGTCCAGCCGTCCATCCATCTCTTTCTGACTGTCTGTCTGTCCATTCTATCTATCTATCTATCTGTCTGTCTGTCTCTCTCTTGTTCTGTCAGTTCAATTCAATTTAATTCAATTCAAATGAGCTTTACTGGCTTGACTGTGTGACATACCACAATGTAGCCAAAGCAATAAATATATCATACGAACACAGAAAAATAAAAAGGAGGGGGAAACAAAAGAAACACATATACATTTTCCATATTATACATATGTTATCACAAAGAAGGATCATCTATCTGTTTCTCTCTATCTATCGGTCTGTCTGTCTATCGGACAAAAAAACTGATAATTATTTTGAGTTGTTACCAATGGCTGTAACAGAGTTACAGCCGCACTGTCCAAAACAAATTTAATGAATGTTGGATGATTTATCACATTGAATTAGAGCAAGTGCAGTCAATCATGAGTAGAAGTTTAATTACACAGACACTAGTAGAGGAACACGTGCCACTCTAATGAGTTCTGATCAGAGCCGAGAGGAGCATATGAAGCATGCCGATGGCGAGATGGATGGAGCCAAAATGGCAGGCTTTGACGACAGTGATTTCCCTAGAGGACGCATATTTAATATGAGCAGAATGGTAGCCCATAACAGCACACTGGCAGTGATATCCCACGTTAATTTTTATTTGATTCATAATACTCACTCTCAGTTACGAAATCGTTGTTGATGAAGATTATGTAAGCCTGTTATTAACAATTGCGAGAAAGCTTATTTTTAAAACTAGACTGTGTATTATAAAAGGAATGGATTTGTTAGTTCAGGAGAGTTAAGTGCAGGAACTTTCTCTCTATATGTAACTCCACAGAGATGGAGAGTGGAGTGGTGTCCTGCCCTTAAAGAAATCCTGCTTTAATAGACTGTGGCATTTACTGTCATACCTGGTGTCACAGTCTTATTGCTCTCTCAATGCATTATGTACACAGGGTTATTGCAGCAAAAGCAAAAAAAAGGGATAGATAAACACGAAGCATGCGAGAATCTAAGCAACACTTCGTCTGCAGAGAATCTAATTTAATCTTCAGTCTCTGATCTGTATTTAGGGTTAAGGCCTTTTCTTCACTTGTAGCGCTGCCATCTTTTTGATCACACTTGCATAAATGTGCTTCAGCAAGCAGAGTGTTTTTAAAGGAGGATTCATTTAGCGCTTTAGTTCAAGGATTATCTTCGGGCACAGTTTGAGTTTTAGAGGACTTTTAAAGAGGTTTTGAGATGAAATCAAACTAGACAGTCATTTGGTGGTATGATACACAGTAGTAAAACTATGTTGAAATAATTAAGCAATCAGCTATTGATTTAAAATTGTAAAATTTATTAATGAAGCGCAATACATTTGACATATCCATAATTAATTACCAATTACCATTAATTTATTCATCCTCATGTCACTGTATACCTTTCTTTCTTGCTTGCTTTCTGGAGACAGTTCACCCAGAAATAAAAAAATAAATATTGTGTCATCATTTACCCACTTTATGTCATTCCAAACCCATGAGACTTTTTATTCTTTGCAAAACAAAGTACGATATTTTTAATGAATCCTGAGAGGTTTCTGTCCCTCCATTGAAAGTGTAGGCAAACAAAGCTTAAAAAGCCATAAAGGTGTCATAAGATAAATCCATGTAAATCAGCTTGAAATGCACTCATTTTTCAACTGCCACATAGAAGTATTTTCATTAGTCTCTCATACCTTCGTACCCCATTATCTATCTAATATGAGTTTGTTGTGTTACAGAGTGCCGAGTAGTGAAATCAACATCCTACGGAAAGATGGGGTCTTTAAACAGAAGCTCTCCCAGAAGTCTTGCTCTTTTCAGACGCAGCAAGTCTCCTTCTGGATCAGGTACCGCTCATACATATGCATGTTTATGCAACAGCAAATGCTTCTCTGAGTAGTTTCCCATGTACATGTGAAACATTCTCTCTGATGACTGAACATTTGTTTAAAAAAAAAAAAACATAATTAACTGCTCGCATCAGATAATAAACAAACTAATAGCAAGTCATGCGTGTGTGACAGCTCTCCAAGCAATAAACCCCCCCCTCGGTGCCTGTTCACCCCTGGAGCGGAGTGTGTTTGCTGGCTTCTAGGTGCAATTGCGTTCAGATATAGCTGTCTGATTCACAAGGGCGCATCCCGATGGAGAGGAGTCAAAGATGAGAGATACGAGATATTGAGGCATGGGGGAGGGAGGTAGATGGGGTGATGAGAGAGAGAGAGAAAGAGAGAGAGAGATGGAGGGGGGTAGTGTGACTCAGTCTTGCAGATCCACATCAACTGTTGTGCAATGAATACCGTTGTGTGTGATCTGAATTATAGGCACTATGCGGTCGGCTTTTGTGCCAGTTTGTTTTGGTAATGCTATGATGCCTTTGATATATGCCATTATTACCATACTCTTACTTATTCTATACATAGCACCCCATATGAAAAAACTAATGGCATTATGGTAGGGTATGGTAGTTTAAATTGTACCAAAAAACAGACTGTGCATCAACAACCTGCATGTTTTTTTAGATTCTAGCTGTAAAAGTCTGTCTGTTTATAGATAAAAAGTAAAAAGTGTTCTAAAAACACATGTAGCACTTCCTATTGATGTTTTTTCCTGTGTGTTATGCCCTAGTTTTTCCACAAAGCCCGCCTTTGCGTTTTCACCTCTATAAGATGTGTGACAGAGACTTCTAGAAGCTTATATTTTTTTTCCTCCAGTTGAGTCGTCTGTTATATGATTGGTTTGAATCGTACCAGTTGAATCTCTATGAGTAGAGGTTTGGCTCAGAGTTCTATCCGGTCGTCATGGAGACGCCGGCTAAGGGAACTGTGCCTTGGAGACAATAGAGTTGCCCATATATGGGCATCCCTTCCTGTTTGGCAAGCTTAGTGGAAGCAGGCTTAGAGAGTGCGGCTCATCACTTGTAGTCAGGCGGCTGTTTCTCAGCAGACGCTTGCAGACGTGAACCATAAAAGCGTGGAATCAGTTTCGCTTCGAGTACTCGGTGTGATAGTCATTCATTTTCACCATTCACCCCGTTAATCCTGTAAGGAACCCAGGGTGAGGGAGAATATGCCAGGTTGACTCATGTTTGCAAAGAATTCATGCCCGGTCTGGTTTAAGGATAAATTCACTGCAGTGTTCAAAGACTGATGATGGTTTTGAAATAAAGTTCCAAGAAGTTACAAACATACTTTGTATGTTGACCTTACAGCTTCAAGGGTTATCAATCAAGGGTCCATACAGGATTTTCTTGTATCTGAATGCCACTTATAACTATTGTCTAACTAAGTGTATAATGTGTCATAGTTAGTTAATGTTCTTAAAGGATTAATTTACTTCCAGAATAAAAATTCTCTGATAATTTACTCACCCCCATGCCATCCAAGATGTTTATGTCTTTTTATCTTCTGTCGAAAAGAATTAAAGGTTTTTGATGAAAACATTCCAGGATTTTTCCCCATATGGTGGACTTCATTGGTTGCCAATGGGTTGAAGGTCCAAATTGCAGTTTCTGTGCAGCTTCAAAGGGCTCTACACGATCCCAGTAAAGGAGTAAGGGTCTTATCTAGGGATGGGTATCGTTAAGATTTTAACGGTGTTACTACTCTTACCAATACTGCTTATCGATCCGATACTTTAACGGTATTCTTATCTATACTTTTTGTTATATGAAACAAATTAAGAACTTAATTAACATTGCTTCATATTCTGTAAAATAAATATCAGTTAATTAAATGAATATAAAACATCAATTTGTAAATATACCAGTGTGCAGGCATTTTTTGTGTTTTATATACATAAGATAAGATGCTGTAAGAATATGAACAAAGAAACAAAGTATCCCATCTCATGTTCTCCCTCAACTTTGAAATCGTCCTATATCGCTGTTTTACCTTTTTTGTTAAGGGTGTTTGTTCTTCTTTGCATGTTCACGTTGCAAAGACTGGGTCGGTACTTCTGCAGCGATGTAGGATGTTTTTGAAATGATTTTTGAAGTTGAGAGAGAAAATACAGTTGGAGTTTTTCGACTCAACTGTCTTGAGTCAGAATACACAGAGTTCATGGAGAGAAAGGCAAGACGAGCATTTGAGATTAAAAAAGTATTTAAATTGTATTTTTTTTATGAAAATAACTGATAGTTACGTCAGATAAGAACGTTCTTCCTCGGCTGGGATCGTTTACAACAGCATTTGGGATCGTTTGAAGCCACATTTAAACTACAGTTTGGAAGTTCAAAATCGGGGGACCATACCAGTCCCCGATTTTGAAAAGATAATTTCTTTACGACTGAAGAAAGAAAGACATGAACATCTTGGATGACTAGGTGGTGAGTACATTATATGTGAATCTTTGTTTTGGAAGTGGACTTTTCCTTTAATGCTTATTAAAGCTAATGTAGTCAGATTAAGTGCTGTGGTGGATTTTCTCTGGCATGCTATTTGTATGCAGAAATTGATTTTGGCGTGCTTATGATACACGTGTTTGGCGTTTATATAATACACAATTTTCACATGCATATGATACACAATTTTTGCTATTTATAATGATATGCAGTTTTGTTTGTTTCAGCCTGGGGAACAGCATCTTTCGCACGATTATTGTGATTCAACGTTTTATCAAACATTTCCCGCAATTTTGCAACAGTAAAGACTGCATTTTGAAACAATCTCTGATTGTGCTGATTCTGATGTTAAATTTGGGTGGGAACAACACAACAAATGTGCACCGCTGTGAAGATAAAGAAGTTAAGAATAGTTTTACCTCTTATCTTCTTTTTTATGATCCTTGGAAGCCAACATTGAAATTAACAATAAAATTGGCTTAATATCACAGGCACAGGCCTAACACATTTGATTGTTTAGTTCAGTCCTCTATTATTACAGTTAAACTGGACTTTCATGTTGTGTGCTCTGTAGCTCCGCGTGAGCGCGATCTTTCTTCTGAATTGTGAATAGCAAAAGTGCATCACAGACAAATGTCTAATACTGTATTATTGCATATAAACAGTGGGCGACTCTGGGGAGAAAGAATTGGCAAGATAGTGTATATACTGGAATAACAAGTGTATGTGTATTTATATTTTCTTAAGTTCTTCAGTACTGATAGCAGAAATGTTAATGTCAGAGTTTATCGATACTCTGATCTTTCATAATGTAGCCCGGGGCCAATTTAATACTGGGTTTCAGTACCCATCCCTAGTCTTATCTGACAAAACGATTGTTTATTTTCTAAAAAAACACGTTGGAAAGGTCACGTATGGTTAGTTGCTTCGTCTTCATTTGTGGTTCAAAAGTACAGTTTTTTTTTTCTGAAAATTACCAATTGTTTCACTAGATAAGACCTTTACTCCTTAGCTGGGATCATGTAGAGCCCTTTGAAGCTGCATTGAAGCTGCAATTTGGACCTTCAACTCGTTAATCCCCATTAAAGTCCACTATATGGAGTCCACTATATAATTTCTTTTTGACTGAAGAAAGACATGAACATCTTGGATGACATCGGGGTGAGTGAATTATCAGGAATTTTTTTTATTCTGGAAGTGAACTAATCCTTTAGCCCCATAAAGTCTACTATATCACATTTGGTACAGGAATTTCTAAGGCCTCTAAATTATCAGTATGAATAGCAAAACTTTGCTGAAAATACTGTTTTACAGAATCTACAACATGCCCTCTGTCCTCTTATTTATAGTTCATACTTTGTAGCAAATAAAAAGCCTTTTAGTAAAATTCGAAGACCTCTACTGATTTTTATAAAGTAAATTTAATAATAAATTTTATACTGCAGGTAATATGTCAAGATGGACATGTACTGGATTGAAACAGCTGAAGAGTACTTCAGTATCCAAACATCATTTTTAGAAAAAATTTTAAAATGTGAGTATCAAATATGATGCATCATTTATTCTTCTCTGTCATTATTGTAATGTGTTGCATCATATGTTTTGCTCCCCACAATAAAAACTACAGAGATTTAATCATAAAAGTAAGCATTTAAATATTGTTTTACAAAGACATATTATTGTAAGATAAGGAGACAACTGATATTCATGCATTGTATGTCAATAGCCTGTCATAGTGTTACAAACTTCTCATTGATTTACATTACAAGCAATTTCATCTTACTTTTTATTGGCTAAATAAATATCAGCAACTGCACAAAATTGCATATTTTCACTATAAAATGTAGGTGTTTTTCCCTTCTCGAGTTCTATATTCTTTTTTTTATCATACTATATGAACAATTAAAAAAAAGACTATTACTTTATATGTCAGACTACAGGATTCAAGGAATACAATGCTCCCCAAAATTAAAATTCCGTCATCATTTACTCACACTGTTGCTGTTTCAAACTTGTATGAATTTCCTTCTTCTATGGAACACAAAAGATGATATTTTGAGGCATGTTGAAAATTTTTATTTATTTCAAAGTCAATGGGCTCCAGTGTGGTTTTGTTCACCGTATTGAACAAAAACAGTTGGAACATTCTTTAAAAAACTTCTTTTATGTTCCACAGAAGAAAGGAAGTCATACAGGGTTGGAACGACATAAAGGTGAGAAAGTGGTGAAAGAATATTCATTTTTAGGTATCTTCCTATGTAATGATCTGTTGTTTTTATATAATTTTTTTATATATATATATATAATTATTAATTATATTTTTTATTTCATATAGTAATGTCAGTTAATGTTCTTAATAGAAAATATAATTAAGTGTAGATGAGAAAATCTAACTTTTTTTATTCTGGGGGTCCCAGGGTCAGCAGATTGCGGCTCTGTAAAGGTTAGAACCCCCTGCTTTGCTAAACCTTTCAGTTATTTAACTTAGTCTCCACCCAAATCTAAAGCATACAAACACACGCCTTATTCATCACATTTTTATTTCTCATTCTTCTACTTGCAGTCCCACACTGACTGGTGTGGGCAGGTGTATACATAGCGGAGGCGTCCTGCACTTTCTCAGCAAGACACAACTGGTGGACAGATATGATTGCAATTGCAATTTTGTAGCTGTTGCGTTACGTTTTAGTTGTTGCTTCATCTGGGTTGTTGGCAATGGTGCTTTATTCACATCTACTGGAAAAGTCAACATATATAGCAAAAATTCCCATCATTAAAAGGCTCAAATAGACTGGCTTATAAACAGACATCTGCCTTATAATCTGTCAGACAGCGTAGGTCAAATGTGAGATATTTCTTGGGATGAATCAGATTAGCGATTTGCAGAAATGTCTAGCTGTGCTTGCTTTAGAGAGCCGATTGATGGAGCCGCTCGCTGTATGAGTGCTGTTTATATAATACACCCTGTCAGGCTAAGTATAGCACATTGATTTCTGGTTGAGAGTGGCCTGCACACCTTTAAACACACATGAACGCACTTTACCTGATGAATTTCTACACAAATGGCACTGATGTACTGTTCGCATACAGTTACGGGAAGCCTTTTGTTTTTTTTAACACAACGAAAAACAGAAGCCCATGTCATCCTACGGAATATTCACAGTTTGAGCGGCGCGATCAAGTGTAGAGCTTGACAACACATTTAGAGGTGCTTTAACAAAGGAGACACAGGGAGACAGACATAAACAGCCTCTCTCTGTCATATTTATCAACAGCTGTGTGGGCCGACGGAGATGGTGCTCATCTGTGCTGTTAACATTACAGAACGTGTCTCTTTCTCCGCCTGTCCTACTTACTGAAGGCATCCTTCCAGTGGATTTCTGATCTATAATCTTAGGTCGTTTGCCTCACGAATTTCTGTTAAGCTTTCCTTTGAATTTGCACGGATGAGCTTGGCCTCGTAGTCGACTGAATTTTTGTCTGAGGAGTTTATCCAGAGAGTAATCTTTAATTAGAGCACCAGAGAGTAATCTCTAATCAGCTCCAAACACCGCTGGCTGACTGTCCTCAGGAAATGCAGAGCTGCTCCTGTCGCTCAAATTCCGAGACCTTGTTATTATTCTTACTGTGTAATTCCGGCCAGTCGCACAGCTCGTTACTGACAAACCCACAAACAGCTCATTAACCCATTAGCATGTGCCCTACTGCAGGAAAACTGGCTTTTTGTTAATGTGTGTCCCTGGTCTGATTGTGTATTATTCATCGGTGCATGTTTTTCCGAAGTTAGTAATTTTTAGACTTTTTAATTAAAGTGTGTTAACTAATTTCACCTCGTTCCAAGGTATGGGTTTAAAAGAAAATATTCAGTAATATTATCAGTTTGAATGCACCAACACTATTGAACGAGAACAAACTTGATTGAACTGAATTCAGCTGAATTAATCAATTGTTATCTGCAGAGCTGATTTTTGGCTTAATCAAATTTCGAGCTTAGTAATTGAGCATTTTTGAAACTTTGTCACAATACTGAACTGTCTCAAGCTGAATAACAACACTAAACTCATTTAATAACTAAACTTATTTAATAATTGGTAAGGGTTATCGGCGCCAATAGCCTTGTGGTTAGTGCGTCGTCATATAGCGCCGTTGCGCTGCGGGTGACCCGAGTTTGAATCCTGGCTCTATAGTTACTGTTGCTCACTTGGACAAACAAACAGAGTTGCTAACTGTCTTACAATAACAGCTAGCAGTGTGAAAACCTTGTCCCAAGATGTTTTTGATATATTTTGAACACAGAAGAACCACCTCTTGTCGAGGAGCATTCAGGTGGAACATAAATATGCCATTGAGGGATATATAAAAGATTTTAAAATAAATATGGTGTGTAACAAGATTAATTTGGAAGCGAGGGTTTACAGATCACAAAGCAAGCAGGAGGAACCTCATGTTATGGTTGTCACGATCACAGATGACAACATCCAGGATCAACACTGTTCATGTACCACAGTATAAAATTATATTAATTTACATTTAACCAGTTTAGGCACTAAAAGGTAGATCTTCGTTTATGTGTTTTTTACCTACACTGTACATGACGTGAGAACGGTTAACTATTAAGCATGGACTCACTTTAACTAGCAACTTTAACTAGCTGGACAACTTTTAACTAGTTTATGGACAACTTTAACTAGCTGGCTAGTAAATGAATGTTGAATAATAAAATAAATTCCAAATTCCATTGCCTATTCTGTCAGGATACCTGGAATCAGTGTTACAAGTAACCCAGACACATTTTTGTAGCATAAACACAATCAAACCAATGAGAGCATCGGATCTTGCAGAGTTTCTGTGTGGCACTAAAACCTAAAGATGTCTGAGTCTCGTTCCTGGTGCAACTGATACTCAACTGCCATTGGCTCAGCTGTGTTCGAGGGGAGGGGCTTACCGATAGGTCAATTGATGAACTTTACAGTTATTGAACTGAACTGAACAAACACTCGCAGCTGAATATTGACACTATTGTTTTGTTAGAGCTACTTTACAGCAGAATTTAGATTTGTTTCATATTTGAAGTTTGCATCATTGATTCTGTTATTTTTCTGTTTATTACTGTGAAGCTGAAACAATCTGTTTTATAAAGCGCTAATAAAGGTGACCTGACTCTTTTAAAATATTAGCTAAAATCTAATAATATAAAAATAGTGCCCAACTTACTGTGTAATTATGAAGGAACTATAGTGTATTGATTTTTCATAGGTGTTTTATGGTAAAAGGAACTGTCTGTAAACTTAACAGACAAAATCCTATCAGTATCTGTAATCAGTAAACAGTAATATGTTTTTATGCACACTGGTTAAAGGAGAAGTTCATTTTCAGAACAAAAATTTACAGATAATGTACTTACGCCCTTGTCATCCAAAATGGTCATGTCTTTCTTTCTTCAGTCGTAAAGAAATAATGTTTTTTGAGGAAAACATTTCAGGACAGAGTTTCAACTTCTAAAATGCAGTTTAAATGCAGCTTCAAACGATCCCAAATGCGGTTGTAAACTATCCCAGCCAAGGAAGATGGATCGGTTATTTTCATAAAAAAATTCAATTTAAATACTTTTAACCTCAAACACTCATCTTGTTGTGCCCTGCCAGAATATGTTTTGTGCGCACAGAAAACAAAAATAACTGTATTCAACAATTTCTTCTCATCCATGTCAGTCTTTGATGCATGATGTCGTGGTACTTCCGTGAACGCTTTCTTTACGAATCAATGCTAATAAAAAACCTTTACTATAAAGAGTCTATAATATTGTGAACCCTAATTTCACTAGAAGCATGTAAATTGTAGAGTAGACTCCACAATGGAAATGCTATTTAAAAAGAAACAGTCTAAACAGATTAGATGTATAATATTGGCAGTAACACAAAAATAATTATCAGCTACTGCATCTGTGTGTATCACTTTTTTCAATAAAACGGTATGAAAAGTTGTGTTTATTTGTCAGTGATGGAATTAATATTTCATAGCCCTTATTGCAGAGAGACTGATATTACTGTATCCTGGTCCACTCTGTCTGGCTCCTCTCTGAAACCCTGTCGTGCATATCACATAGATGCACCGTAAATAGAAATTTCATTAAAAATGATATCCACTGTGAGACAGATGTGCTTGCTTGAATGTACTCAGAGCAGGATGGAGCTCTGAGCGCCCCAGAGGACAGCCACAACCACTATCTGGATGTACCACGTATTTTAATAATGCAGAAGTGCATTTATATTTAGCATATTGCGTAATTTGTGTGTAAACATCTAAGGTGTTTAAGCGTTTTTATGCCATGCACTGTGTACGTTACGTAATTCATTCCTGTAATTACAACTTTATTTTTTTATGTTTGCACTATTGTTTCTCATTATTCAAACATCTCATAATTAACATATTGACAAAGAAATAATTCACCTAAAATTTAAAATTTGCTGAAAATTCACTCCTTTCAGGCCATTCAAGATATAAATGGGTTTGTTTCTTCATCAGAACAGATTTGTATAAATTTAGCATTATATTACTAGCATCACTGGATCTTTTGCAGTGAATGGGTGCCGTTAGAATCCAGTCCAAAGAGCTGATAAAAACATCACAATAATCCACAAGTAATCCATATGAGTCTAGTCCATGAATTAAAGTCTTGTGATGTGGAAATCTGCTTATCTGTGGGAAACAAATCCATCATTAAGGCGTTTTATCTTTAAACCGCTGCTTCTGGCCAAAATATGAGTCCATAATCCATAACAATGCTTCTTCCAGTGGAAAAAGTCCATCCTTCCTCTCACATCAAAATCCACCCACATATTTGTTTAGAACTGTTTTAGACTACATTTGCTTGTAAACAGTGCTTGATCTATGCCTGTTTCACTCTTGATTCAGATGAGATGACTTTTTTTGTGGAGGAAGCAATTTTATGGATAGAGTCATCTAAAGTAAAAAAAAAAAACGTCTTAATGATAGATTTGTTCATTGCAAAAACGCAGCTTTCTGCTTTGCAATGTGATAATTGATGGCACTGTGAAACAAACTCATCTGCATCTTGAATGGCCTGAGGGTGAGTAAATTGTTAGCAAAGTGAATTATTCCTTTAAAAAGCCATTTTTTGTAATGTCTATTCATTGATTTTCTCCTCTTTAAATTGTCTTTAAATTGGCTT
The DNA here is from genome assembly GCA_012976165.1 of Labeo catla. Taxonomy (NCBI): domain Eukaryota; kingdom Metazoa; phylum Chordata; class Actinopteri; order Cypriniformes; family Cyprinidae; genus Labeo; species Labeo catla. The sequence goes on along the minus strand of VONZ01000640.1, from coordinate 154,991 downwards.
TTTTCTGCAAAATATTGATAAATGTAATGAATTTAATATACAAAAACGTTGATTGATTAACAGCCCTAAAAACATAATCATCTCTTCTGTGACTGATCATAAGTCAGACAGAAGTTATTTTTGCTCGGCTGTAGTGGGAGTGTTAGATCAGGACAGGGGTATATCAGGGGAGGACACTGTACTACCTCTTTCACGGCCCCTTTTGGATCATATCCTCGTTTTGAATTATGGACAAAGGGTGAGATGCAAACAGCGGACCAAACTGCACCTGGTGCGAAAAAGAGAGAAGTAAACAGCGAGAGAGAGAGAGGAGGAGAGATGAGAGAGGTCACATCACTGGATCCATCCTCCCACAGCTGAGCATGTTACACAAGAGCAAACTCAGAGTCATTTCTCTCTTTTTAGTGTCTAAATTTATATTTGTTATAAACCATGCTGAACTCATATCCCATACATAAAATATGGCCATTCTCCCAGAAGTCTCCTGCAATGCTGTAACTCTATAGCTGCAGTCGTTTATGTTTGTGTATTTATGAAGAGAATGGGGAATAGTTTCAACCTCAGCTTTGGTTATGACGGTATATTTAATTACTTGCAGGCATGAAAATGGATGTTGATTCTGTCAAATCATATGCTAATTACAAAATCCCATTTATTCCCATTTTTATTCCCATAAAGGCCATTTTGTTTCTCATGCTACTGAAATAACCAATGTGAAGTCTTCATTTTCCAATCCGTATAAAGCAATAACAAAAATAACAAAAAACAAATTCATGAACAGTTCTTGGCTTGTTTTATCTTTAGCTGGAATATGACGTACTTTTCCCGCACAAAAAAGTTTTAATAATCGACATTAATTGTTTTTTCCCCTCAAAACCAATTCCAGGGGGCAGATATTGCCTCTCAATGGAAAAGTTCATTTCTGACTTTTGTTTCACCCAATCCAGTTTTGAATATTCTGCGTCCTTGCTTTACATGTTCTGTAATCCAAAAAGGGGTTTATGGACATTTGGACGCTTGTCTGAGGGGGTGGCTCAGCTTGTTGCCATTTCTGACAGGGAACTTCGAGAACATGTTGAAGAGCTAACCCCAAAATAAAACAGTGATGAGTCTGTCTGCGAAGCATCACTCACATCAAATTAATGAAGCACCACAGATGGTGCTAATGAGTGTACTTCTTCCCCCAGTCTGACAAACACACACACACACATATATTAGTTTCACATATTAGTGAAGGCATCTCATACTGTAGATTCAGTGGTTTTTAAATATCCCTGTAAATTATAACCCCTTTTTCAAATCAGCCATTCTCAGATTCAGAGGCTGCTCCTACGATTGTTGATTGACACGGCTGTCTTACCTTAGACCCGCCCTGAGTGAGCTGTAAACAGTCCGCCATTGTTTTGATGCCAGAACATGGGAAGACAAGAATGGCTCCTAAGCCATTAAGGTGTTCTGTTGCTGGATGTAATAATGAACATAGTAGTCATTTACTCCGGACATCTGAGCCACTGAAGACACAGTGGATTACTTTTGTTTTTGAAGGGAATGTACCCCGGATCTGCCTAAATGTGCCTATGTTCACACAAATCATTCGTGATCCAGCTTCACCTACAGAAGAAGTGAGTATAAGGGATTTTTTATGAATCTTTGCAAAATGCCTTTCCTAATAATGTGCTAGTTGGCAAGTTCCGCGGCTAAAGTTTACAATCTCTCAGAGAACCACTCGACACCCCATGGAAGAGAGATGCAGGGTGAGCAGAGCTCATTAGCATTTAAAGGGACATGCACCGAAACGGCTCGCTGTGAACAGAGCAGTTTTTGGCATGGTAAAAAGGGTGTTGTTTTACACCACCATTGAGAAATTTTAAGTATGTTATAGACATATTTTAAATTAAAATTTATGTTATAGACATAAATTTTAAGTATGTTATAGACTTTTTATTAAGACCCTAAAGAATCATGTCAACTTTTGGAAAATGGGCATCCGATGAACCCTTTAAACAGGGACAGACCTCTTGAAACATCTTCACAAGCTGTTTCTATGGAAGAAATTACGTCAGAATTGTGTGACAAACTCGCAATTGCGATTTAAGTCAAAACTGTGAAATATAAACTTGCAAGTAACTTGAGTTCATCGCTCAAAAAAGTCAGAATCGTGAGATATAGGGTGTGTTTACACTTGTCATGTTTGGTTTGATTAAAACGAACTCTGGTGCGATTGCTCTGTTAGTGCGGTTTGTTTGAGTAAGTGTGAACGCTGCCATCCGAACCCTGGTGCGCACCATACAAGCGGACCGAGAGTGCTAAAGAGATGTGTCTCAGTCTGCTTCCAAACGAACTCTGTTGGGGTTCGATTGATAAATTAATGCAACACAGACCAAATACTTCTAAACAAACCTAAAACAGGAAGTAATGACAAGATGCGAGGCTGTGCGACATGATTTTTATGAAGGGAACAAGCGGTGTATCCAAAACAAAATGAGCAGAGGGCAAAAGTGGAGCAACAAGGCAGTAAAGTTCCTTTTATGAGCTCTTTGTGAGTTCGCAAGTGGTGAAAATAAAATCATATACATGCAACAATGAGCACACTTAGCTCAGCAGATGGCATTGCGTGTGTTTGACTTAAAGCGGCGATGAGCAGACTGATCAGTGAATGGGTACTTTGATGTCATACTCCCACAGCGCCGCTTTAAGTCGAACACACCTTTTCCTTTTGTTTGGAATGTTCGGTGAGTTCCACTGACCAATCAGGTTGTGAACGTTTTCCTATTCCTTTAGGTTCAGTATCTTTAGGTTCGCTGTAAAAAAAAATGGCAGTGTGAACGCTAAACAGACCAGGACCAAATGTATTATTTTCCTTTTTGGTCCGGACCAAATAAACCAAAGGAACTAAAACTAGTTGTGAACACACCCATAAACTCGCAATTGCGAGAAAAAACTAAAAAAAGACTTTATAACTCACATTGCAAGTTTATATCACATAAATCTGACTTTATAACTCACAGTTGAGTTCATATCTCACAATTCTGAGAAAAAAGTCAGAATTGTGAGTTTGTATCGCTCAAATACTCACAGCGTTTCGGAGAGAACTTAGCCAACTCAAAATCTCTCAAACTGAACTTTTCATCAGTATTTCTTTTTGTCCTCGTTGTTGTTATTTGCAGGGAGCTGGATTTAGATTCAATCACGTTTAGTAATAATAGACGGAACGTGAGCGCTGAAAGTATTGACATCTAAAAAGCTATAATTGATCTTCGTCTGTTTCCTGTAAACACCACATAGATCGCACAGGGTCATGCTGACAAATTGCTTTTATGAAGAAGCGCTTTTTATAGGCTTTTAAAACGGTAAATGTTCACCTGCCAGCTGTTATTTCAGAAACCAAATAAATGAATGAAAAACTGAATAATTAAATAAATGCCTGACAACAAATAATGCTTAACTAAATTAGTAAATAAATACCTGAAATCAAATAACGTTAAATGGTCATTTAATACATTTTTTTTACTTCACATAAGGAGCGAGACCTCATTGTCCCTCACTGTCTCATGTTAAAATACGGTAGTGTTTATGTTTTGGATCTGGCCGTGGTTCGAGTGCCATTAAAGGTCTGTCGGTGAGAAGATTCGGCTCGTTTCCACCATTACCTCAGCCATGAGCGCGCCTCCCACTACCGTACCGCACTGCCCGGCCGAGCGTCACAGCTACGCAGGCAGACGGCGAGCCAATGAGCGAGCAGCGGCTCACGCTCTGTACTCCGCTCTGCTGTCCGCTGCTTCATTCATTGGAATCCGCGCTCAGTGAGTGCTGCTGCTTTCTGCCACCTGGAATAGCACTGTGTCTCAAGATGCTGCAATACGAAGGTAGGAGAGGCGGATTCACTGCTCTTTTGCGGATACATGGGAAGCTGGCTTTTACTTTTTACGAGGGAGTTTAATAGTGATGTTTATTCAGTCGGATTTTACGCTAGAAGGATTGTGTATTTGTATGTGTATCAGTAGATTATTCATTTAAAATGTAGTTCGTCTTTATAGCAGAGACCGATGAGTGTTGTAACAGTCTAACAGTTTTTTTAACGCTATGTTTACCATATTCATCTGCTACAAAATAAAACAGTCTAGAATTTATCACTAGTCTGTGTAAATTAATGAACCAGGATGGGTTGTAACATGCTGTACATTAAATTAACGTTTTCTGTCATTCCTCATGTCATCTTAAGCATTTTAAAAGTAGCTTCTGACATAATTAGTTTGGCCTAGTTCATATTTAATATTTAATCATTTTATGTATTTAAAAATTCATTGCTGTCATAAAACACATTGGTTTATTTCTGTTATAACTTCACTACAAGCATTGACCTTTTCCATTCATTCATACACTCGAAATTTTTGCTACTTATTTAAATTTTTATGTTTTATATAAATCACTGTTTTGGTAATGAATGTTTCACTGTAACATATGAGTGTAATACTGGCAAGGGATAATTCCTAATCTGTATCAGCAAATACAGGCAGTCGCCTGTGAATATGAATCAGTCTGGTGTTGACTGAGAGTTCGGGTCTTCTCAGTGGTGTGTAGTGCAGTCACACCATGACTGATGGGCCTTGGAAGATGTGAGGTTGTAGAAATGGAGGGATTTGTGCCACTGGGTGTGTGGCGCTCTATCCGAAGAGGATTTGTTTAGGGATGCGAGTGTGGGAAGCAGGAGCAGCTGTGTGGGCGATTTCTTCTCTTCTTACTCACAGACGGCTTTTGAAAAGCGCACTCTTTGAATATAAGAGTGCTGGCAGCCTCCTGGGGGCTCTTGAAATATTTGCTGAGCTTCATTCACAAACTTCGTGCACTTTTTTTTTTAGTGAACTCAGATATTTTTTCACTTTTTTTTTGTAGTGAATGGGACCCCAGCCAGTCAGATGTCCACACCCCATTCTGCAAAATCGCCCAGTCCAACTCCAACCAGCCCGGGGAGCTTGAAGAAACGCAGGGTAAGACAATTTTCTCTTCACAGTCACACACAGGACATGTTTTTCCACCTGCACAAACATAAACCTCAGATCTTCTATTGCCCACTCAATGCATTTTATCTGTCATCTAAAACCAATTCTGTTGTGTCAAACTGTATCCTTTATGTTGAACTGAGTGTCCAGATCCTTCTCCATATAGATAGAACATTCTTTTGCCCTCCTCCGCCATCTCAGGCTCTATATAACGCGCTCCTTCTATGTTCTCAGGAAATGGACAAGGCCATCATTGACAGCACAGCTTAACTTCCCCACTTCTTCAAAGTGGCACTAAGAACCACAGTCAATCCTTAGTCTGGGCCACTACTTTTGGAAACTTTCTGTCTCACATTTCATCATCAGAGTTAAGGGTGAAAGTCCACTAGAGTCAGCCATGGAGAAAGACTTCTGCTTGTAGTAGAGCAGCAGTCATAAAGTTACATTGAAACCGGGTCCAAAATTAACTTTTGCCATTAATCTGCCAATGACGAGTATTTAAGAAAATATATACCCAAAATTTCTGTACCTGCTATATACAAACACAAACCCACAATTACTTTTTTGTGTGTTTTTTTCTTCATCTTTTTGTTGTTGTTGTTGTTGTTGTGTCACTTGCAGCATCATATACATAGTGATATATTTTCCATGGCACCTACAAGCAAAAAAAAAATTGTGGCTTTTTTAAAAATATATATTTTTTGTGATGTAATACAAGGAATATTCCTCTTTTTGTCACAGATTTTTCACTGAAGTACAAGTCATCTGAAGACATGTACTTTTATTAATAGACAGTTCAAATTGTTTAAATTGAATCGCTCACATCAGTGAGAATATAACTATACATATGTACTAAACTGCAGTTTCTAATAATATTTCTTGCCAATGTGCGAATAATGTTTTATTTACTCACCAAAACCAGTTTTACTCTCACATGGTGCTTGGCAAGTGCTAATTTTGGACCCTGATTGAGAAAGAAAAATGGCATTAAACATGCTGTTGAAGGAGCATGCAACTCACCAGGAAGTGTTTATTTGTTATACACTTTTTTCCAAGAAACACATCACTAGCTACGTTTCCATCATCCTGTCTTTATGTGCATTTTGAAGTATCGCATCAAAAACAAAGGATGGAAATGCCAAAATCTCTTAATTCGCAAAAAAAGTTGAGGCAGTTTTTGAATTGTGCAACAAAGGGTTAATGCGAATAATGGAAGATGGAAACGCATTCTGCGAATAAATTCCTCCATGTGCACTCAGAAAGTCATGTGACTGCGCTATGGGATGGGATAACTTTTGACTAATCAGCGGAGCGATCTCATTGCACAACATCTGAAATGTTGTTATGTTCTGCCTCCCAGTCTTAAAAGACGTTCCAAAACAGCTGGGATCCACCTCCGAAAGCAGTGACCGCATTTATTGTGTTTCGTCTGCGCTCTCTAAAGCGCAAGTCATTTATTATATATAAAAATGATTATATTTAGTGGCTTCTCCTACTTGTCTTAGTGATATTTAGTGCTAGTTTATCAGGAAGTGACGATTTTATTCTCTTCGATTCGTTGGGTGGAAACGGTTCTTATTTGTAAATGTTTTATGCGATATTCCAATTTTGCGCAACTTTGGATAGAAACTCGGCTACTATTTAGTTTCCGAGGAAAGTTGGGAAGAGTTTGTGCGGATTTGACCTGGTCAAACAGTCTCTAATCCTGCAGTTGATAGACTAACGCAGACGTTTAATGCAGTAGAAACTTCTCCTTCCCAGTCCAGAGTTTCTCTCAGGTTATAATATGAGCCTTAAATCTAAGAGATTGCTCTCTCTGAAGAGTCTCTCTGTCTTCCATTCTTTCTGAGTGTCTGTCTGTTCCTCTTTTAGTTCTCCATGACTCAAATGCACTAGAGCATTCAGTCATTGAGCATATTGCACTCCATTCCAACTTGTCAAAATGGTGAGCTTTTGGGACACATCAAATCCAGCTGCAGGCGGATAAAGAGCTGTTTTACAGCCAGCGAAATCACGTGCTAATATTGACCTGAAATAGATTAATCAGAAACTGCTGGCCAGGAGCTTTAGTGACCTTAAATCACATTGCTTTTGTATGACATTAAAAGCAAATGTAATGACTGCACCTCTGAGAGGAACTAAAGTCATGTTCAACTTTGCATTTTCTAAACTGTTCCAGATTGCATTAGAAGTGGCTAAACTTCCTCTCGAGGACAAGTCTGACTTTTAATGATTCTAAATGCGAGTCGGTCGACGTGCCGACTGAGAGACAGAGACGCCAAGCACTTTGTGTTCGCCCTCCACCCACCAGCAAAGACTCTGAGATTCCCGTCATCCTTTCACTTATCTCACACCGCAGCCTGAGTTCTTGAAGTCGGATGATCTCTCTGCGGTTTGATTCTGTCAGATGGCTTTGCTCTCAGCTCATTGCTGTTGCAGAATGAGAATTTGGGACAGTCAGATCTGCCCAAAGCAGAGACGCATCTCAGCGTCTTTACAACCATCTCCTGCATAAGTGGGTCAGGCTTTGAAAACTCCCCAGTGGAGTTCTGTGAATGAAGGAAGGAGAAAAAACATTTACATAAATATGATACAAATGCAAAGGAACTGAATGTTCTCTCCAAATGCTTCCGAAGAAGCAGGCACTTCTTTATCAAGCTTATGAATTTATATGAGTCTCCGAATGTTGTTATTGCGGCTTGGTTGCAGCGTGCGCTAATACATTGCTAATGTGTGTGATTACAGCAATAGCAATGCGTTCCAAAAGATTACCTATCTCTGATAGTTTATACTGCGGTTTTAAATGACCTTACTCTTTCCAAGTGAATGATTTTAATACTGATCATTACTACTGATTTATTATTAATTAGCTCGAGCCCGGGCTGTGAATTGCATTCAACGCATGACCCACTTTCAGAAACGAGCAACACAAGAGTGCCGGATCTATACTGGGAATATATACGTGTGTGTGTGTGTGTGTGTGTGGCCTCTGTGTCCTCAGGCATATCCCCTCCATCGTCTCTCTTTCTTTCCATGAGATCTCCTCTGGGGAAAAATATGGAACACATAAGCCTTTGATGCTATGGCGGCAAATACATTTTTAATCTGTGTCAAAACATAAAATAGCGATGTCAGGATTTGTTTCCAAGTCTGCTAATCCATCTCAATCTGGCTAAACAAGGATGAGCTGAGGTAAATGAGGTTATCATTTGATTCGTATCATCGCAGTTGTGAGATTAAATGTATGTTTTTTTAGTCATGTTTTAGGGATGGTTAACTAGGTAGGATGAGAGTATTATGTGTTGCGTAACATGAAAAGTGAGGCCAACAAGCTCATCCGCACACCTGTTTCTATCTGAGTTGAGTGCTGTTAAGGATTGAATTGAAAACGCACCTATTTAATTCCTGAGTTTTAGTTGGATTCGAGATTCCTTTCATGGCAGTTCAATTCAGTTCATTTTATTTTCAATTTCATAAAAACACATTCTTCATCATCTCCATTAAATGATGTTCCTCAAACTGTCTGTTGGGTTGCATGCTCTTCTTATTTTCCTTTGGCATTTTCACACATGTATTTTTTCTTTTCCGCTGTTTAAATGACATTGTGTTTGTGTGCATGTGTGTTTTCATTCAATCCATGAACATTGATTTAAAAATTAGTTTTAGCGTCTTCCAAGTATGATGATGGATTGGATTTTCGCATGTACTTGTGTTTCTGTTTCTTGTACATGATCAAAATAATGATGCTCACAATGATCACCAAAAAATGAAAATTCTGTCATCATTTACTCACCCTCATGTCATTCCATACCTATTCTTTTGTGGAATAGAAAAAGAGCGATTTTGCAAAACGTGCTGTGGACATGACGTTTTTCATTTTTGAGTGAGCTACACTTCCAGTCAAAGTTTTTGAACAGTAAAGTTTTCACCAAAAAAAACCCCTACATTTATTTGATCCAAAGTACAGCAATAACTAAAAAAAATGTTAAAATATTTTACTATTTAAAATAACTGTTTTCAATTTGAATATATTTTAAAATGTAATTTATTCCTGTGGTTTTAAAGAAATTCAGAAATCATTTTGATACTCTGATTTGCTGCTCAAAAAACATTTATTATTATTATGTTGAAAACAGCTGAGTAGAATTTTTTCAGGTTTCTTTGATGAATAGAAAGTTCTGAAATAGAAATGTTTTGTAACATTATAAATGTCTTCATCATCACTTTTAATCAATTTAAAGCAACCTTGCTAAATAAAAGTATTTATTTCTATGATTTCTTTCCTAAAAATGCTGATCTTTGACCCTGAAATGTACTCAACTGTTTTAAATATTGATAATAATTTAAAATAATAATTTAAAAATGTACTTAGTTATTTTAAATATTGATAATAAAAATAATAGATGTTTCTTGAACAGCAAATCAGCATATTAGAATGATTTCTGAAGCATCATGTGACACTGAAGACTGGAGTAATGATGCTGAAAATTTAGCTTTAGTCACAGGAAAAAAATTACATTTTTAAAATATATTCAAATTGAAAATATTTTCTTTTTTTTATATTTTCTACTTTGGATAAAATAAATGCAGCCTTGGTGAGCAAAAGAGACTTCTTTAAAAAACAATAATCTTACTGTTCAAAAACTTTTGACTGGTAGTGTATGTACTTCAAATTCATTCAAAAAATAGGCATCTTGTATTCTGTATGATACTTTGTCTCGGCAATAGTTTTAACTCCTCTTGTGTTGCACTGGTTTTCATTGTTTTGCTGTTTCACCTTTTTGTTTTGGCTCAGTTATGTTTCCTGTGTATCTGTTTTCAAGCCATTGTCAATCATGTAGTTGTTTTTGTATTAGTTTTGTATCATAATCTATTATTTTTGGTTGTTTAGAAAGAAAAGACTGTGTCATTTTCTGGTTATTATTTTTAATGCGCTAAGCATGTCAACAGTTCCATCATGTACGTATGATTGAAGATGCAAATACATTAAACAGTAAGTCTCTTTATCTAGTACGAACTCAACTGGGTGTTCTTTCCAAAATCTTTTGGGTCCTCTTCTCTTTATTTGGGCGAGTTTCACTCCTTTAATCACATTTTGTTTGTCCCAGACTTTGCGGATGCCAAAACATTTTTTTTATTTTGCACTGCACAATTAGCACTAATGATTTAAAAAACAAATTAATGTAGCCGGTCATGGAATTAGATTATAGGTGTAATTACCAAATGTCCTGAAGTGACTCTTATGAGATTTTCTCACATTGGTCTTAATGGAGTTGCAGAGGTCTAGCATCTCTACAGCTGTTTCCCAAAACCTCTGATGAGAATAGTGGGATCCTGTCTGGCCGTTGGATTAAATTTCCCCATGGCATGAACGTTGCCACTAAACAAAATCATCGCAGGCAACAAATCAGTCATTCAAGCCATTATGCAATTAGTCTAAAATGACAGGAGTGACCTTAAAATGCACTAATGCGTCATTGTTATTGATACTGAGCCTGATTTGATCAAGTGTTCCTGTGACTCTACATTAGGGGTAAATTTGTGTTATCAGCATCATAATTACACAGATGCTGAATAACAGACTGTTATGCAACTGAGTACTTAGATTTGCATGTACACACATGAAGAAAAGAATACATACTTACAGCACGGTTTATTCAGTTTCTTTCCGGTCCTGAGAAAAAGCACAGAAATCCAGCCTGTTTGGAGTGATTTGACCTAGCATTGAGCCAGGAAACAGGAAGATGCCTTATATGGTCTCGTCTCTGGCTGCTTCCTGTCTCGCAGAGGGAAAATATTATTAGTACACTCCAACAGTTTCCATGGTAACAAGAGTTTTGATAGCGCCAGGACAAACTGTGATCTGAATGAAATAGAAAAAGGATGCGGAAGCACACACACACACTCTCTCCAGTCAAAACTGTTTCTGATGACACTTAAACAACCCTACCTTGGCCGTCTCATATGCATCCACTCAAACTGCCATTATCAGACAGTGCGCGTGGGAGTGCTGACCCGCCGTGACCTGTCCACTGTTTCGTCTCGGCAGATGTGCGCTTCGTTCGCGCCATTAGCAGCCCCGCTGAGGTGCGTCCGGGGCCGTTGTAGCACGCCGCTGCCGTCCAATCAAATTCATTTGAGTTCCGGGAGAGCGCAGTCCTCCTGGAGACATCATTCCAATTACTCTCCACGCGGACCTGAAAGGGTCCCTGCACCCTGACTGCCGGCAACCGGGAGCGAAAACCAATTTACAGCACAGCCAGTAACTTCGCTCACACTTGCTGCTGCCATGGCAACCAGCAAAGAAACACAGATAACTGGCTTTATCCTAACACTGCACTGTGTTTAAAAGTGAGAATGAGGATTGGGTCCCGAGCGTGCCGACCGTCCTGATGGGAATAGTACATGGGGGCAGCTTGAGGATATCCAGCACAGGTAGATAGACTGAATAGCCTATTGAGCTGCTTCTCAGTGTTGGTATTTTTGACTTTAGGTGGTTGTCGGTGGTTTTTGGAGTTATATTTCTCATACACACTGGCCGTGTACTGGCGTGTAGTCGGTTTCTGGTTTAATTGGATGTTCTTTTCCTTACAGGGATCCCAGCACAGCGGTTCTTCACTGTCTCTGGTCTCTACCAAAGTCTGCAGTATGGATGAGGAGGAAGGGCCCGTGAGCGATGGTAAGAAATAGAGAAAAAGCGATTGATTTTTAGTACCTCAACTTATTTTTTTCAGTTAGTTAACATTTAAAATGTTCATTTTTTAAAGGATTAGTACACTCCTGAATTTAAATTGCCTAATAATTTACTCACCTCCTGTGATCCAAGATGTTCATGTCTTTCTTTCTTCACTCAAAAAGAAATTAAGGTTTTTGAGGAAAACCTTCCTGGATTTTCCTCCATATAGTGGACTTCAATGGGAGCCAACAGGTTGAAGGTCCAGTTTGCAGTTTCAATGCAGCTTCAAAGGGGTCTACACAATCCCAGTTGAGGAATAACGGTCTAATCTAGCAAACGATTGATAATTTTCTAAAAATAAATCAAAATGTTATATACATTTTAACCACAAATGCTCATCTTGCACTAGCACTGCGATGTGCATCTATAACTTCACACATTATGTAATCATGTTGAGAAGGTCACGCATGGTTTGTTCTTCGTCTGTGTGCTTTAGTTAAAAAAAGGTAGGGCGAAAAACTTTGAAATTGCCCAACACCGTTGTTTTACCTTATTTTGTAAAGGGCATTTGACTTTGCACGTTCGCTTTGTAAACACTGGGTCGGTAGTTCTGCCTACGTCACGCATGACCTTTCAAATGTGACTATGTAATGCGTGAAGTCATGGACGCAGAGCTAGTGCGAGGCGAGCATTTGTGGTTAAAAAAATATATATATCTTATTTTTTTTTTAGAAAATGGCCAATCGTTTCACTAGATAAGACCCTTATTCCTCGGATGGGTTTGTGTAGAGCCCTTTGAAGCTGCACTGAAACTGCAATTTGGACCTTCAGCCCATTGATCCCCATTGAAGTCCACTATATGGAGAAAAATTCGGAATGTTTTCCTCAAAAAACCTAATTTCTTGTGACTGGAGAAAAAAGACATTTTTAATCTAATATTTATACTTTGTTATTTCAGTGACCAAAAACAATAGTTCCTGTTAAAGCACCGCGGTAACTTGACCTTTTCTAAATCCATGCATTATAATTGCATTCAACCTTTCTTCCAAAGAGCTCTTCAACTCTTTGATCTTATGCAGATATGGGAGGTTTTGAATTTATTAATGAGTAGGCCCTTTATTAATCAAAGAAGCTTTATACTTGCTCAGTGCCACCAAGTAAAGATGTTTATCTCGAGAGTATGTCTGCAGTGGAGGTCATCAACAAACGCTTCATCTGAAGGCTTTGCGTAGATGATCATTATACAATCATTTCCACTTCAGTGTACACGGTGTAGCTGACTGTAATGCACTAATAAAAGAAGCCCTGAGGTGTGAACCGAATGCAGGTTTATCGTCTTGTTCTCTGAGCTGCATTCAAAAAGACTCTCAGACTAGGAATGTTGGTTGAGAATCAAATTTCTCCACTGCCTACAGAGATTTCAGTCATAAAAACAGATTCTGAATGAGGCCCACTCAGTCTTGCTCTAATTTTGCTCTCGCTTGCCGTCTGCAGCCGAGCCCTTGGAGGAGACGCCGATACCCACAGTCCCGAGCTCCATTTCAGATCGGTACAAAGTGGGCCGAATGATTGGAGACGGGAACTTTGCAGTGGTTCACGAGTGTGTGGAGCACTCAACTGGCAGGGCGTACGCTCTAAAGATCATCAACAAAGGCAAATGCAGAGGAAAGGTATGATGGAAATATTATGATGTTTTCAATAAAATTCTTATATTTTTATTTTTATGATATGTGAGCCTGGACCACAAGGGTATATTTTGTAGCAATAGCCAACAATGTATTGTATTATTAAAAATTGATCGATTTTTCTTTTATGGCAAAAATCATGAGGATATTAAGTAAAGATCATGTTCGATGAAGATATTTTATAAATGTCCTACTGTAAACATATCAAAACTTAATTTTTGATAAATAATGTGCATGGATAAGAACTTCATTTGGACAATTTCAAAGGCGTTTTTTTTAATTATTTTTTTGCACCCTCAAGATTCCAGTTTTTCAAATAGTTGTATCTCAGCCAAATATTGCCATATCCTAACAAACAATGGAAAGCTTGTTTATTTAGCTTTCAGATGATGTATATATCTCAATTTAAAAAAATTTACCCTTATGACTTATGATTTACCCTTATTTGTGGTCCAAGGTCACATATATATTTTTATTCAGAATCTTTTTCTCCTGCACAGGAGCATATGATCCAGAATGAGGTGGCTATCCTCAGAAGAGTGAAACATCCAAACATTGTGTTGCTGATTGAGGAAATGGACACTTACAGTGAACTCTACCTGGTCATGGAGCTTGTCAAGGTGTGTACTACAGCATACGCTAGCTGTCATTTAAACGCACAGACAGAAAGATTCACGAAAATCCAGTCACAGCTGGTTTTATACGTCTTGTGGAGAACTGAATGAATTTTAGCTCTTGGTAGGTCCTTGTAATGGCTGCCCTGTGCAGTTGTGCTGGCTCTGTTGAACTGAGCGTTATTTTAAGCTGCTGTTCCACTTACTCGACTCTTTGAGGGGATTTCTGCCATGTGAACAGCAAACCAGGCCACCATGAACTTTCTGCCTGCTTTGTATAAACAACTTGACCTCAAGAAAACTCTTGTGATGTAGATCATTTAGTGTACATAGAACATACAGCCTTGCTTGGAAGCAAAACCCAACACTCTGATCTAGCTGTATATGTCAAAGATGCCTCAAACTACAGCTGGGTGGAAGACAATATGAAGTGTCTATCCAAAGATATTTTGCTGTATTTTGTGTATCATGGAACATAAAAAGTGCACTTAAGGCTTGTTCTAAGATGATGTTCCTCTTTGTTGTTATCATTATAGTTGTGATATAGACAGAATTAGAATTTTTATTAAAACTGCATAGTTATCATCCTTGGTGTGAACGGGAATTTAGAGCGATAAAGGTGCCTAATATACTTGCTGTTAAAGAATTAGTTCAATTCCAGAATAAAAATTTCCTGATTATTTACTCACCCCCATGTTATCCAAGATGTTCATGTCCTTCTTTCTTCAGTCAAAAAGAAATTAAGGTTTTTGAGGAAAACATTCCAGGATTTTCCTCCATATAGTGGACCTCAATGGGGATCAATCAGCTAAAGGGCCAATTTGCAGTTTCAGTGTGGCTTCAAAGGGCTCTACACGATCCCAGCCGAGGAATAAGGATCTTATCTAGCAAAACGATCAGTCTTTAAAAAAAATAAAATAAAAATTATATACCGTTTCACCACAAATGGAAAGGTCATGTGTGATGTAGGCAGAAGTACCAACCCAGTGTTTACAAAGCGAACATGCAAAGAAAGTCAAACACGCTGTACAAAAAAAGGTAAAACAACAATGTCAGATGATTTTGAGGTTGGAGGAGAAAATGAGATGGGGTTTTAACCTTTTCAATGTGATTACGTAATGCGTGAATTCGCATACGTGCATCACAGAGAAGCATTTGTGGTTAAAAAGTATACAAATGTTTAGTTTTTTTCAAAAATTATTGATCGTTTTTGCTTGATAAGACCCTTATTCTTCGGCTGGGATCATGTAGAGCCCTTTAAAGCTGCGATGAAACTGCAATTTGGACCTTCAACCTGTTGGCCCCCATTGAAATCCACTATATGGAGAAAAATCCTGGAATGTTTTCCTCAAAAACCTTAATTTCTTTTCGACCGAAGAAAGAAAGACATGAACATCTTTGATGACAGGGGGGTGAGTAAATTATGAGGAAAGTTTTATTCTAGAAGTCAACTAATTCTTTAAACAACAAAAAAGAGAATCACATAGTGCTCTTGGCTGAACAACTTAAGTAGCTTTAATAAGAATCACTGTGTATTTCAATGGGGATCAGCGGGTCCAAATTAAATTTTCAGTGCAGCTTCAAAGGGCTCTACACAATCACAGCAGAGAAATAAGGGTCTTATCTAGCAAAACGATTGATCAATTTTCTAAGAAAAAATAAAAAGATTTCCCTTCACGCATTACGTAATCACGTTGGAAAGGTCATACAGTGAAGATTTCTCATTTACACCTACTGTAAATGAAAAATTAATAGCATTGTTTATTACATTTGTATCTTTATTATATATTTTTTAGGGAGGAGATCTTTTTGACGCCATCACCTCCGCCAACAGATACACCGAGCGGGATGCCAGCGGCATGCTGTACAACCTGGCCAATGCTATCAAGTACTTACACAGCCTTAACATCGTCCACAGGGACATCAAGCCAGAGAACCTTTTGGTAAGATATCAAAACACCGTCCTTCCTTCCGTCTTTCCTTCCTTTCCAAAAAGTACTTCTGAGAAAGTCATCCTGACACATGTCACAGGTACAAGCGCAACACTTATCACATCCTAAAGTGGCGCTGTTTGATCACCAGCCTCCACAAGCGTGTGTTCCTGTGTGTGCGTGCCGAGGAAAGGAGCGGATGAAACTCATAGGTCTTGTGGGCTGGAACTACATAAGTGTGTTTGGAGAAAGAGAGATGATTGCTGCGAGCTCTTTGACTGAGTCTAGACCAGCCACCTACTGACTGACTGTATACGTGTGATATCACTTCAGCAGCGGAAGAACTGAGATGTGACTCACACATTGACAGTTCACAGACTGTACTGTTCTCCAAGGCTGCACTCGTACGAACCTTTTAGCAGACATCATTTATGAATCAATGGCCCTTCCTCCGCTGATTCAAAGATGGAAATGTTGTTTATGAAGCCCTGTTTTTGATCTGGGGAATGTGTCTGGAAATCCTGCAGGACTTATAATTGAAAATGTGACCTGCTAACGGTGAATAAAACCGTCTGTTTCTCAACCGCACTCCAGTGAGCTAGAAAAAGCCGTGCGCTGGCTCACATTCACGCTTGCTCGCTTTCTGTGTGTCAAAGATAATCGCTTGTGGCTGGAAGCATGCATGTCAAATGCACCTTGCAGTGCAGAATGAGGCTTTTTCAAAACGCATCACTTTACATATTATATAACACCAAACACAAAGCCGGCCAAGCTTAGGGTGCTCCTGTTTCTTTTTAGCATCAGTGGATTTTAGGTTAAAGACATTAAATGCACAAATATCAATTTATTTGAAGCCAGTGCATATTTTTGACATTGGGAATTGAGCGCCGGATATGTCATTTTCACAGTTTGCTGTGAAGAGACTAGGTTGTTTTTTGGTCTAATGATGTTCTTGGCTTTGTTTCACAGGTGTACGAGCATCAAGACGGAAGCAAATCCCTGAAGCTGGGCGACTTTGGCTTGGCCACTGTGGTCGACGGACCCCTGTACACTGTCTGTGGAACACCCACATATGTAGCACCAGAGATTATCGCAGAGACCGGGTGAATATTTTAACACGTTTGCACAAATCTGGGTCGCTGAATGTGTTATATATATATGTATATATATATTTTTTTTTTTTCAGTGGAGTCGTGTGATGTTAAGCGTAGTGCTGTGATTGTTATGACCATATTATGAAGATAAAATATAATACTAAAACAACTTTTTGTTTGCTGTTAGGTATGGCCTTAAGGTAGATATCTGGGCGGCTGGAGTCATCACATATATTCTCCTCTGTGGCTTTCCTCCATTTCGTGGGTAAGTTCAGTGTGAGAGGATAATTTTTTAGGTTTTTGCATATATAAAAAATATTGCAGTTTTAAAAATGCTGAAAAATGAATTTATCCAGTAGAAAAATGTCCACATGTCGAAGATTCATTCTTAAATACATTCTGGCTGTGTATGTAGTGCAGCTTTGAGTAATGTAATCAAAGCTGTAACATTATGTAAGATGTTACTGCGCCACCCTGTGGCTATTTGTCGTACTATCAGTGAATGAAACGAGCACCTCCTGTCGATGCTTATATGAAGGTGCACTCTTTTTTTCAGGAGCACTGATGATCAAGAAGCTCTGTTTGACCAGATACTACTGGGACAGTTAGAATTTCCTCTTCCCTACTGGGACAATGTATCAGACTCAGCCAAAGTAAGTGAGATTAAATAATAAATATGAAAAACAATGTGATAATATATAATATGTGAGTTTTGTTAGTAAAAATAATATGATAACCAATATGTGGTGTTTTTCAAAAGCAAAAATATGATAGTAAAAATCACATTTGGGCTTTTTAAAATAAAAGTATTAACATAAATACTGTGTGGACTTAAAAAAAAAGTCAAAACAACTTGATAACTAATATTATAAATAATAGTAAATGTGATAAATAATCTGTAGCATTTTAAAAAAGAAAAATATATGATGGTAAGTGTGTTTTTTTAGAAGCAAAACAGTATGATAATAAATAATATATGGGTTTTTAAAAGCAAAATATTATGATAAATAATATTTGGGCTTTTAAAAACAAAATAAATATTATATGATAAAAATTAATCTGTAGCATTTTTAAAAAAGAAAATTATATGATGGTAAATGTGTTTTTTTAGAAGCAAAATAGTATGATAATAAATAATATATGAGTTTTTAAAGCAAAATAATATGATAAATAATTTGCAGTGTTTCAAAAGCAAAAACGATGATAAGTGTTTTTTTTAAGCAAAAAAGTATGATAATAAATAATGTTTGGGCTTTTAAAAATGTAAATAAAATTATATGATAATAAATAATATGTGGGGTTTTAAAGGAAAATAATATGATAATAAATAATTTGTGGCGTTTCAAAGGCAAAAATGATGATAACCAACACAGCATAATAAATGATATTTGGGCTTTTTAAAATATAATTAAAAATTATATGATAATAAATATGTGGTATATAATTATATGGTAATAATAAATAAAGCTAAACAATGTGCTTTTTTTAAAAAGAAAAAAGCAAAAATGATTATATGTTTTTTAAAAGCAAAGTAGTATGATAATAAATAATATGTGGGCTCTAAAATCAAAATAATATGATTACACTAATAATACAATAATTTCATAATTTCAAAATTAAATTTAGAATTAAAATTTAGAATGTTTAAAATGAAATTGTGTTTTGGTTTTGAAAAGCCTATATACTATTACTACATACTACATACTATAAACAGTAATAATTCTTCTTATTAATATATATTTTTTGACTTTTTGATTATTGTAAGTCATTGTGTTTGGCACTAACTCTCTCTGTCCCGTCTGTCTCCACAGGAGCTGATAGTGTCTATGCTGCAGGTGGAAGTGGATCAGAGATACACAGCGCTGCAGGTGCTGGAACATCCCTGGGTCACTGTGAGTAATTCAACCTGAATCCATTACACTATACTGTGTACCAGACAAAATACTAATACTTTGTTTAATAACTATAGTAACTGACGGGCTTCATTTCGATGGCTTCATTTCAGAATGACGGTCTGTCAGAAAACGAGCACCAGCTGTCAGTGGCGGGAAAGATCAAGAAGCACTTTAACACCGGGCCCAAGCCCAGCAACAACACCCCGGGAGTGTCTGTGATGACGGTAAGCCCACACGGACTGTTGAAGCCTGAAATTAAGAATCAGACGCTAAATAAACATTTAGAGCCAGTGAGTACCAGACACCATGTGTGATGGACAGCTTTTATGGGAGGCAAAAGAGTTCAGACACTATAACACTTTGAAATGATTTTCTTTACTAACAGTTAAAATGGATTTACAGCTGATGATTTGAGTGTTTTCTGAGCGTTGTCTGAGCTCCACTGATTTCTCTTCGCTTAGCTCGACCATGACTTTTCCATCCAGAGATCAGGGTCGTTGGATTTCTATCAGAACCCGGGCATGTTTTGGATAAGGTAACGCCATGTGTCCGCTGCAGCACGCCAGCCCCTGTCTTGTTGAACCCCAATGTTGGCACTGAAACCTGCTCATGGCTGCTGTGGTCATTCAACCTATGTGTGTATGAACGTTTTCAGTCCAGGTGGAGAGAATGTGCATGATTTGCTTCAGCATCATCGCAAATGGCATATTTTATGTGCTTTTCCCTCAGTGTGCTGTTACTGTCACTGTCTTGCTTCTAACCTGCTTCTCATGAGCTTCAATCTTGTGCAGAAATAAAATACTCAACAGTCGGTCCCACTGGAGTTAACAATGTTTATTTGTTTAATAAAAAATCACTTTTTAGTACTGTCAAACGATTAATCGTGATTAATTGCATCTAAAATAAATGTTTTTGCTTACATAAAATATGTATGTATACTGTGTATATTTATTATGTACTGTATATATAGATACACACATACAGTAAATTATTTACATGTGGAAATTTATATTTATTTGAGATATAAATGTTTTTAATATATTAACATAACATATTTTTCTTAAATATGTCCATGCATGTGAGTGTATTTATATATACATACTAAATATACACAGTACACATCCATATATTGTGTAAATGAAAACTTATTTTGGATGCAATTAATTGCGATTAATCGTTTGACAGTACTAAAATATTTTTTTTATTATTAAATGTACACTACAAATCACAAGTTTGGGGTCAGTAAATATATTTATTTATTTTTTGGAACTTTGTCTTTAGCAAGAATGCAAATGAATACTGATAAATATATATATATATATATATATATATATATATATATTGAATATAGAATTGTTTGTGAAAAATAAAAAATAAAAAATTCGGAATTGCAAAGTCCAAATTTTTATCTCACAGTTCTGACTTTCTCTGACTTTTTCTGAATTTCTCGCAATTGCGAGTTATTACCCCACTAATCTTACCTTGTAACTCGCAATTTTGAGTTTATTTCTCACAATTCTGACTTTACAACTCACAGTTGCGAGTTTGTCTTACAATTCTGAGAAGAAAGTCAGAATTACGAGATATGAACTCGGAATTGCGATGAAAAAGACAGAATTGCAGTATACAAACTCACATTTGCAAAAAAAAATGTCAGTTGCGAAGTCCAAATTTTTATTCGCAATTCCGATTTCCTCTGACTTTTTCGGAATTTCTTGCAATTGTTTTCTTTATTTTAATTGTTGTTCCTTTTTTATTATTAATAAAAGTTTTTTTAAATACTTTTTTTTAAAGGGATAGTTCACCCCAAAAATGTATTTTGGTGACCTTTGGGAGTGACTTTTATTTCGAGTATTTTATTCTGCACTCATGCCCATATTTTGTAACATGACTAAAATTTCCCCTTGTTCCATCAGACCACCGCTCTTGATAAGGAGAGGCAGATTCTCCGACGAGGATGCCACCAGAATGTGAGCGCAGCTCCCTGGACCACCCAGCCGACCTGTAGCCTCCACATCCCAGCCTTTACTCCCAGTCTGTGCCCCGGTCTGCACCTCGACCCCCTGTCCCAGCCGCCCAGCGGACTTCCCGCTCCAGCCCTCATCCCCGGTCCAAATCCCTCTACCACCACAGCCACCACCACCACCACGCCCGAGTCTGAAGACTTTTCCACCTGCTCCACGGAGACTGTTCGCTCCCTCTTCTCCCCTTTCTAGTGTCGAAAGGGAAGGGAACGAGTGGAAAGGGCACTAAATGAGAAGGAGGGTTTATGAGGATTCGGAACGCGGCCGAGTGGACCGATGAACTGAACCATTTTGTAATCTGATCACAGGGAAAATGATGACCGTCAAGAAGGGGTTTTCTTGTTTATTTATGGTCATTATAATAACTTTTCGTTTATTTATACATAATAAATACATTTTCTTTTTTATTCAAGTTCAAAAATGTCTTTTTCTGTTGAAGCACCTTAGAAATGTGATGTTTTTATGGGTCCGGTATCGTTCATATGTTTCAGAAGGAAACTGTAAGGACATTTAGCTAATTTGACTCCTGG
Source organism: Labeo catla (assembly GCA_012976165.1). Taxonomy (NCBI): domain Eukaryota; kingdom Metazoa; phylum Chordata; class Actinopteri; order Cypriniformes; family Cyprinidae; genus Labeo; species Labeo catla. The sequence continues at coordinate 133,542 of VONZ01000640.1, read as the reverse complement.
TAATTAGTACCCTGTGTTCCTAAAAACCTTTCTTAGCAGACTGAAAACTATTTGAATTGCAGATACCTCTTCAGAGATCAAGTCGTACGTGGATTTCCTTTCTATTGTGGTCGCACAGCATTCGTTCATACGCGAGATGGGGACCTTTTTTTGTAATCAGTGTAAATAATATAATTTCAATTATTTTGATATTGACAATATATTTCTTTATCTTAACTAGACAATGTAAGTCACATTTAACCATTTTTGCAGTTTTTAGGTATATGGAACATAAGCACAAATGTGTTGTTGGGAAAGACATAAGCAACATTCCTTAATACAGGGTCAGCTCTTGGAAATACAAATGCCAACGGTTCGGTCCGATGAATTCCATTTCATGAATGCAAGACATTAATTCAGTGGTACCTCTGCTGTTAGTGTCAGGAGGTCAGATTAGGCTTGAGTGTTTCTGAAGTGCAGTAAGAGGTGTTCTAGTAACTCATAGCCCTGCTTACTGTGTCATTGTATTCTCTCATTAGTGCATGGAATACGGAGTGGCTCTTACATTATAATTTGAGACATTATCTTATTAAAAAATATATTATAACCTCATTTTGTTGTTGTTTATTCATGGTGACCGACCCAGGATTTCCATTTATCAATTTAGGATTTAATTACCACTAGACCTGCAATCACTTCCCCACTGGCAATCAGTAGTAATTAGTATATTCTCCCAGAGCCTAGGCAAAGCGTGTAAGGCTGGGCCACCGGGCCTTGGAGCAGAAATGCCACTAAATTGGACAAAAATGCCCCTGCACAAACAAATTAAATACATTACATCTGTTGCTAACAAAGTGAAGATAAATTGAAAGTGTGTGTTTATGATGTTTGTTGTTCATAGATTTGGCTTCTTTTAGCCTTGCCCTGAAGTTGGTTTACCCTCCGCCTATGTCCCAGAGATAAATAGTTAGAAACTTACGATAGAAAACAATAAAACAATAACACAGTGTGTTTTAGGGATAGAGAAAATCACTAGAACTGATAAAGGGCCAACACTGAAATATTTTATATTGACTTGTGACAGTTAACAAAAAAGTCAGCGCTAGTTCAACAGACACTTCAAAACTGTCAATAGAACTTGACAGGAACTTAATAAAAATGATCAAATGTAAACATTTCAGCAAACTATAAACAATATATAGAAATAATTCTTATCTGATGATATCCATGTCTCAAGACCACAATATATTTTTCTTGAAAAATGTTAGGCCTAAGTCACAGTCACAACAGGCTTGATTGCGAATGATTAACCAACATAAAACAAGACAAAATAAATATTTAAATATAGTTTAACCTTTAAATGCATACCTCTCCCTCCTTCAGTTTTTAAAGTTAGACATCCGCTTTCTTAGTATTCCACAATCTATTCATTTTAAACAATATAACGAGAAAAAAATATGAATATAAAAGAATGTCTGTTTTCTAATTATTTTATTGTAGAAGGTGTATAGGGTTACTAGTGACCCGAGGTGTGTTAGGGTTAAGTTCATTTTTTCTGCGCAAAAATATTTACATACTGATGACTCAATCCGTGCAATTCACCTTGAGGTGGCACTGTTTGATAGACAAAAATTATGTGATTCATTATTACCGCAGGCATAAAACAAAAGGTATTATCAACAAAAATTAAACTGGTTTGAATGGATTTACTGCAGAGCAATTACTGTATGCCATAAAATATAAATGTCACTGTCATTTCATGGTAGATGTGGTGATTAAGCTGCCAGCGATCAAACTATTGATTTTGAAGTCACTGAAAGTGATACGCTTGAATGCTGAATGTACTGTGGAAGTGCGTTCTGACAATGACAGCGATGGTAAAATAATCTGGTTAAAATAACCCTTCTAGAGAGTTTTTTGCTATTGCTGCAGTTAGAGAGCCATCTGTGCTGGATATATAGGTCCAGGTTGCTAAAGACCCGAATATGTAATAGTGATTGATGAAACATTCATGCATTTAAGGGTTAAATAAGAATGTCTGATAAAGCCATGAAATAACAATCAAAACGCATAAAAATGAAAGTGGCGTTCCAGCGGATGACATAGGACGTGGGCGTAACCAGAGCCGTAAGAATAGGCTAGTCTCACGAAAACCAAGTTTTGTTAACAGCAAAGGAAAATTAGTGTCCTCTTCTCTTATGTCGTAATCCTCAGACATTTTCTTTACAAATCCTCATTTTGTACGTCTAATTCGTGGCCGGTGTTTTGTTTTGTTTTGCTGCGCTTCCGTGTTCGTCACTGCGTTCGCCTACGTCCTAACGTTACGTCATCCGCTAGGAACGACACTCTCGTGTAGGCGCGTTGGAATTTGGAAAGTTTGCGGAAGCTAGAGATTAAGCTTGTAAAGTTGTAAAAATAAGTATTTTGTTTATACAAACGCATCGCTCCATTTCAGAAGACATTTGTTAACCCCTGGAGCCGTGTGGAGCACATTTTTTGATGGATGGAAGCATTTTGCTTCAAAATATAACTTCGATTGTATTCGTCTGAAAGAAGACAGTCATGTCCACCTAGGATGGTTTGAGGGTGAGTAAATCGTGCGGTTTTAATTTTTGGGTGAACTATTCTTCTAAGTCTGATACATGTTCTGAAACCGAATCGAAACAAATCGTGCCCAAAAGCTTAAAAGCTTTCGAATCGATCTCAAACGCGCAGGAATGCAAACTCGCACGCATTTGGCGTAAAACACGTGTTTAGGCTCTGTCTCAAGCTAAATCTCACGCCAAAGTAGCAGCCCTGCTTGTAATATGAAACAAAGTCTTAGCTTTCAAATGTTGTAAGTTTTCGTACAAAATTCAAACAATAAATACAGTTTTGGCGCACTTAATGTGGTGTAATTCATTGTAGCGATTCAGTTAAAGCCAGAGACATTGAAAAACAGAGTTGCAACATGTTTTGATCTCGCCGGCGTCGCCGTCACGTGGTTTATGGAGCTCAATAGTTACAAACAAACCAGAGCTGTCAGTAGAGTGTAATGGATTTAAGCAACTTTTGATAAACATTACATCATATTATACATTGATTATTACGTCGATGATATTTACAGTATCACTTTGCAATGTGGAGGCAACATTAATGTGCTTTTCTTGTATTTAACACTCAGGTATTATATAATGTGACCATACACCTTAACTATTTTTCAGTTCTGTTTTAGCTCGGTAATATTTATTAATATTTTGATGAGATCTTTTGGTACTAAATATTTATTTAGTCCCCATTGTTGGTCTAGAACTAATTATAGTCCATTAATTACCACTTAAAATATTTTTATAATATTTGTATTTATTATTTACATTACAATTAGAACAGAGAAAATTAAAAGGGTTTTAAATTCCAATGCAAAGATGCAAATTATAGTCATTTTGTGGTAGAATTTTTTTTATTTTTTATTTGTAATGCCATGGTTTACCCACTAGGTACTTGAATGGCTCTTTCATAAATATACGCTACCAGTCAAAAGTTTTTGAACAGTGAAATTGCAGAAAGAGGTGTGTGTGTTTAAAAAAATATATCTTCTGCTCACCAAGCCTGCATTTGTTTAGATCCAAAATACATCAAAATCAGTATTATACAGTATATCAAAAATTAAGTTTTTATATATATTTATAGTATGAAATTTACAAAATATCTTCATGGAACATGATCTTTACTTAAGGTCTTAATTATTTTTGGCATTAAAAAATGTATAATTTTGACCCATATTAAGTATTTTTGGATATTGCTTTGCTACAAATATACCCGTGCTACTTATGTTTTTTGACTGTGGTCCAGGGTTACATTTAATATAACTGCTTTCTATTTGAACAGGCCTAAATTTTAAAATGTAATTTATTCCTGTGATCAAAGCTGAATTTTCAGCATCATTACTTCAGTCTTCAGTGTCACATGATTCTGAAAGTGTCCTTCAGAAATCATTCTAATTGGATGATTTGCTGTTCAAGAAACATTGATTATTATTATTATTATTACTATTACTGTTACTATTATTATTATTATTATTTAAAACAGTTGAGTAACTTTTTTCAGGATTTTTTGATGAATAGAAAGATCCAAAGATCAATTATTTATTTATATATTTATAGAAATTAATACTTTTATTTAGCAAGGATGCTTTTTGTGGTAATTACATTTAAAATGTTACAAAATATTTCTATTTTATATTTCAGATAAATGCTGTTCTTCTGAAATTTTTATTCATCAAAGACACCTGAAACAATTCTACTCAACTGTTTTCAACATGATAATAATAATAATAATAATAATAATAAAGGATTTTGAGCAGCAAATCAGAATATTAGAATGATTTCTGAAGGACCATGTGACTGGAGTAATGCTAAAAATCAACTTTAAAATCACAGGAATAAATTATATTTCAAAATATATTCAAATAGAAAACTCTTATTTTAAATAGTAAAAATATTTTACAATTTTACTGTTTTTGCTGGATCAAATAAATGCAGGCTTGGTGAGCAGAAGAGACTTTCAAAAACATTAAAAGTCATACTGTTCAAAAACTTTTGACTGGTAGTGTATGTGTCCACTATTCCTTTGTTCAATTAAAAAAGTTAATAAATGTTAGTATAAATAAAAGCAAATTTTAAAATTGTGCTAAAAAAGGCATTCAGCTCCATTCAACAAAATACTTTTATCCCCTTATTTGTACAGTATATATATATGAATTGCTATTGAATGGAGATATTGGTCCCCACTCCAAGCTGAACTTAAAAGATGGCAATTCTGCATTATCCTCTTTCACACATACATTCTGAATGGGTAAATTACAGGTAAATTACCATAATAGATCATGTGTCCACAGGACCTTTACAAAAATACCCATAAATTAGTTCCGGCAATTTATCAGTAAGGGAAGTTGCAACATTATAAATGCCCCTTTCGCACAGTAATGCCAGAAAATTGCCGTAAAATCACCTTAAATTCAAAAATGCACTGTTCACACAGGCAACAACAATATGTCTTTTTTCCAGTAAAGCACCATTCACACATCAATTTCAAGCTACCCTTAAATTCTGTGACATCATTAATGGAAATGAATGATGTTATGTTCGTAAACATGGAGGTGTTTTATATGTGATCTGTGTTTTTGTTTCATTTTTTGCCTAACATTCACATTCATGTAGCTGCATTTGTGTGCTGTCAATGTGTGAATGGGTTTAAGTAGGATAGACTGCAGTTTTTATTATATTTGCAGCAGTTGCTAGTAGGGCTGGGTGATAATTCGATAACGATAATTGTTATTGCGATATAATTTTCCTCAATATGAAGAGTTCGATAAATGTTCGATATTTTTTAATGGGCCAAAAGCGGAACGAAACAGTCGGACCATTTATCCACTTGGACCAAAGTTCAAACTGCTGTACTGTGCAAGCTCACTAGATTTACTCTGTCGCACGAGCACTAAACAGCGCTGTGAGATCCAGTGTGAAACACTTGAATTCAGCGATGAACATAAATGACTCTGTGATTCAAACTAGTTTAAAGATGTGTGCAACGAGACCGTCAGAAGGCTTTTCAGTCTACACATCGCCATCATTTACCATGGATTTACTGTAGTAACACTCACTGCACTGTGGTATTGTGGCTGCAATGTGGGATATTCACATTGAATTTTATTACAGGAGTAATGGTATATAATTATAGTATGTATGCATTTAAGATTAAGCTATAGCACGTGTGCATTTATACGGAATGTTTTTAGACAGTTTTTCATACAAATAGGCTACTTCTAAAACCATGTAGTTATATTTGTACTATGGTATTGAGGTTATGTGTTGTTTTAACTGTGTTTATCATGATTTAAAATGTATGCTTGCTACTATGGGACACCAATGCTTAATTTAAAAAAAAAACTGGGTCAGAATAAATTTAACTATATAAAACTGAGGTTGCTACCATTTTTACAGATGTTACTGATTGATAATGAGCTAAAATTTACCTCTGCATTCTCAAGCTACTATCAGATGTGCATTTCTAAGAGACAAAAAAGTTATATTATTATTATTATTATTATTATTATTATTATTATCAGACAACCCAAAGCTGTTATTAAAACAATATTAAAACTTTCACTTTGGAGCAAAAATCTGACTTTAAACTTGAAAGAAATAAAGATTTGACATTTATCACGATAATTATTGATTCGCTCAGCCCTAGTTTCTAGTAATTATTACCACATAATGTGCATTGATAACTATGCTGACTATGCTTTTACAGTAGCATTTTATTTTGGGGAGTGATAAAGGGACAGCATTAATGTGTTCTCATACTCTTTGGCAGTCAAATGGAACTAACACCTTAGGTGTAACTTTTAATCAATTAAAGGTGCAGTGTGTACGTTTTAGCGGCATCTAGTGGTGCGGTTGCAAATTGCACATAGGGAAGATACCATGGCCAACACAGGACAAAGATAGTAGTCAGTAGTAAATTAAGGAATTATGTTTACTTAATTATTCAGTAAACTGATATGTTTTTGAGAACATTATTTTTACTTGTTCAGCATTGTGTCAGTGTTTTATTTGCAAGAAAACATAGTTTGTCTGTAGAGCAATTTGTCCAATTAGGGCTACTGTAGAAACATGGTGGCGCAAAATAGTGACTTCTGTGTAAAGGGACCTGCAGTCTATGTAGATAGGAATTGCTCATTCTAAGGTAATAAACACATAACGGTTCATTATGTAAGGTCTTTATACACCTCTGAAAACATAGTTGTGTATGTTATATTGTGTATGTTATACTGTCAATAGATCCTAATAAATATTGCACACTGTACCTTTAAATAATTGTGCTATATTTTAGTTAAGTTCTATTTAGTTAATATTTTGAGGAGATTTTTGGTACTAAATAATGTTCAGTAATTTTGATCCATGAATGACCATTTAAGTATAACATTTTCTAATATGCTTATTTGTATTACAGTTAATGTAGTATTTAGAGTTCAAATAATTACGCTAATCCTTTTAAGATGCAAATTAGAGGTGTTTGGTGGCCAGAGAAATAATATTCATATGTAATGCCTTGGTTTAACCACTAGATGTCCATATGCCAGTTTAATAAATATAGCCTACATGTAAAAGTACATATTGTACTTTTAAGTGGCGAATGAACAAACCATATTTTAGAAGTGGCGAAATTATTTGGCAGAGGCACTATCTATATTTAAAATAAATTTGTGAGTGATTTTGGATATAAAGCATAACATGTCTGAACAGGTTATGTCTGCGGAAACAGACATTACAATTGCTGTATAATTTTGTTAGACTTGCATAAAGTAAATCACATTTTCATCATTGTATCCTTGCAAAAGACTTTTATAATATCAAATAAATGTGTTAAATTCACAGTGTGATTAATTCCATGTGAATATGAATAATGTGAAATCATTATTCCATGAAAAATGTGGGAATTAAGATTGCTGAAATGGGACTTTCACTTATAAGTTCACTAAAAAGTTATTGTAACACTGTTTTATGTTCTTAGTAGTGTTCACCAAACTAAAATTTAAATAATCCTATGAATTTAATAGCACAACATAACCACTACAGTAATGTTCAAATGCCTATGACAAGCCTGTAAAAACCATTAATGACTGAATCGTTGTGACCCTGGACCACAAAACCAGTCGTAAGTAGCGCGGGTATATTTGTAGTAATAGCCAACAATACACTGTATGGGTCAAAAATATATGTTTTTTCTTTGATGCCAAAAATCATTAGGATATTAAGTAAAGAGCATGTTCCATGAAGATATTTTGGTAAATTTCCTACCGTAAATTCCAGATTTTCAAATAGTTGTATCTCGGCCAAATATTGTCTTGTACATCAGTGGAAAGCTTATTTATTCAACTTTCAGATTATGTATGATTTTATGATCAATTTTATGACTGGTTTTGTGGTCCAGTCACATATGAACTGTACACTGTAAAAAACAATTTGTTGAGTCAGCTCAAAAAACACTACCCTGCTGCCGTAATTTTTTTTTTTTTATCTTAACTTTTTTCGGTGTGATTTCAACATGCATTTTTGAGTTGAAACAACAGTTATATGAGTTCATTTAAATTTCATTTTAGTTTAGGGACATTAAATGTACATTTTCTTGTTGTCTGAAAAAAACAAAACAAAAAACAGCTGAAATGGCAAAAATTAAAAATTATTTTTAACAGCGTACACAAACAATATACTTAAAATGTGATTGAAATGTGATTGCAATTGGTTGATGCGCACCTGAGAGAGGTTAAGCATTTGTTGCATATTATTGGCTCCAGTAGACACTGTAACTAAGAATAAAACACAACTGCCCCCTACTGGTAATGTACTTGCATGTGCCAGAGTCCTATGACCTGTCATGGCCTATGATTATAGGCCATGACAGGTCATAGGACTCCTTTCCCTGTGATGTGCATTCTTAATGCCCACATCTGTTACTCTACTCGAGCTTTGCCGCTCATAATTGCTTTTTTGTAGGTTTTGCATTTGAATGTATATTTAGACATTAACAAAACACTGAACAATTATTGCAAGTTTCGATTTATTCTTTTTTTTTTTAAATGTTAAATTTGAAAAGGTGAATTACGCACATTTAATTTATGATATTTACATGAGCATACAACATTAGTGAACAAATATGGAATTTAACTCAATAATAAAGTTTAAAATGTGTAAAAAACACAAGACAACCAAATGCATTCAGCAAAACTCTTTATTGTGTTTCTTGAATAGGCAGTCTTCACTGAAACTTATTCAACCTCCTGCAGGGAGAGAAAGATTGCAGAAAGATCTGGTTAAAACTCTTATCTGGTTATGGTCACTATTGAGGTGTTTCTCAAGTTATCTAACTGCAATTATAGGGTAGATTTCTGTTATCTTATAGGGGTGGGAATCATTAGGTACCTGACGATTCGATTCAAATCGATTCTGGGGGTCATGATTCGATTAAAAATAGATTCATGATTTTTCGATTTTGAATCACAATTTAGAGTTTTTCATCACATCACAATGGACATCACATGCACCAGTATTTTAATACAAAAACACACCAGTCTATAGTATGGGTAGTCCTGACTCAAGAAATCATTGTTTTCTAATAACTATTAGCTTGCTAATAAATCAAAAATATTTGACACTTTCCATTAGGGATGTGCCCAAATCCCACCGTGTTTTGAAAGAAAATGACGTACTATGGAACCCTTAAACTGAATAAATACGAAATGGGAGGAAAAATTTGCTTTCAATGCTTTCCCTCACAATTATGACGTTGGGTAATTATCCTGTAGATAAACTGCAGTCATCAGGGAGCCGTTATTACTATAGTCGCTTTTCACTTTCACTTTCGAGATTTGCGATCACACGTAGGCTACTCTGTGTATATTACGAAGCGGCAGTACTTACAAATCATTGCAAATCATTCGCCATTGTCCTTGCTGAAAATGGGGCAGGATGTATTTGTTTTTCTTCCTCCATTGCTGTTGCTGTTTTTTTCCCCCCGACAACATCATGTTATTGTTATTAAGCCTAGGTTATTATTATTCTATTAACTAGAAAATCGATTTTTCAAGTTTGTGAACTGATGCAAATCGCTAGACGAATAAATTGTGATTCAAATATGAATCGACCCCCCACCCCCACCCCTATTATCTATTGACAAACATTAACTATAACACGCTTCATAAAATACCCCTACTGGCCAGATTTCCGAGAGGTCAGCTAATGCGTCAAATTGTCAAAACATTGTGTAATTACTTCAACTTTCTAGCGAGTGTGCTTGAGAATCACAGAAATTAATTGGCTTAAAACATTGTTGAATGCTGGAACCATTGGTTGTTTTGAACTATTGGCTGCTCATTGACACACTTTACTTCCGCATTCCTCAGTTCCTATGGAAGCCTAAGGGAGTTTTTCCTCTGTTTCTGAACCGCTCTGGATTGGAGTAGACGTATTACGTCGGCGTGTTCTGAACTTGTATGTACCAGTATTACCGGTATGGTGCTGTGAATGCAGAATGAATATTACCGGTATTACCATGTATGAGTTCCAAACACACAGCATAAGACGTCTACTCTGGGCCAGTCAAAACATTCCGTTGCAGATGATGCATTTATGTGCTTTTTACAGAAGTCATTTCTAAAGTAAATTTCCAAAGTCATCTGATATTAAGTCTCTGGGCCAGAAGCAGCTGCATGAATGTAAACATTTGACACAAAAATGTATGCGGTGTACACTACCAGTCAAAAGTTTTTGAAAAGTAGGATTTTTAATGTTTTTTAAAGAAGCCAAGCCTGCACTTATTTGATCAAAAGCAAAAACAGAAAAATGTTAAAACATTTTTACTGTTTAAAATAACTTTTCTATTAGAATACATTTTAAAGTGTAATTTATTTCTGTGATCAAACCTGAATTTTAAGCATTACTCCAGTCTTCAGTGTCACATGATCTTTCAGAAATCATTCTAATATGCTAATTTGGGTAACACTTTAGTAGAGGGAACAATTCACTAGTAACTAGTTGCTTATTAGCATGCGTGTTATTAACATATTGGCTGTTTATTAGTACTTATAAAGCACCTATTTTGCATGACCATATTCTACCTAATCCTACCCAATACCTGAACTTACTAACAACCTTACTAACTATATAGAAATTAATACTTTTATTTAGCAAGGATGCTTTAAATTACTCAGAAGTGATGACAAAGACATTTATAATGTTACAAAAGATTTCTATAAATAAATTATCATTATTTATTAAAAACATTTATAATGTTACAAAAGATTTGTATTTCACATAAATGCTGTTCTTCTGAATCAAAGAAACCTGAAAAAAATGTACTCAGCGGTTTTCAACATAAATGTTTTTTGATCAGCAAATCAGAATATTAGAATGATTTCTGAAGGATCATGACTCTGAAGACTGGAGTAATGATGCTGAAATTTCAGCTTTGATCAGGAATAAATTACATTTTAAAATATATTCAAATAGAACAGTTATTTTAAATAGTAAAAATATTTCAAAATTGTACAGTTTTGTTGTACTTTGGATTAAATAAATGCAGGCAAGCAAAAGAGACTTCTTTAAAAAAAAAAAAAAAAAATTTTATTGATCAAAAACGTTTGGTAGTGTATACCCCTCCATGTTTACAAACACAACACCGGGAGGCGCAGCTGTTAAGAGGTCACAGTGATTTTGAAATTAATGTGAGAATGGTGCTTTACTAGAAAAAAGACATGATGTCAGTGCCTGAACGAACAGAGCTTTTTTTTTTACCGGTAAAGTTGTTTCCGGCAATTTACTGGTAGTACCACGTGAAAGGGGCTATTAAAAAGTTTGCTAAGTGACCTCATTAAACTCAGGACGTTCAGTATTTTAGGACATTCAGATGTAGATGTTTAAAGGAAAAACACACGAATACCTCAAAAAGATGTTTTGGTTTGTTTTATTGTAAATACGACAAAAAGGAAACAATTTTATTTTACAGTTATTGATCTATATATTGGCATGAATTAATATTTAAACATTTTAAGAGACACCTGTGAGATTCTGGCTTATTCAAGTTGCAGCAAATGCATGAAACAGCAGGTGGGGACTGAATTTAAAAATTACATCTGAATCTAAATAAATCATCCATTATTTACCTCCTGCCAAAAACTATTCCTCTCCTCTCCACAAACGATGCAGACATAGAAAAGAAAATAAATTAAAATAATGTGCAATCATCATGATCAGATACATCTTGCAAAATGAATGAACAAAAGATATTTAGCAAATGTACAAATCAAATCAAATATACAGTACTGACCACTCACCTACACAGAGACAGACTTGCACGTTATGTATGCGCCGCTGTCTCGTGTATAATTCACATCCGACGGCCAATGAAAAGGCAGATCAACAAATTCTTTGCATAATTTATTCATATTTTCATTTCTGAACTCAGTCTTAGCTTCCGGTTGACTAGTAATTATACACCTCTGTAGTAAAATGACTATATTTCAGTATCAGTGTTGTTGATTGAAAAATATCCTTCTCACTCTTTCCTCTGACACTTTTTAAAGAGGGGGATGAAAAAAAATGTCTCAATGTATGCGGATTTCAATCCACGTCACTGCAGTCACTCTTGGCTACAAGGATATTGCTTACTGTGGCTGTGGTTGTACAACGTAATCATCACATATGATTATAATATTAATTATTTAAATACAACAAACATCAATGCACAAATTATACAATGGAGAATGGGCCTAAAATGTGGAGACCAAAGAAAAATAAAAATCCTTATACGCTGATAAATTATGGGATGTTACCGGTGCAATGTGTCTGATACAAAAACGTCAACATTAATAATTGTTTGTTTTTTCTTTTTCATAAATAATGAAACGTGTGAGTGAGGGAGGGTTTCTTTTTCTCTTTTTTTGTTGCTTTTTTTCTCCTCTTTATTCTTTTTTTTATGGCCCGCTTACATGCCTGGCTTTCCTAACCATCACAATATTTACATATATGACAAAACGATTACCAAATATACAAAGAGGAAAGAGAAGCTTGTTTCCTGTCTGAGCAGTTCACTTCCTCCCTGTGAATCGGCAGGCCTTCATCTATAATCATCCAAATCATCATCATCATCATCTCATTAGAACTACACAATATCTTACAGCAAGTCATTAATAAATTAAAGGATTATGGGATCTTCCGTAATGGAGCGCGAGCGGGAAGTATGATTTTTATCCCCTTGTAGTGAAGAACTGCGCAGTTGCAGTTTGTATTTACAAAGACTAAGTTCACCGCTCCATCTTAATCCCACCCCAGAAAACCTCCCTCCCTCCCTCCCTCCCTCAACCCTCCCAAAAAAAAAAAAAAATCGGTTTTGTTGGTGGTTTATCTCTAAGCCTCTTCTTGTGGGAACTGCGGTACAGTCCATCCAGTCCCGCTGTCCTCCTGGCTTCGATCTTGTACGATGATCTTGGCAGACAAAAGGACATTAGGCAACTCATCATAGTATGTGGGGAGTGAAGGACAACCCTAAAGGTCTAAGTAACATTAGCGATATGTCTTGTGTTTTCATCCGGGCTTAACTCCACCCTGAACTTAGAGGGACACCATCATCTGTCAAGCAGGAAATCAACTCCACCTTTCTCACTGCTTCAACTGTGGGCCCTAAACAAGGTCCCTCTCTCTCCTGTCTCTGTCTCTCTTTGTTCTGTCTCAGTATCTGTTCTGATGTTCGTAGTGCCATCGATTGAAATCAATGTTAAACGCCACAATGCTGCCTGATGCCATCCCAGTGATCAAAGTCCTGCAAGTATATAGAAAAAATATATTGTTAAAATTATTGTTTAATGTATATGTATATTATTAGTTTTAGGTCAGGTGTGCACACCTCTGGTCATGGGATAAGTCCATAGCCCTGATTCCTGCATCACAGCCGGGGTAAATATACAGCTGCTTAAAATCACAGGCCTGCCAGACTTCAACAACACCGTTATCACCTCCTGTTACCAGGTTTTGACCGTCGCTGCTCAAGAGAATGGCCTGGAGGGAAACAAAGTAAGATTAAATATAGACACAGTTTTAGATTAGTATTTATTTCTGTTCTAACATGCATGTCTCCGCTTACACGTGTGGAGTCATTGATCTCCATCTGTGCCAGGAGTTTGCCATTAATGCTGAAGTTACAGAAGTGTCCTCTCTCATAGTAGATGATACAGTGGCCCTCGCTGGACACAGAGATCAGACGGGGCCGGAGACAGTTCTCAGGGCCCTCCAGGGCCCGCAGTAAATCTCCTGTGATGGTGTGCACCAAACAAGGTCCCTCTGTAAAAAACAAAAAGGAGAAAATAATAATAATCACAATTTTTAAAATGAACATCTTTAAGACATTTAATTTACGGAGGCCCGTTTCCACCACTGAAAAAATAAATAAATAACGGCTATTGCGACTTTTTATGTCACAATTCTAATTCTCAGAATTGTGAGAAATAAACTTGCAATTGCAAGTTATAAAGTTGCAACTTTTCATCTCAATTCTTTTTTTTCCTCAGAATTATGTGCTTAAAACTCAGTTTTAATAATCAGAATAATAGATTTGCAATTGTTGATAACTTGCAATTGTTTTTTTCCTAGCAAATGTGAATTTGTATCTTGCATTTCTGATATTTTTTCTCACAATTGTTTATATTTCACAATTCTGACTTTTTTCTAGCAAATGCAAGTTTAATTCTGACTTTCTTTTTCACAATTGTGAATTTGTATCTCAATATTTTGACTTTTTTCATGCAATTCAGATTTTTTTCTAGCAAATGCGAGTTTGTATCATGCAATTCAGACTTTTTTAGGAAACGCGAGTTTCTTGCAATTCTGACTTTTTTTTTTTTTTTTTCAGGCAATTCAGTTTTTTTTTCAGGCAATTTTCCTAACAAATGTGAGTTTATATCTCGTAATTCTGACGTTTTTTCATGCAATTTACTCTCCTTTCTCAGAATTGTGAGATATAATTGCGTGTTTGTTTCACAATTCTGACTGAACTCGCAATTGTGAGTTTATATCTTACAATTCTGAGAAAAGTCAGAATTTTGAGTTTACATCTCACAATTTTGACAAAGAAGTCAGAATTGTGACATAAAAAGTTGCAACTACCCTTTTTTTTTTTTCAGATTTTGTGGCGGAAACGGGCTTCCATATTAATTCCTTATCTGTAATGGGTTTATATATAAGTTCTATAAGCTCTCATGGAAACCAATACTAATATGAAAAGAGTTTATTTCTGAAATGCTAATATTCAGATTAATCTCAGACTGACCTTTGGCCCCGCTGATGACAAGTCCCAGTTCAGCACACACTGACACACACACCACCTCATGGTCATGGCCTGTCAGAACTGCTCTAGGTGCTGGATAATCACCTACAATACAACAGAAGTTCAGCTTATGGAATCCTACAAATATCATCAGTTATTTATTTATGTTATGCCACATAATTAAAAACTCATTACCACACAAAAGTAAAAAAATGAAGATATGTTAGGAATGAGATAAAGTTAGGTAGGCAGGCAATAAAAAAATGAATTGAATATGTCCAGAAAGAATTTCAGAGACCATTTTTCTCTCAGTGTGATATCATTATCAAAATATGTCCAATGTATGTGACATGTAAGATACACATATACTTATTTTTATATATATACACATACATACACATATATATTTATATACATATATATATATATATATATATACATACGTATGTGTGTGTGTAATATATATATATATATACATACATACATATAATATCGCATGTATATATATATATATACACATACCCACATACATATATATACATTTTTTTTTCAGATTAATACAATCAGTTACATTAAAAAAAAAAAAAAAAGTTAACGAAAGCTAGAGATTACATATATAAAGTTTTAAATATGGATATTTTTCTTATATAAACACAACAATTAGCCTTCAGAAGGCATTTATGTGCCTGTGTGGAGCACTTTTTATGATGGATGCATGCACTTTATTGGTCTTCCATTCACTGCCATTAAAGAGCTTGGAAGAGCCAGGACTTTTTTTTTTTTTTAAATAAAACTTTCTTTGTATTCATCTGGGGTAATTTTCATTGTTTGGTGAACTATCCCTAATACAACTGTTTCCAATATTGATGATAATCTGACATCTGAAAGATCATGTGGCATTGAAGACTAGAGTAATGCTGCTGAAAATTCAGCTTTGCCATCACAGGAATAAATCACATTTAAAACACTATCATAAATAGAACTATTTTAAATTGGAAGAATATTTAACAATATTACTGTTGTACTGTGTTTTGGAATAAATGTATGCGGCCTTGTTGAGAATGCAATTATGTAAATGAAAGCAATACTCTTATGCATTAGATCATACGGTTTAAAAACATTGTACTCACTGTTGTTGGGATTGTCTCCAATGATGTGGTGTCGTCCGCTCCAGTACCACAGAAGAAGGGTTGCATCTCGTGAGCCAGAGACAATGTAGCAATCGCCTCCAATGTAGGACTCGGACCGTGCAAGACAGGTCACCACATCCCAGTGACCAAACACGATCTGAGTGAGTTTCCCTAAATCAAGAGTAAGCAGATGAGTGCATGTGCACATATCTTATTTGTAATAAAGAGTGAAAGTCTTTTATATGTACAAGTTGCCATACAAATGGCATAAAATCACAAAAGACACAAGCACCTGTCTCAGTGGAGTAAACACGGAAACTCTTGTCCCAGAAACCACACGCCAGGATGTAGCGGTTGTCAGCTGTCACCACAAAGCAGTGCGTGTTGATCTGAATGCTTTGATCCACCAAATCTGTGATCTGCCTTTTACTAATGCCAGAGTTATTGGCTGGGAAAAGAAAACACAGACCAGGTGTGAAAATTGAAAAAAAATATCCAATTTGAGTCTGAAGACAAACAGTTTAATCAGTCTTTGAAAAGGATAGTCCACACAAAAGTAAAAATTATCTTATAGTTTACCAAATCTGTGTGCGGTTCTTTCTTCTGCAGAACATATAGAGATATTTTGAACAAAGTTGGTAGCCAAAGAGTTTCAGTTCCAATTGACTTTCATTTAATACAGTGGAAGTCAATGAGCACCGAAGTTGTTTGGTTACCAACATTAGTCAAAATATCTTCTTTTGTGAAGAAAGACATGAGTGGAAGTAAATCATGACAGAATTTATATTTTTGGATGAACTATCTGGGAGGAAATATCTGAAGGAATTTCAGGCCTGCCTCCAGTGACGTGAATAATTACTGGCTAAAGACATGGTCACATGATCTGAGGAACTCACCAATCAGGGAGTCCATCTCAATAGGAAGATGATGAGCCTGTTCTAATGAGTATCCCGGAGCACCTCTGAGACCTAAACAAACCATATTGCTAATATTGTAAATAAACATTTAAAAAGGTGGTTTAAAAACTCTTATGTCTAAGAAAGTTGTAAGAAAGTCATACTCACCGACTGTGTTGTGCCAACGGTTGACAGCGAACAGCCGGCTGCATGTGACCGTAACCGCAGCGGGAATGCTGAGGTGAGGCAACGTGTTGGCCGCCACGTGTGTGACGGGAGAGTTGGAGGGGAATTTTAGCACCATGATTACATCTTGCTGCATCTGGTCCTTGAACATCAGAGGACTCTGGGGAAGGAAACACTGATGAGCAGAAGAGAGAAAGAGAAGGAGGAAGAGGAAGGAAGAAGAGGAAAAACAGGGAAGAAAAAGGAAAAAGGAAGGGACAGGGAATTAGAAAGGTAAATTGCAATGGAGCAAACGGGGTGAAAATCACAGGGTGGGATTCTGGGTAAGGCCATAGTTTAGGAACAGTTTTGGACTGTCAGGAAGGGGGAGGTTGGGTCATGTGTAACATCCAACCCTAGACAGCCTTGCTAGGTGTAAATCAACGTCTGAACCAGGTGTGATGCGATCAATCACTGATCTATTGCATGTACAGTTGAGGTCAAAAGTTTACATCCCCCTTTCAGAATCTGCAAAATGTTCATTTTTTTACCATAATAAGAACGATCTTATAAATTGCATGTTATTGTTTTAGTACTGACCTGAATAAGATAAAGGATGTTTACATATAGTCCACAAGAGAAAATAATAGTTTAAAAGTAATACATAGTAAAAAATAACCCTGTTAAAAAGTTTACACCCCCTTGATTCTTAATATTGTGTTGTTACCTGAATGATCCACAGCTGTTTTTTTTTTTTGTTTTTTTTTTTAAATCTTTTTGTCGTGAACAGTTAAACTGCCTGCTGTTCCTTAGAAAAATCCTTCAGGTCCCACAAATTCTTTGGTTTTTCAACATTTTTGTGTATTTGAACTCTTTCCAACAATGACTGTATGATTTTGAGATTCATTTTTTCATACTGAGGGACTCATATGCAACTATTAAAGAAGATTCAAACGCTCACTGATGCTCCAGAAGGAAAAAAACATGCATTAAGAGCTAGGGGTGAAAACTTTTTGAAGGTCAGGGAAAATATAACTGATATTCTTCTGGGAAACTTGCAACTATCTTCTGTGGTCTCTGAAGGGCAGTACTAAATGAAAAAATATGATATTTCAGAGTTTCGTATGAGTCCCTCAGTTGTCCTTAGTTTGAAAAGATGGATCATCTGATGGATCAGCTATTATTTTCTCTTGTGGACTGTAAGTAATCTTTTATGTGAAATATCTTATTCAGATCAGTACTAAATAAATAGCATGCATTTTGTATGATCCCTCTTTTATTTTTGGTAAAATAATTAACATTTTGCAAATTCTGCAAAGGGCGGAGGGTGTAAACTTTTGACCTCATCTGTAAATCAAAATTGTATGTACTAGCATACTGTCATTTTGTCACTTGTGCCTTCATTTTGCATTTATGAGGACACAAAATGGACCAAATTACAAAATTTGGTAATAACGACAAATCGTGATAAAAGATGTATTAAATAATAAAGGACAACATTAATCTATTTAAAACAGATCTAATATAGATAACCGATAAAGGAAATGTAATATAGATCACAATAAAAAGAGGTGTCTCGAAAAAAAAATAATAAAAGAGATATAATAAAGTCTCACCAGGTGCATGGCGGAGCTGCGCGGAGGATGAGGCTCTATTAGCAGCTGTGATGGAGCCTGTCCAAATGACTGAATCTGAGCCTCCATGGACTAAAGAGATGACAAAGAGACAAAACAAGCTGTTACATTTTTAGTTGACAGACCCTAGAGCTGCCTCACATCTGACAGACATTTACACACAGGGAAAGACAAGCAGAACTCTGCTGTCAACATGCTGCGCTTAGAAATAAACATAATCACTCATTTTAGACAGAGAAGGGAAAGATATTGACAGGAGACATTAAAGACTAATAATTAAGATTATCATAAATAAGATAATAAATATAATATAGAAATAATAATATATAAATATAATATAATTAATAAGATTATATATTTTTTTTAACCGGTCTATTTAAAGAAGTCCACTTTCAGAACGAAGATTTACAGATAATGTACTTACCCCCTTGTCATCCAAGATGTTCATGTCTTTCTTCAGTCGTAAAGAAATTGTTTTTTGAGGAAAACATTTCAGCATTTTGAACTTCCAAAATTCAAACGATCCCAAATGCAGTTGTAAACAATCCCAGCCGAGGAAGAAGAGTCTTATCTAGCGAAAGGATTGGTTATTTTCATAAAAGTAATACAATCTGAATACTTTTTCATCTCAAACGCTCGTCTTGTCTTGCTCTAAATGAACTCTGTGTATTCTGGCTCAAGACAGTTAGGGTATGTCGAAAAACTCCAATCGTATTTTCTCCCTCAACTTCAAAAATGATTTCAAAATCATGCTACATCGCTGCAGAAGTACCAAACCAGTCTATGCAAAGTGAACATGCAAAGACAATCAAACATCCTTAACAAAAAAGGTAAAACAGCAGTATAGGACGATTTTGAAGCTGAAGGAGAACATGAGAGTTTTTCGACATACCCTAACTGTCATGAACCAGAAAAAAACTGAGTTCAGGCAAAGAAAGACAAGACGAGCGTTTGAGATTAAAAAGTATATAAATTGTATTATTTTTATGAAATAATACAATTGTTTCGCTAGATAAGACCCTTCTTCCTTGGCTGCGATCATTTACAACCGCATTTGGGATCGTTTGAAGCTGCATTTACACTGCATTTTGGAAGTTCAAAATCGGGGCACCATATCAGTCCATTATATGGAGAAAAATCCTGAAATGGTTTCCTCAAAAAATCTCTTTACGACTGAAGAAAGAAAGACATGAACATCTTGGATGACAACGGATGAGTACATTATCTGTAATTTTTTGTTATGGAAGTGGACTTCTCCTTTAATTTGTATTAAAGGGGACATCAGATGCCATTTTCCACAAGTTGGTTGATTCTTTAGGGTCTTCATGAAAGGTCTACATTTCTCAATGGTAGTGTAAAACAACACATTTTATACCTCGTCAAAAACAGCTCTGTTCGCAGCGACTTGTTTCGGCGCATGTCTCTTTAAATGATAATGAGCTACTGTTCACTCCACCCCTTTCTTCCATTTTTGTGTATTTGGTGACGCATTATCATCAAAAACAAAACTAAACCACTGCTTTGTCAGCGGTTCTGATGTTGGGAGAAAATGAAGACTCATGTTCACTTATACATCCAAACACAGAACACATGCATTGCTGATGAGATGTTGTTGCTACAGCTGCTCACGTGTGGAGAAAATGGCGGACAGCGGAAATATGCTAATGCAGTTCAAATATGCTAATGCAGGACAGTCTATAAGCAGTCATGGGCGGGGCCTAAGCAGTATGACGTCATACTGGTCAGAAAATCAAAACATCTTGACAAATGAGACTGTTTAGGTTTTTGGGGGATTAAAAAAAAAGGAGTGAATAGATTTTTATCGTTGTTGGGTGGTTGTGTCCGCACACTGCGAAGACACATTTATATGCAAACACCATGTAAAACTGAATTTTGCATCCAATGTCCCCTTTAATTGTTTGATTGATTAAAAAAAATGAATTGGCATTAGAAAAAAAAAACAATATTAGTCAAAGTCTAATAGAAACCCATCAAAAACAGGTTAACTGGATTCACACAAGTAGGACAAGGTCCTAGATCGATATCCTCTGTTGAATCAATACTCACTGACCTCTCTGGCAAGGGGTCTTACCTCTCTAAGCTGGGGGTCGGTGATGCTGTCCAAGTTCACGGATCCCTCGTAAGACAGGTAATGAAAAACATTGAGAGCCCTAATGGCCTCCGGTCCTCTCTGCTTGTAGCCAAAGATGAGATCGATCCACTGGTGCAACTGACAGGACACAAATTCACTCTCCAGCGCCTGAGACAGGAAGAGGACAACAAGGTTAATACAAGAAGCAATCAGGGCTTCAAAAAGAAATTACTAGGCTTGTAAAGGCTGTGTGAGGTTTAAAGTTGAATTCTTTTCTCTACAACCCAGAGCTGCTCCATATCCGCACTGGCCTTGTCTTATTTTGATTCCTGCCACACTGGCTGAATTGGACTATTAATCCTAATCTATGCACTAATGTGGACGAACAAAGGTGCTAAAATACACACACACACATAATATTTCCATCTCTCACCATTCTGTTGATGCGAACAAAGTCCTCTGGTTTTTTGGCCCAGACTGGTAGTTCTACATCACACACGGCTGTTCTGTCTTCTCTCACCCCCAGGTCGTATCCACTGCTGTTCACGAACATCTCAGGGAGGTAGTAGAACTCGGGGATTAACTCCTGTCACACAAACAAACATGTTGACGTCACAGCACAGGAATATGATCAGTTACAGCATCGTTTTACCATTGTTCACAAAATTTTGCTCACCCTAACATCAGATGTATCCCTCTGGCAACTTCGCCAAGAGCGCGCGATGCCAGAAAACGTCCGATCGGGATGGTCGAACTTGCTGTTATTACAATTCAAGAAAAATGTGGTGAAGGGTTCCTGTGGGATTAAGGAAGTGGCACACAATGTCAGATTAAAACACTTTCATAACAGCTTTTGTTAAAAACAGAATTTTCAGATTTTCAAATTCTGAGATAATACAATTTGAATGGACGACTCACTATCCTGACAAGCCAGAAGAGGGTGGATGCTGCAGTGGAGTACAGTGATGCGTAATGATGGGGCGGAGTTCCGTCATCCTCCCACGTCTCATAGCGTTCGGCATAGAAAACAGCTCGCTTTGGATTCAGGGCTCCGATTGGCTATAGTACCGAACAGGAAGGAGGATATATTGGGCATATTACATTTATTACTTAAATTACTAAAATATAAAACATGTATGTTTTTAAAACTATAGCTCGCTTTGGATTCAGGGCTCAGAAAACTGAGTAATATTATTATTAAATGATTACTTTTATTCAACAAGTACACATTAAATTTATATATATATATATATATATATATATATTAAAAAAAACAGTAATGTCATTTGCATGTAAAAAAATATATTTCAAATAAATGCTGTTGTTTTGAATTCCTCAACACAACAACAACAAAAATATACATATATATTCACTGCCGTTAAAAAGTTTGGGATCAGTAAGATTTTTAATGTTTTTTTTCTGCTCATTAAGGCTGCGTTTATTTGATTAAAAATACAGTAAAAACAGTAATATTGTGAAATATTATTGCAATTTAAAATTGTTGTTTTCTATTTTTAATATACTTTAAAATAGAATTTATTCCTGTGATGCAAAGCTGAATTTTCAGCATCATTACTCCAGTCCTCAGTGTCAAAATGATCCTTGAGAAATCATTCTAATATGCTGATTTATCATCAATGTTGGAAACAGTTGTGCTGCTTATTTTTTTTGGAACCTGTGATACTTTTTTCAGGATTCTTTTGATTAATAAAATGTTAAAAAGAACAGCAATTATTTAAAATTGAATATTTTTTGTAACAATATACACTGCCGTTTAAAGTTTAGATGTGTTAAATGGATAAAAAGTGATAGCAAAAACTTACATTGTTTCATAAGATTTATATTTTGAATAAATGCTGTTCTTTTTAGATTTTTAATAATCAAAGAATCCAAAAAAGTATCGCAGCTTCCAAAAAAATATTAAGCAGCACAATAATTGATAATAAATCAGCATTTAGAATGATTACTGAAGGATCATGTGACACCGAGGATTAGAGTAATGGCTGATGAAAATTCAGCTTTTTTATATTTTGAAATATATTAAAATAGAACACTATTATTTTAAATTGCAATAATATTTCACAATATTACCTTTTTTCTGTATTTTTGATCAAATAAATGGAACTTTGTTAGTGCCAATAGCCTCGTGGGCAGTGCGCTGACATACGGTGCAGTTGTGCCTTGGGTGTCCTGAGTTCGAATCCCGCCTCGTGGACCTTTCCCAGTCCACCCCCCACCCACCCACTTCCTGTCTCACCTCCACTATACTGTCAAAGAAAGGAAAATGTTCCTTTTTGGGAACTTTGATGAGACTTCTTTAAAAAAAAAACATGAAAAATCTTACTGATCCCAAACTTTTGAATGGCAGTGTATAGTAAATCAGTCTGGAGTAATGGCTGCTGAAAATTCAGCTTAGAAATCACAGGAATAAATACCATTTTATAATATATTAAAATAGAAAAAAGTTGTTTTGCATTTTAATAATATTTCACAATATTACTGATTTAAATGCAAATCAAGGCTGCCCTGGTGAGCATAAAAGACTTTTCAAACACATTTAAAAACTAAATTAACTAAACTTTTGAACAGTAGTGTATATGTTTTAATTTAACATTTGATTACATTACATTTACATTTAAATTCCAAAAACAAAGTGTGGGGTCCAAAAATCTGAGACCACACTGAAAATCTGAAATTCAAAAACTGGCATTTAAAAAACAAAAGTTATAATTCCAACTAAACTCTGAATGATTTTTGGAGCTCCAAATGAATTATGGTAAAAGACTTTAAGGAGTGGCTTACCTTTGAGAGATCCCGGAAATTCCCAGGCAAGGTTAGATCCAGGTCTTCTGACTCATAGTTAGTCAGGACCCAAGGGAAGACAGGATACTGGTTCAGATCATTGTAGGTCCTCCCTGCAAACAAATATCAACAGACAATGTTGTGTGTGAGCATGTAACCTCCATATCTCCCTATGTGATTTATTACATCACTTGTAGTGATGAAACTGTTAGTATTCGTCCAGAAAAAGGCGCACAATATCACCTGCAATCGTGTTGAGGAACATGAGGTACTCAAAATTTGAAATCTCCCTCCGCTGCCATCTCTGTGTCATATTAGAAGACTTAAAGAGCTGCCTTGGTGTTGCCAAAGAGATCCGTCTATGAGAGGAACAGCAAAATAAGATGACAAACAACACATTTACTGTCAATTACCAGTTAAATGTTTAGTCACATAAGAACTGCTCCTAAACTGATCTCATATCACAGAACTAGTTTCAATATTAAAAAGCCAACACCAAAGTCCTTACCTTGCCTGAGGGAGGCCATAGCTGGTGCCAACGCCAACCCGAGGTAAACTGTACACTACCTTCTTTACTGTGGCCTGATCTGGGAAGTTGAACATGACGGATGCTGTGGAGATGATGAAATAGTGTCATTATAAACCTTCAGGTAAACATCTATTTGACACTGTTGTTTAGCATGTTGGCATCTTACTCCTGTTGGCCATGAAGACCTCTAATCCAGTGTTTTGGAGCAGGTAGCGTCTGGAAAAAACTGCTCTGATCTCACTGAACATCCATTTCCCATGAAGACCCTCAGTATATGCCAACACCTGACAAACACACAAGCAAAGCATTTAAATACAATCAGAGGAACTGTAGTTAGCAAAGGGCTATCAAATGATTATTCATTATTAAATGCATCCAAAATAAAAGTCTGTATTTTATGTTTATATGTGTGTGTATATTATGTTTATACAGCTGAGGTCAAAAGTTTACATACACCTTGCAGAAACTGCAAAATGCCAATTATTTTACCAAAACAAGAAAGCGTGTCTTTTAGTTTAGTGATAGTTGTTCATGAGTCCCTTGTTTGTTTTGAACAGTTAAACTACCTGCTGTTCTTCAGAAAAATCCCTTAGGTCCCACAAATTCTTTGGTTTTTCAGCATTTTTGTGTATTTGAACCCTTTCCAACAATGACTGCATAATTTTGAGATATTTTCACACTGAGGACAACTGAGGGACTCATATGCAACTATTACAGAAAGTTCAAATGCTCACTGACGCTCCAGAAGGAAAAACAATGCAGTAAGAGCCAAGGGTGAAAACTTTCGAACAGAATGGAGATGTGTACATTTTTATTATTTTACCTAAATATCATATTTTTTTCCTTCAGAAGCTACAGAAGATACTTACATGTTTCACAGAAGACAAAATAAGTTAAATTTACCCTAATCTTCAAATTCAAAAGTTTTCACCCCCAGGCTCTTAATAAATCGTGTTTCCTTCTATAGCATCAGTGAGCATTTGAACCCTCTGTAATAGTTGCATATGAGTCCCTCAGTTGTCCTCAGTGTAAAAGGATGGATCTCAAAATCATACAGTAATTGTTGAAAAGGGTTCAAATACACAAAAACGCTGAAAAACCAAAGAATTTGTGGGACCTGAAGGATTTTTCTGAAGAACAGCAGGCAGGTTAACTGTTCAGGGTCATTTTTTATAAATTCAACTATTATTTTCTCTTGTAGGCAATATGTAAACATCTTTTATGTTAAATATCTTATTCGGTCAGTACTAAAAAAAACAACACATATTTTGTATGATCCTTAATTTGGTAAAATAATTAACATTTTGGAGATTCTGTGGTGTATGTAAACTTTTGTGCTAAACTATATAAACAAACATGTATAAACACATGTATGCAAACTTTTTTGGTTAATCATTTAACAACCCTAAGAACTCCTCCCTATGAACTCAAAGAACTCCTCATGATCCTGAAATTGTAACTGGATGATATTCAATTCAACTGATAAAATTCTGTTTAATAAAAGATGTAAAAAAGAAATTGCTATAACTCATAGGGTATTATCAGTGGCACATACAGTACCTTTGAATCAATCTTCTTGAAAGTTGGATCATCCTCATCCACCTCGAAATAGATCTCTGTTGTGGTGATCGACAATGTTCCTCTAGCTACAATTACAGGAGCAACGAGCTGGGCCGGCGTGCTCAAAACCACCGGACCTGAAAGAAACCATGCCACAGAATGAGAAACTTCCACTGAAAAGTCCTGAGTCCTGGATTAGTGAAAACAGTGATTGTGGTTAGATTTACTAATAAATTGGGATTTTAAGACTAGTTCTAGAAATTTAAATAACCTTTTTGAAAATTTTACATTTAATACATTTAAAATGTACATCATCTGGTTCTAAAAAGCATCTTTCACCATTAACAACCCTTAAAAATGATTATTTTAGTAGTACCATTAACTGATTTTTGTTATTAGGATGTTATTTTGCTAAGGCATTTATAGCTCAGGTGACTGAAAACTAAAAACATAATCATATGATCAAAGACATCAGATTTCAAACCACACTGAGATGAATAGACATACACTTCTTTGACTAAGAAAGTATTTTGGAAAAAAAAAAAATCTGAGGAAATAAGCTAATTAGTTTAATTAAATAATGATTAAATAGCCACAATGTGTTAAATACAGTCAGCGACTCATTAGGGTAATGAATAAGTGGCTATTTTGATAAGCGTTAATTAGTTAATTTAGTGATTCAGACATTCAATGTCAAAATCAGATGTAGCACTTAAGCTCATAATCACACTCTTGTGCCGATTCAGTTGAGATTTGCATCAAAAGACAGAAGGGCTGGAGCTTGTTCTGGGCTTAAACCGCTAATTAGCATACTTGTTTACTGAAGGACCAAACTTGCCTCTTGAGATAAATACCCTCGGACGAAAAGCCACTGGGAATAAAGTACAGTTGCATACATTAGCACATGCATCAACAATACATCAAAGAATCACCACGCTAATGGTTTCTACATAAGCAGCTAGGAGTGGCGCTGGTGGTGCAGGCTGGCATTTAAGACTTATTTGTTTAATAGTGCCATGGCAGCCTTACAATGGGATTTGAGGAGTCTGCTCGTGAATAATAGCCTTCTGAGTGCTGCAGAGATGCTGAATACCTGCAAGGTTGTCGATCTCTTTCTCCTGCAGCAGACTGACGGCGTCATCGTCTCCTTCCAGCATCAGCTCCGTCTCAGGGTTCTGATTGACCACCGAATGACTACGGAACGACTTCTTTGATTTCATGCCTTCTTCTTCCTCAGGGCCTGCCCACACACACAAAAATAAATAAATAAATAAAAATCATTACTCATTTCTTTATGGCTGAAGAAAGAAAGACATGAACATCTTGGATGACAAGGGGTGAGTACATTATCTGTCAATTTTTGTTTTGGAAGTGGACTTCTCCTTTAACATTTTACAGATTCTGCAAGGTGTATGTAAACTTTTGACATCAACTGTATTTGGGCACTGTAAATTAGATTGAGGTGGTATGGATGTGCTGTGGCTAACCATATTCCTCAAGAGATTTGAGAGCTACATCCGAGTGGGTGGAGCCAAAGGCATTGCGTACGAATCTCCGCCTCCTACGCAAGTCATCCTCCCAGTAGTCCAAACGCCAGAAATCATGCAGCTGACTGAGGTGGGAAAGAAAGGAGGTGATGAATGGCCAGAAAAAAGAAACTGAATTCCAGCAGCAATAAACAGTGAGACTGTGAACCTCTGTGACATGGTTCCCCACGCTCCATGCTTATTGGTCAGAATGTTGAGGATCTTCTGTTTCAGCTGGTTTGCGGTCACGTGATCTCTGTGTTTTGCGGCACTGATGAGGTGATCACACATCTTTTCCTCTTCCCTCCTGTCTGCAGCATACTGGGCACAGTTAGACTATGAAAAGAAAGAGAAAAGGACATGATTTTCACATCATACCTTATGTATGATAAGCAATTAACCTGTGAACCCATGACACAGTGATCCACACAGACTGACTGACCTCAAACTCAGCATGTTTGTGCACATCTTCTGCTCTCTGTCTGTTGAGGATGAACTCAGCCTCATTGGCGACACGGACAATGTGATCCTTCATGGCATGACACAGAAGCCTGAAACAAAAACACAGTGAAATATAACAGCATAAATGTAAAATGACTACTTGTTTTTGCATAATGAGCATCTCCTTTCAACATACTGCACCGAATGTGTACATTGTACATACGACTTTAAAAAATTTAAACATAAACGATGCCAGCCGAGAAGGAACTTTAGTGAGAATGTCACATACCTCCCCTCATTAATAAGTTCAATGAATGCAAGTCCTGCGTTCTTTTGTATAGAGTTCTGCCACTCCTGAAAACACACAAAACAATCATTATGAACATTTTAATTGTCCCAAAGGTCAATGCAATACAAACCTATTGTAAAACATAAAAAACAAGTGTAAAATGCTAAAACTTTATTGGTTTATGCATATTTTTATGATAAAAACAACATTTGTGTTTTTTTAGCGTGGATGATTTAGGCGCCTGATGTGGTTGCTGAAAAGACGCAATGATGATCTTTTCTGATTGGCTCTTTGCCACACAAGCGAGAGTGATTATTGAGAAATAGAGGCAGAATGCACTTAGCATCCATTGCAGATGCTTCTACAAGGACACATCACAGGCAGCTCCCATTACCTTCTACTTCCTGCCAATCAATATTTAGGGTACGGTTTCGTCCCCTGAGCCACTAATGGAAGGCCTGAAGCCTCAGTAATACTATATGTGCTGATGGAGCGATGACGGGAAATTGAGGAGGGAGGGGAGAAAAGGATGAGAAGGCATCAAACACTGGATGGGCTACTGCTGCACCCCATAGCTTCTAACACTGACTCCAACTTTGAAGGCAGAGGAAGCCTGCTGAGATGCTGTAGACTGAAATCTTGATCATTCAGAAGAGTTCAAAGAGGTTCAGTGGGGTTCCCAGTATAAGATACTGACATTCAGATAAATCTGTATGATAATTTTGCTTTGAAATGTTTGATTAGTAGTAAGAAAAGTGTGTTTCTCCTCATGTGGACTGAAAGCAAAGCATATTATGCAGCACAGTGATGGATTTTCAATGTGTCTAGAAGGTAAGTGAAAATTCTTCACCTCTGAACACTAAATTTTAGACACTGTTGATTAATCAATTGCGCATAAAGACTGCGAAAAACAACAGGAATACTTGTCAAATGTAAATGCAAATTTTAGAGGCGTTATGGGAAGCTTAAGCATGGTACTACCAAAGGTCTTGGGTTCGACTGCCTCTGAATGCATGAACTGATAAAACATAAATGTATTTCGCTTTGGATAAAAGCGTCTGCTATATGCATGAATATAAAAGTAAGCTAAAGAATCTAATTCAAAAGTATGCAGTGATACTCTGATACCAACACTTGCTTCAGCGAAATGTAGGGTGGGTCTGAAGCCAGATCCTGTTTAGGTCAAGCACAAAGCTTCAAAAGAACTGAGAAGATTGATGAAATGTTGCCATACTGCAGCTCTGTGACAAGATTTTAAGCTGTTTAAATGCAGCTTCAAAGTTTATTTGGGGTTTATGAATCCTGCAATATGAATGTAACTTGTGTGATGATAGAACATACTACAACTTAATTACAAAATGAATTATTCAAAACAAATTATTCAAGAATAAAGAGAGAAATCTCACCTGTGAGCACAAGAGCATCACAAGCTCCACAACCGATGTGCTGGACTTCATACAAACTAAGCCTGTAGCAGTGCATTGACAGAAAACAGATTTTAGCATGCGTAGGTCTAAGAGATGAAAATAAATCTCAGTGGGTTCCAAAAGACTGACAACACTAGTAAAATTTTCTAAATCTTAAATAGGAACTTTCCTTGGTTTTAAAGGGGACATCACATGCCAATTTTCCACAAGTTGGTATGATTCTTTAGGGCATTCATTAAAAGTCTGTGACGTACTTTGGTTGAAATTCCTCAATGGTCATGTAAAAAAACACTTTTTTTACCTTGTCAAATACCTCTGTTTACAGCGACCCATTTTGGTGCATGTCTCTTTAAATAATAATGAGCTACTGCTCACTCCACCCCTCGCTTCTGTTTTTTGTGTATTTGTGGCGCGTTACCATCAAAACCAAAACTAATCCACTATGTCCTGCAGCTCTGATGTCGGGAGAAAATTAAAACTCTTATGTTAACTTTTACATCCAAATACAAAATTACACATTTTTATTACTGTAGGGTGGTTGTGTCCACACACTGCTAAAACACATTTATATGCCTGCGTAAAACATACATTTTACATACATTATACATTTATACACTGCGTAAAAGTGAATTTTGCATCCGATGTCCCCTTTAATTTTCTAAGTGTAGTCCATTTCCAGGTTTAACTTGCATTTGAAATCCCAGATATTCAGCGCAGACTATTGGATCCCACTGTACATGTGTGTAACAATTACTTTACTGGCTCAAACTTTAAAGCGAAACATCTGATCTGTTTTCTAGTACAGTTCTAATACAGTTCACATACAGTTTTGCTTTAATTAAACAACAAAAACAGACAAACATTAAACTGTGAAGAGGTCAAGACAAGGTGAGAGCACAGACATTAAAGCCTGACAGGACAACAGGGAGGGGAGGGAGGGGATTCAATAACGAGGGTGGAGAAGAGAGGAAGGAAATATAAGGAGACAAAAGACAGTGGTGGAACAAGAAGCAAAAGTGATTCACTCTAGATCTGGATCTTCAGATTTAGGTTTCCTTTGATTTCAAATGAAATGAAGAGAGGATGTCCTCTCAGGACTCAACAATAAAGATCACCTGATAGGCCGGGCCCAGTGTGAGCCAGTTTATTTATTGTTATTTATTTTAAGTCAAGCATTTGTGTTTGTTGTGAGACAAGTGAAAATATTAATTCTGAAAAATCACAAGAAAATGCACACCAAAACAAGATGCATAACTATTTAGCATATATATATCTAAATTTTATTCTTATATATCTCTTACATTTAAGTTATTAATGCAGATTTTAATTTAATATGCAATGAAAATATTAGCTAGGCATATATGGGTCATTCTACAGAATTGGTCCAAAGAGTTGGAAACGTCTTGATAAAAATGAAAAGGATCTTTTTCCAAAAAATGTGTATGTATGCAAATTGTATAATATCCAAGGTATCCATTTCTAGTAATTGTGCAGTTAATTCTCATATTGTATTTTGGAATGTTTTGGAATATTTGTCCTCTCTCCAAATTTGTCACTACCGAAACACAGTAATAATCATTTAATTAGAAGGGTTATATTGACCTATTAAGATTTTGCTTACATCTAGATTTTTTTTGCTATTTTAATGTTTTTTTCAGAGGTAAATCAATAACAATGACATTTTTAACAATATTTCAAATGTAATTTATGAGATTTGTTGCATTTTGAATCAAATTTTTCTTTGTAAAAGGCTAAAAGTTGATCATACTTATTTTAAACTTAAGGATTCATTAGTTTGAATATACATTGAACACTGAACTATCATAACAACTTAGTTGATAATTCAATATACTTTGACAAAACATCCCATGTTTCGGTAGTGACTGCACATTTTCGGTAGTGACAGTAATGCTTTGGTAGCGAACAGATCACATTACAGAATTTTAACCCATATTCTAACAAACTACTAAAACATACTAAAATACTAAAAAAAAAAAAGCATTACCGTACTAAAATTTTGTTTATTTCCCCCAAATATGAGGATTATGTGTTCCCTTTTGTCACTACTGAAATGATGACGTTTTGAAAGTGACTGTTTCGGTAGTGACAGTTCTATAGCATAACACACAAAAAGCAAAGATGTCACTACCGAAACGGCACCAAATGTTTTTTAGTCATGACTGTTTCGGTAGTGACTATTTTAAATACTTTTCAACCTAGCTCAAAGATGCTAATGAGCACATGGTTAGCTAGCACAGTTCTGAACAGTGGTACACATAAAAACTAAATGTTATGGAATAGCTGCCAAAAAAAATGCTTATTTGTAGAAAAAGAAAGAAAAGATGTTTGGTAGTGACATTCCTTGAAGTTACACAGATTTTTCAGAATGTGGAACACATTTACCGCAAAATGGTGAGACCTATCTACTGACACCTTGTAGCTATGAGAGAGGGGGACACAGGAATATTTTCTGATCATAAATTTATTGGTTTAGTTAAAATCAGCCTAAGATTTAAATACTTAAAGGAGAAGTCCACTTCCAAAACAAAGAATCACACTCACTCCCTTGTCAAAGAAGATGTTCATGTCTTTCTTTCTTCAGTCGTGAAAAAATTATGTTTTTTGAGGAAGAAAATTCTGCATTTTTCTCCATATAATGGACTGATATGGTGCCCCGATTTTGAGCTTCCAAAATGCAGTTTAAATGCGGCTTCAAATGCTCCCAAATGTGGTTGTAAATGATCCCAGTCAAGAAAGAAGGGTCTTATCTAGCAAAACAATCGGTTATTTTTATAAAAACAATACAATTTCTATACTTTTTTTTAATGTCAAATGCTCGTCTTGTCTTACTCTGCCTAGACTGTTTTTTTTCCGGTTCATGACAGTTAGGGTATGTCAAAAAAAACTCCCATCTCATGTTCTCCCTCAACTTTAAAATCACCCTATATCGCTGTTTTACCTTTTTTGTTAAGGGTGTTTGATCTTCTTTGCATGTTCACTTTGCAAAGACTGGGTCTGTACTTCTGCAGCGATGTAGGATGATTTTAAAATGATTTTTGAAATTGAGGGAGAAAATATGATTGGAGTTTTTCGACATACCCTAACTGTCTTGAGCCAGAATACACAGTTCAATGAGAACAAGGCAAGACGAGCGTCTGAGAATAATGAAAATAACCGATCATTTCGCTAGATAAGACTCTTCTTCCTCGGCTGGGATCATTTACAACTGCATTTAGGATCATTTGAAGCCACATTTAAACTGCATTTTGGAAGTTCAAAATCTGGGCACCACTGGGCAGTCCATTATATGAAGAAAAATGCTGAAATGTTTTCCTCAAAACACACAATTTCTTTACGACTGAAGAAAGAAAGACATGAACATCTTGGATGACAAGGGGATGAGTACATTATCTGTAAATCTTTGTTTTGGAAGTGGACTTCTCCTTTAAATGCTTTTTAAATGTGTATTTTTTGGTAGCAGTTTACACAAATTCTGTAGAATGGCCCATATATAGGACTAGGCCTAAAGGGAAAAAATCCTTATTGTTGAGCAGTTTATTTTACATCCTTTGGGATCCCTTAAATATTTTCCTGAATGTTTAGCATGCAATTCTTCCTTCAGTTTCTTCAGGTGTGGAAAAATCTACATTTTTTAAACATCCTTTCATCCTAAGCAGTTGTGTTATTCTCATACCTGCTCTGGGTCCATGCACTCGCACGATTGTGTGTGTATGAGGCAGCCAGTGAACACACACACAGCAGACAGTGAGGGACTCCACAGAGACACCAGGTAGAGAGGAAAAGGAGCACTATACAGCACCTGTACCTTCTATGAGCAACTCCTGCCCATGACTGCCCAGCAGAGTCCGCGAAAGGAAGGGGGCGAAATCCACAAAGATCTCCCTCAACAAGGGGGCCACTTTCTCTAAGGCGCGCTCCAATTTAGTCGTGATGCTGCGGGTGGAAAATGAAAGACAGAAATAGAGAGAAATACTCTAGTTAGCTTTAAAATACAGAGACCAGTTCAAAAATCACACTTCCTTTCAATTCCAGCTGGTTAGTATGTGATAAAGTCTATGGCGTTACTGCTGGGTTAAAGCCAACCTACAGGAATTTAACCACAGGGAGGCAGAAAGAGCAAATGCTTAACGATCACCCTGTTATATTGCACACATCACCCTTAAGTGCCACTGCGTTTAGCTACAAGCTGTGTTAAACCTGCGCTAAGACTACAGCTTCAGCGCCAGGGATGCAAATGACAACAGACTACGGTAAATGTGAAAGGTTTCATGAGGTAAAGACGGTCTGAGGACATCCAGTGTGGTGCAAACAAGGAATGACTTGACACTGATGAATGACAATGTCTCTACTGAAACGGTGCGCTAGTAGAGTTGATTCTGTCAAGTTCTTGGTAAATATAACTGATGATTTGAGGTGTGTATGCTTTTTATGTATTATAAATGTGTTTGTTAGGCATTTCGCAGCATTTCAGTTACAAACGTTAACGCATGTCACTGAGACTAAATCCTAACCAGGTGTGATGCAAAGAAATTCTGGAAATTTAGGCCAATTGGAGCATTTTGATGTTTATGCTGCATTCACATCACATTTTTGTATTGCGTAAGTTGGTGGCTAGTAAAAAAAGTTTACTTTGTTGAAATTGTCATGTCATGTCATGTAACAACCAAAATGGCAGCAGTTTTATCAGTTAAGGGCAACCTGCTTGATATGCCATTTTATTATGTGACGTTCTTTTTTAGGTCAGTTTATATAGGTTGACTAATTTAAGTGTCTGTCTATAAACAACAAAGCCATGCATGGATTTATTTGTGTTAAACATTGCACCAAAGAAACAAATTACTTAGTCTGTGGCTGTGAACAACTGAAAAATAAATTCTCTTCTTGTCATCTTGTTACAGTAAATAAATATGATGTGAAGGCAGCATAAAAATACAAAAAAAACAAAACAAAAAACCAACAAACAGCAAAATGTTTAGCACATAACTGAAACCATAAAAAATTGTTACGGTAACTAAAATAAACTGAAATAAAATATAAAAATTAGATTAAAATATTAAACTTGAAAACTAGAAATATTGCCTTGGCAACTATTAAAAAGTTGTTTTGGTAACTAAAATAAAGCTGAAATGAACTATAAATACTAGATTAAAATCTTAAACTTAACTTAAAAATTAGAAATATTGCCTTGGCAACTAAAATGAATAAGTTTAAGTTGCAGCAATAAAATTACTAAAACAGGAAATAAAATAAAGTTAAACAGAAATAAGTTGAAATAAATCAAATATTAGATTAAAATCTTAAATTTAAGAAAGTTAAAAATTAGAAATATTGCCTTGGCAACTATTAAAAATGTTTTTGGTAACTAAAATAAAGCTGAAATAAAATAAAATAAAATATAAATATTAGATAAAATCTTAAACTTGAAAACTAGAAATATTGCTTTGGCAACTATTAAAAAGTTGTTTTGGTAACTAAAAGTTGAAATAAAATATAAATATTAGAAATAAAATTTTAAATTTAATTTAAAAATAAGAAATATTGCCTTGGCAACTAAACTTAAGTTTAAGTTGCACCAATTAAATTACTAAAACTAGAAACAAAATAAACTAAAAAAAAATAAGTTTAAATAAAACATAAATATTAGATTCAAATCTTACATTTAAGAAACTTAAAAATTAGAAATACTGACTTGGCAACAATTAAAAATGTTGTTTTTGTTAACTAAAATAAAGCTGAAATAAAATAAAATATAAATATTATATTAAAATCTTAAACTTGAAAATTAGAAATACTGACTTTACAACTATTAAAAATGTTGTTTTTGTTAACTAAAATAAAGCTGAAATAAAATAAAATAAAATATAAATATAAATATTAGATTAAAATCTTAAACTTAAAAATTTGAAATATTGCTTTGGCAACTAAAATGAATAAATTTAAGTTGCAGCAATAAAACTACTAAAACTAAAACAGAAATAAAATAAAGTGAAATAGAAATATATATACTGTATATATAAAAAATAAAATAAACATGAAATGACAAACTTAAAATAAAATTAAAATACAAATTAAAATGAAAATGAAAAACTAATTAAAAATACAGTATATCAAAATGCTAAAACAACACTTGGCACACTATGGCTTGTTTATAAATAATAATAATTGAACAAATTCATATCAAAGAGACATGATTTTTATGCTTGAAACTATTGCTTTTACTTTATCATACCTGGTCTGGACAATGTCAATATGTGAAAAAGAGACAGAATCAAATCTAGCAGAACCGTTACAAATGAAAGCAGCAGCGGTGGTGTAGCTGGCCAGCTTGAAAACTCACAACCACCAGGAAAAAGAGGCAGAAAAAGAGAGGAAATAAAAAGACAGAGAGAAAGTAGGGAAGGCAATGTTAAGCCGGTAGCACTGGGTAAGGGGGCCAGTTCAAGCTTCCTTGCCTAAGAAACTGTCCTGCATCTCTGGGGGCTGTTTGGAATCCTGTCAGCGAACTAAAGGATTTGAGTTCAGGAGGCGTCAGCCTGGTTCGCAGTGGACACTGGTCCACTTCACAAAAGGCACTGCAATACAAATGGGCACAAACAGACAGTAATGACTGTACAGGCATTCACTGCAGCTCTTAGTCTAAAGTGTGACGTAATCCCTGTGTGTAGAGATCTGTGCCAAATCAAAGGATGATTGAGCCCCAAAGCTTCCGTGTTGTACATGCAAAGAGACAAAAATGAAGAAAATCAATTCTGTTGCATTCAAATTAGAACAGATGTACCTGTCCTTGTTTGGCACTTCAGACTATCAGTACCTCAAAGTGCGTCTTTAAAAATGCACAGAGACCTCAGTATGTGTCTGTGAGGGAATCTGTGGCGTGTGCTGTGGTTACAAAGATACACAGAGAGGAGACAGATGTAAAGTGAAGAAACTAATGGATTATGGGAATCATAGGAAGAAGTAAGACTGCCAAAAAAAGAAGAAGATGAGCACAGGAAGTGAGAATGCATGATTTAAGGTTTTAAGCATGTGGATATTTGGATAAAGTGAGAAAGAGCACGGGGTGAATGAGAAACGGGTGTGAGTGCGTGTGTCTACCTCATGTTTTCCACTGTGTCTTCAGGCATGGGTGCAACGGTCTGCACCGCTGGGAGGTTTTTACTTGTGGCACCGTTCACAAAACTTGATGAAGAGGAGGACGAGGAAGAGGCAGAGTCAGTGGCACCTGTGAGATGCATTAGAACCGATTAAACACAAGGGAAACTGAATATCAGAAAAAAAAATCCTCAGGATTGTATATATGATTGTATGACGGTCGCTACGACTAGAAGAGTCTAAACTTATGAAAGCACATGGCAACACCACATGGGGAAAAAAAAAAAAATCACGTCACAAAAATAATCAGAATTTTGGGTGAAAATTCTGTCATTAATTACTCACACTCATGCCGATCCAAACCCATAAAAGTTCACTTTCGGAACACAAATTAAGATATTTAGGTTTCTGACCCTCCACGGACATCAACAGTCACAGACAATTTTATCGATGTCCTTATTATCTTTCTAGGCCTTGAACGTGTAAGTTGCATTGCTGTCTACGCAGGGTCAGAAAGCACTCGGATTTCATCAAAAATACCTTAATTTGTGTATCGCAGATGAACAAAGGTCTTACAGGTTTGGAACGACATGAGGTTGAGTAATGAATGACACTAGTTTCATTTTTAGGTAAACTATTCCTTTAACCATACAAATTAAAGTGAATTGCAGGAATCAAATGCACATATGCATGACCAGTCAAAAGTTTTTGAACAGTAAGACTTTGTGTTTTTTTAAAAAAAGACTCTTCTGCTCAGCAAATCTGCATTTATTTGATCTAAAATACAACAAAATCAATAATATTGTGATAGTATTTTTACTATTTAAAATAACTGCTTTCTATTTGAATATATATTTTAAAATGTAATTTATTTCTGTGATCAAAGCTGAATTTTCAGCATCATTATTCCAGTCTTCAGTGTCACATGATCCTTCAGAAATCATTCTAATATGCTGATTTTCTGTTCAAAAAACATTTATTATTACTGTTATTATTATTTTCAATATTTAAAACAGTTGAATATTTTTTTCAGAATTTTCTGAAATAAAAAGCTTTTGTAACCTTACCCACTATACCATTTAAAAGTTTGGAGTCAGGATAATATTTTGGGAGGGAGGAAATTAAATACATTTTTTTATTTAGCAAGGATGCTCTAAACTGATCAAAAGTAATAATAAAGACATTTATAATGTTACAAAAGATTTCTATTTTAGATAAATGCTGTTCTTCTGAACTTTCTGTTCATCAAAGAAACCTGAAAAAATTCTGCTCAGCTGTTTTTAACATAATAATAATAATAATAATAATAATAATAATAAATGCTTTTTAAGCAGCAAATAAGAATATTAGAATGGTTTCTGAAGGATCATGTGACTGGAGTAATGATGCTAAAAATTTAGCTTTGAAATCACAGGAATAAACTACATTTTAAAATATATTTAAATAGAACACAGTTATTTTAAATAGTAAAAATATTACAATTTTTTACTGTTTTTGCTGTAATTTGAATCAAATAAATGCAGGCTTGGTGAGCAGAAAAGACCAACAAAATATATATGCTCATGGGACTGTAAGATGATGAAAATATTCATTACGACTCGCCTGTTGTGTTGATCATGCTTTTAGGTGTTGCCGTGGCAGCAGCAAAGATATTGGGCGTACTTCCTGAAGAGGGCACTCCACTGGTGGTGGGTGTTCCTACTGTGTTCACAGCCAGGCTTCCTGGAGGGGGCTTCTTAACAGGCACCACCACACTCCTGTGAGTGAACACGCACACGTAACGATTATATTCAACAATTAATCCCTACATACATCTTCACATCAAAATACTTTAATATACCCTGAATTAAACACTTATATATACACTACCATTAAAAAGTTTGAGGGCAGTGAGATATTTAAAATGTTTTTTAAAGAAATCTCTAACATTTTCAATGCATTAATCAGATTTTTTTTTTTATCCAAAGTGAGTTACAGTAGAGAAGCATGAAAAATTATGTGCACCCATGTGTATATACACCTTGTATCCAGCTCAAATCAATTTGATTGCTATCCACATATTTGATAGAGTCCAACCATTTCAGTTCACCCTTGGTGAAAAAGCAGCGTATGATAAAATATTCACCTGTCCTAATGAATTATTAACATTCAAGAAGCCTGTGAATGATTAACAGCATAATCTTATGTATAATTTATTCATCAGGTTCTCTTAATTGGGAAGAACAAAGAGGATTGATGTTCAGAGGGGCTTTAGTTTGTATTGTAGAGTATCAGTGGATCCCACACACTAAGCCAGTCAGTCTCTTGAGCCCTGAGCACACTTTTGCAGAGAGTCACTGGCATTTCTGCAGACGCCTGTGCAGTAATGAGGAGCTAGACACAGAGAAATGGACCGCATTAAGAATGAGGGGAAGGACTTGTGCTTGCGTGTGCGTAATTAAAGTGTTCTTGACTTAATTTGTTCTCAAAAAGTCTCAACGTACCACATATAAGTGTAACAACATTGATTCATGAATGATTTATAGGTTCAATTGCTCTGTTCCAAAATGTAGTGAGCTGCCTTAGTGAGATGTACTGATCGATTTTTACAGAAGCATATCATTGTTTACTAACCTCAGAGCATTGTGGGTCTGTACTAAAAGGTTTATATTACTAAATCTTAACCTAAGTGAAATATAATAATATTAAATAAATATTAAAATATAAAATTATAAATTATTATATTATATTTTCAAGCTCAATATGTTCTTTGGGTCTTGGGTTTAATACTTTTAATTATTTTACAAATTATTTAATTATTTATTATTCAAACTTTGTGTTTGCAGTGCAGAGGTGGCACAGAATCTGCAGGACATGAATGCATTTAACGCACAGTTTCAAATGCATAAATATGTTTTTTTTAAATGTTGAATACGGATTCTTTAAATGATTTGGAGAAAAAAGGAAAATGTACTTTAAATTTAAACCTAAAATCGGCAGTTGGTGGCAATATACATCGTACACCTCATCTGAAACATATCAAAACATATACATGACAGATAGGCATCACTGATGCTTCAGAAGGAAACACAATGCATTAAGAGCCGGGGGTGAACACTTTTTGAATTTAAAGATCAGGGTAAATTCAACTTATTTTGTCTTCTGGACAACATGCAAGTATCTTCTGTACCTTCTAAAGAGCAGTACTAAATGAAAAAAATATGATATTTAGGCAAAATAAGCAAAATGTACACATCTTCATTCTGTTCAAAAGTTTTCACACCCCGGCTCTTAATGCATTCTGTTTTCTTCTGAAGCATTAGTGACCGTATGAACCTTCTGTAATAGTTGCATATGAGTCCCTCCGTTGTCCTCTGTGTTAGAAGATGGATCTCAAAATCATAGTCATTGTTGAAAAATTCTTGGAAAAACCAAAGTATTTGTGGGGCCTGAAGGATTTCTCTGAAGAACACCGAGCAGTTTAACTGTTCAGGACAAACAAGGGACTCATGAACAACTATCACTAAACAAAAAAACACAGCTGTGGATCATTCAGGTAACAACACAGTATTAAGAATCAAGCATATGTAAACTTTTGAACAGGGTCATTTTTATAAATTCAACTATTATTTTCTTATGTGGACAATTTGTAAACGCAGGTCAGTACTAAATAAAAAACAGCATGCATTTCCCTCTTATTTTGGTAAAATAATTAACAATTTGCAGATTCCGCAAGGTGTATGTAAACTTTTGACCTACATTGTATATCTTGTGTTATTTTGATGTGCTAGACATGCTAGAAATGCCCACCTGTCAAACGAGTGAAACTGCATGGGCAGCATAGCAGCAGCTTCCCTCTTCAGGGCAGGGTCAGGGTGGTATGGCTGGGGCTCGGGCCCTGCCTCCGCCCCCTCCACCGGTGCAGCCACTAAACTCTTCAGGATCTCTTTCACATTGATTCCCTTGTTGGCCTGGCTGATGCTGGAGATTGACGCGGCCGGTTTCAGAACCTCCACGCCAGGAGGCGACTCCAGCAGGGACTCGCGGGACTTCCTCACCTCCGACGATAGTGTGCACAATAACTCGCTCATGGCATCTGGGCCTCCGGAGCTCCCACCCAATCCGCTGGAGTCTGCGCCCAGCTCGGAGCCATTGAGAGCACTGGTGACCTGCTCCTCCCCGATGCCGGAGTCAGTGTGAGGCAGCGAGCCCTCCAGGGGAAGATCGTCCAGAGGGGTGGCAGCCTGTCCACGTACACCATCTGAGAAGGAGGATGGGTTTTCTGCAATTTGTACAGACGTACATTTAGAGAATTGTTTCTAAACACATGCTAGAAATGTATTTACCTTTAAACCTTTAAACAGTTTTTCACCATTTCTGTGTTAAGGTTTTTTTGGGCGGGGCTGAAATCACGTCTCAATGACGCACTGGAGCCACTGAGCTTGGGCCCTCCACT
The DNA here is from genome assembly GCA_012976165.1 of Labeo catla. NCBI lineage: Eukaryota > Metazoa > Chordata > Actinopteri > Cypriniformes > Cyprinidae > Labeo > Labeo catla. The sequence goes on along the minus strand of VONZ01000640.1, from coordinate 92,668 downwards.
AACAATATAATAACTAGAGCGCACTGGTTCGCCCACTCAATCGTCAGTAGGGTCATTCTATAATTGTGGGTACATCTAATGTCAATAAAGTATATTTTTAATATATTTTCATCAATATAAAGCCCAGATGCTTATTTTTCTAGTACAAATTCATATTTTTCCCAATCACACTACTACATGTTGAAAAAGCCATACATTTTGTTCAAAAATTATGTTCATATCACATACAACCCTGGATTTCACCTGTCCGATTTTGTAAAGCTGCTTATTCTACTCTGCATTTAAGCATGAAAATAACCTCAAATATAAATTAATTTCATAGTTTTGCCTTCAGTTAGATAAGGTTATCAAGACATTTGGGTGTGTGCTTCAAAAATAATAAGTGTTTACTCTGATATAGCTTTTTTTATTTGCATCTGAAAAACCATTGTCAACTAAGTTACCCCCTAGAAAACCCCCCTTCAGAAGGAATGGTTTATCCCATTCTTGCATAATTTGCACAGTATGATATTTCCTCTAGAAGCATATGGAAGAAACACTAGAAGTTATGTTCTCTCTCTTTTCCCCCAATATTCCCCTAATATTAAGTAGCAAACCTGTGTCAGGAGTGGATTAACAGACTGTCAACAGTGTTACACAAGTTTAATTGCTGCAAATTTTAACAAGACAATTTAACTAAAACTTGTTTTGTTTATGAAAATATGTTTCTAAACACACCATATGCTGAGTAGTTCTAGGCTTCCATTTTGAGTAAAAACTAAAAATGTCAATCCAGTAAAGATAACATGGTGGACAGTAGCAAACACAGATGGTATTTCATGCACATATTTCTACATATCACCTTTATTACATAGCACTTTATACAATATAGATTGTTTTAAGGCAGTTATATAAGGTTTATATAATGTTTGGGTTTTTGGGAAACAGGAAAACTCTTTTCTTCACATTGTCAAATTCTAAATGTACCAATAATTATAGAATGACCCATATTACCTAGTTGCGATAATTTACAAAACAGCTTGGTCTCCTTATTTAAATGTATTTGTATTTGACAGTTAAGAAAGGTGGCAGTTTTCCCATGAGTGGGCTTCAGCACTGACAGCGGACACGCCCCCAGCATTTGAGAGCAGTGAATACTGCTTATTTTTCTCAAGAATTTGGTAACTTATTTTATTCACTTGCCATTTTTTATCATTCAAAATCAGCTGGGTGGTTAATAACACAGACAGAGTAACTGCGGCATATGCCAAGCAGTTCTTTTCCACCTGAGTATTAATTCAATATTGCACTCAGATAAAGCTTTGCAATAATGCCTTGCATACTTAAGTTGATGAAATCCTTCCTGCGGGGAGTAGCTGGATGACTATAGTAGAGATAATCAGAGACTGTCTGAGTGGAAGATGTCTGACTGCTTTAAACACTTATTAGCATTTGTTGGGTGTTCAAGTGCTAAACGACTAAAGATACACATCTTTTGAGTTTAATCAAGGTCGCACACTCATAATGACACTGAGTTCACCTGTGCTGGTGGGTGAATTAATCTCTTGTCGGATGCTTCTCCCTGATAGGCTGCTGGACCTGCCGATCTCCCGCTGTGGCTCTAGGATGTCCCGGTATTTGGACACCATAAGAACAGAGATGAAGTACACCACGGCCAGAGCCAGGAACTGAGCTTGTTTACTGTCATCCTATTGAAAACACAATATGGTTAACAATCATTCTGTTCATGTTAACATGCACGCTTTGCTTCGGCACAGGTGACTGAGTGTCTCACCACGTCTCTGAAGACGACAGCACGGAGACGATTGATGTCCACGTCCTGCAGCAGTCTGTCTGGGTCTTTGATGGGAGAAAGGTTACGCGGGACGTTTTGTATGACGGTCTGCAGCAGACAGAAAGAGAATCATACGTCACACCACAGGACACACACTACGTACATAATTGCATACAGTAATATAGTACAAAATGACATGCTTTTTGTTGTTTCTGATGTGCATCTGATGTGTTTTCATAGACTATTTAGTATGCGTTTGTGCGTGGATGCATTTTGCATGCGCATATGTGTTTGCTCTCCTGTGTTTTTGCAAGTGTGTGAGCGTATAACCTTGCTGGCGGACGCTGCAGTCTGTAGGTTCTCCTGGGTCTTGCTGATTGGCAGCGAGGTTTTGCTGCCTCTGTCTCTCTGCCTCTGCCTACATTCCAGACAGTTCCTCACTGCTACACAACATACTGAGAGGAGACAAACAGTTTTACTAGAACGTCTGCCTTGATATTCACATCACACCACACAGACACACAGGTACTCTCGTGAACATGCGGTGGAGACACGGAAGAGAAGAAATTGTTGAAGTTGTTATTTTTGTTTTCTTTGCACACAAGTAGTATTCTCGTAGCTTCAAAAAATTAAGGTTGAACCACTGCTGTCACATGGAGAATTTTAACAATGTCCTTACTACCTTTCTGGGCCTTGAACATGATAGTTGCATTGCTGTCTATGCATGGTCAGAAAACTCTCAGGTTTTATAAAAAAATCTTGAACAAAAAAAGATGAACAAAGGTTCATACAAAATGCATGTTATTTTTATTTATTACCGACCTGAATAAGATATTTCACAGAAAAGGCATTTGCATATAGTCCACAAGAAAAAAATAACAGTTGAATTCATAAAATTACCTGTTCAAAAGTTTACATACACTTGATTCCTTACCTGAATGATCCACAGCTGTTTTTTTTTTTTCATTAAGGGGTAGTTGTTCATGAGTCCCTTGTTTGTCCTGAACAGTTAATCTGCCTGCTGTTCTTCAGAAAAATTCTTCAGGTCCCACAAATCCTTTGGTTTTTCAGCATTTTTGTGTATTTGAACCCTTTCCAACAATGACTGTATGATTTTGAAATCCATCTTTTCACACTGAGGTCAACTGAGGGACTCATATGCAACTATTACAATAGGTTCAAATGCTCACTGATGCTATAGAAGGAAACACAATGCATTAAGAGCCGGGGGTGAAAACTTTTTAAATTTGAAGATCAGGGTAAATTTAACGTATTTTGCCTTCTGGGAAAAATGTACGTATCTTCTGTAGCTTCTGAAGGGCAGCACTAAATGAAAAAAATAATGATATTTAGGCAAAATAAGAAAAATGTATACATCTTCATTCTTTTCAAAATTTTACACCCCTGGTTCTTAATGCATTGTTTTTTCCTTCTGAAGCATCAGTGAGTGTTTGAACCTTCTGTAATAGTTGTATATGAGTCCCTCAGTTGTCCTCTGTAAGGTAACAAGGTTATAAGAATCAAGCGTATGTAAACTTTTGAACGAGATCATTTTTATAAATTCAACTATTATTTTCTCTTGTGGACTATATGTAAACATCATTTACGTGAAATATCTTATTCAGGTCAGTACTAAATAAAAAAATGCATATTGTATGACCCCTCTTAGTTTGGCAAAATAATTAACATTTTGCAGATTCTACAAGGCGTATGTAAACTTTTGAACTAAACTGTACAGTACTTCACCCTTACGGTACAAAAACCTTGCACTGCAACTACCTTGTATTCAACCCATCCAGTATATATAAAAAAAATTACATATTTGAAACAGTTACATGGGTAAATACAACACGCATACCTAATCGTAGACACTGGCGCATTAGTCCCCCTGACGACATGTTCTTTTCAGCCTCAATCTCGCTGAAATTCAGAGAACTGGCGAACACAAGCACATCCACCATGGCCATCAGCCGGCTCAGAAAAGTGACTGCAGTTTCTGAAGACATGCCCTGGGTCGCCTCCACATTCTCAAGCTCCGTCTGGGACGCACACACATACACATAACCAAAGTCCAGCAGTTTAGAAATACATCCTAACACATTTTCAAGCAAACACACACACACACACACACACACAGAGTATTTCTCACACCTACACAGAATTATACTGCTGACAATGTGCTGACAAACAAACAAACCAATGTGTGATAGCAGCAAATCAATAATGCCAGACCAACTTTACATGAAACATGCCTCTCGAAAACATAGTTGGGAAGGAAGGTGCTTGGTAAACGTCACACCACTAGAGTGAAGTGTGTTCAAACCAGTGTGACACCTATTTGAGTGTGAACAGGCAGTGCTGCAGTGCTGTGTGCCCTTAATCTTTGCGGTGGTCAGGAAACACGTCACCATTTTGCAACATCAACATCAAAGGTTCAACATAATTACATGGTGTGTCACAAAGCACAAAACGTTTTGTAAAGCAAAAGACTGAAAAGAACAGACTCTCTATGATGCTTAAAAGCCGTGGAGGCTTTCAAGCAAAGGCAAATACGCTTTAAAAAGCCTCTTGGGAAAAATACACAGTGATTAAGATTTGAACTGCTATCTTAAAACCCACAGCTGAGTGCTGAAAATAACAATTGATGTTGAAAACTGGGAACATGCTTGTTGCTAGGAGACATAATAGTGGCGAATAAGAGGTCACGCAGTGGTGCATTGTGGGTATGTATAGGGGCGATAGTTCAGAACCCACCTCTGCCCCTGTGCCAGAGCTTCCTGGCAGGCTATTAACTTCATTGCTTTTTGTCCCTTTCTGTAAGCAAGAACCTCCTCGTGTCTTTATGACCAACACAGAGGGGAACAAATGAAGTTGACATTTAATAAAGACCCTTATAAACAGACCAATAGAGCCAGGGGGCTCATCACAGCACCATGGTGCATGCTAATTTAATATCAGTATCTGTGTCTGTTTGAAGGTTTTTCATAAATAACAGACAATTATGAAGAAGGAGGTCTGATAAGATACTTTATCAGATTCGACCACTGATCATGCTGATCAGATGAAAGAATAACACTGATAAATTTGCATTTTAATGCAATATATGCATATATTTAAAGATGAACTCAGTTTATTTTACTATTAAAAAAGTTCTACACATAAAGAAAAAAAATAGTACACTACCAGTCAAAAGTTTGTGAACAGTAAGATTTTTAATGCTTTTTAAAAAAAAAATAAAAAATAAATAAATAAAATGTTTTCTGCTCACCAAGCCTGCATTTATTTGATCCAAAACACAGATTTTTTTTTTATTTTGTATAAAACTTAAATATCGTGAAATATTTTTACTATTTAAAATAACTGCTTTCTGTTTGAATATAAAATGTAATTTATTCCTGTGATCAAAGCTAAATTTTCAGTATAATTAAAAGCATTAAAAATCTTACTGTTCAAAAACTTTTGACTGATAGCGTACTTCTAAAAATAGTGTGTCTGGGCGCCATTTTGAAATTACATGATCAGACAGATACTACTCACTACTTACTGGACACATTTACGTAGATAAATAATCATGGCTGATTGCAAATATCACATTTTTATATGAACCTGAAAACGTTTGCATGATGCTGCACTTATAATACCTCTATACCAAGTCTAAGACAACTGGAAAACTGGTCAGCTTAACATGAACATGAATTACTCAGTGCAACTTTGAGAGCAATACATATTTCATAAATCTTCTGCGTTTAAATCGAATGAATGCAGACATAGTCTGAGGCTGAAAAAGATGGAAATGGTCTGAAATGGATCATACATTATGAACTGTGGCATTAGTGGTATTAAAATGTAACATTAAAAAAAATAAACAAGACTGTGAATGATAGAGAAGATTAAATAAATTGGAACTTACAGGGTTCGCACTAACCTTAGAACTCTGTACATGCAAAAGAAAGAAAAAAAGAATACAAGAGAAAAAAAACAGAGAGAGAATTAGAGAGGAGGAGGAAAAGGAATTAGAGGCAATACAGACAACAAAGGCACAAAAAGAGGGTTAATAAACAAGTTAGAGAAAATTTCAGAAAAAGCAGCAAAAATGTTTGCCCAAAATAAAAAGGTTAGACTGCAGGTAAAATGTCACAGAACACAGGAGAAGAAAGCAGCAAAATTAGGGTTTGTGTTCATAATTAGGATCGAAGGGTAAAAGCTCCAACACGGTGGAGGATGAAATTCGGCATTCTAAACGATCCCATTACAGCCCTTCTGAACAAAAAAAGAAAAATCAGCCACTAAAAAGTGGTCTTATAATTCAAGGATGTTGTACTGATTTGAATATCCACTAGGAGGTGCTCAGGTGCCACTTACAGATGGGGAGGTGGCAGCAGAGAGCAGGGGAAGGATCCCGCCACAGGCTATAATGATGTTATCAACCATCTGAGAAATGAGGTGGATGGTGTTGTGGACAAATATAATGTTCTCGTTACTGTTTACGAAGTCCATGACCGATTTCGTAGAGTGGCTGAGAGAAAAAAAAAAAGAGATCAAAAGAGAGAGAGAACAAACATGTTTATCTTTTCAGAGTTTTACTGTCAAGTAACAAAAGAGATTACAGAGAACTAGGTTATAACATCCTTGTTGTTGGTCTCTGGAACAACCAATCAGATTTTACAGAAAACGCAAGGAGTAGGAGTAGGGTTGGGGATCAAGGGATTAGAAAAGTTGTTCCAGGACAACAAGATTTCTTGAAGGGCAAAAACTCTCATACCTCCTCCACATGTGAACGTCACTTTCCAGGGCAAACAACAAGTCAGTGAGAAGGCGTTGATGCATGGGTGACCATTTGAATTCTGGGATACGGAACATGGTGGTTCGAGGGCCAGGGCTGAACTGCCGCCGCTGTTCCTCTGTCATCGGCATGCCCCGAAAGCCCAGATCCACACGGAGGTCCCTCTCCATTTGACCTGACATACGACCATGAAGAGCCTGCAGGAAAGCACCAATTCAATCAAAGGGTTAGTTTACCCATATAACAGCCTATCCTTGATGGAATACAAAAGGAGATGTTTTAAAGATTATAACTTTTATTACTTCTTCTCAATAGAGTGTTTTCACAACGCATCATCAGTTGGCCATATTGGCGGCACTGAACATAAACAAAGCAACTGAACCGAACAAAACTTGCATATTTTGCTGATTATTGCAGCTGAAAATGGTCAATTATTGTGATGTTTTGGGCTGTACTAATCGGTTTGACTGGGAAAAACATTTGGAGTACTACGGACTGGCGAAAGTTATAACAAATCAAGGAGAAGAGTGCAAAAAACTGAGGAACAAAGTCGTTGGCGGTTGGGCAAATTGAACCAGGATTTCCAAGGGCAAAAATCTTGACAACATTCATGTTTGTTCTATTCATTTCCGGTTAGGTAGGTGAAATATTAGGCTAATATCTTAATTAATACTGCGTGTATGTATCTTTACCACCTATTAACTTTAGTTTGTCAAAATATTGTGCCCTTTCCTGTTTACTAAGTCCTTCTTTATATGATTTAGCAGCTTCCATCCATGGTTTAGACAGCATAAATTAGCAGAACAATGTATTCAGTAGTACATTACCCGTGCAATCCATGCTGTTGTTTACATCCAAGTATCGCCAATATGGCTGTGCATCCGGGTAACTGACCAAATTGTGATGTTTGTGCAAACCCTCTATATTCTCCTCGGGCACAGAGTCTAAAACTTATTTGTGCCAATGTATATTCCAGGGGTGTCCAATCCTGTCCTTAAAAGCCCACCTTCCAGCAGAGATTAGCTCCAGCCCCAATTAAACACCTGAACCTAATCAGGGTCTTCAGACCCACTAGAATCTTCTAGGCAGGTGTGTTGGAGTTGAACTCTGCAGGAAGTTGGTCCTCCAGGAAATCAAGCACAGCAAGACGTGTTAAGCCAGGTTTGACAACAATTCTCTAATGTCTCTTAAAGGGATAATTCACCCCAAAAATTAAAATTCGGTCACTGATTACTCACTCTCATGTCACTCCAAACCCGCAAGACCTTCGTTCTTCTTCGGAACACAGATTAAGATATATTTTAATTAAATCTTAATTCAGCTTTCTGACCCTGCATAGACTGCAAAGCAACTACCACGTTCAAGGATAGTAAGGACGTTAAAATAGTCCATGTAGCATCATTTTATGAAGCTACAAGAATACTTTTTATGCACAAAGAAAACAAAAATAATGACTTTAAACAATTTCTTCTCTTCCGTGTCAGTCTCCACTGCACATTCACATATTCTCGTAGCTTCATAAAAAGATAGCTGAACCACTAATGTCACATGGACTATTTTAACAATGTCCTTACTACCTTTTTGAGTCTTGAATGTGTCCAGGGTTTCTGCAGGTTTTATGAGGGTAAGACCAACTAAAAAAATTTTAAGGAAATTTTTGAAGAATTTTTAAAGAAATTTTTACTTTCACTTTCAAATTAGTGGCAATTTGGCATCAAGCAGTTGTTTGTTTTTAATTTGTTGTTTTCCCTCTTTTCTTCACATTCCTTCGGTTTTAGGTAGCTTGTAAAAGCATTGTGCTAATTTTACTTTCACTTTTAAATTATCAGCATTAACGTATCAAACTATTATTAACAAAACAAACAAAAATACACCATGTTATATGCCTAATATAAAATAATAACTTTAAAGTTTACATAGGTATACAAAACTGAAAATCAGTAAACACTGTATAACCAAAGAAATAAGAAACGTAGAACGTTTATTAGCAAAACGAATAAGAAAACTTGGAAGCACAGCATACAACTTGATGTAATATATATATATATTTTTAAAAACTTACACAGTTTAAATAAATAAAAATCAGCAAACACTGTGGAAAAAATGTATATGAAACTTCCACTGTCACCTTAGATAAATGGCAGAAGTCAACAGGCTTTTCAAAATCCAAAATACTTTTGCTTTTTGTTTGGAAACTCTTCCACCATAGTCTTGTCTTTCTCACCTCTCTCTTCTTGTCAGTCAGCTTGACTCACTCTCTTCAGATGATAAATGAAATCTGGTCTGTGATGCGACTGTCATTTGGCACACTGCATTGAGCAGCTGCGTCGAGTTTTAATTGTATTGTCTGTTCTTTAACTGAACTAAATGACTTTTATTACTATAAAAAAATCAAAACGACAAGTTCTTCTTCGGGTGACTGACAGATGAAGCAGCACATACCACCATCCACTGCGTATTGTTTAATAAATACTGAGTGACCTAAGCCATGTAGCACAGAAATTACGCTTTCGCTTCACTTTAAAATGAAACACGAGGAAACAATCCCTCACGAAAATTAATGCCATGACCATAAGAATTTAAGACTTGTTGCTTTGATTTAAGACCTTTTCAAGGCCTTAATTCACAGAAAAGTGATTCAAGACTTAAGACTTTTTAAGACCCGTGAAAATCCTGTGTGTCAGTTGCGTTTATACAGGGTCAGAAAGCTCTCAGATTTCATCAAAAATATCTTAATTTGTGTTCTGAAGATGAACGAAGATCTTACGGGTATGGAACAACATGAGGGTGAGTAATTAATGACCGAATTTTCATTTTTGGGTGCACTATCCCTTTAACCAAATGCAATGCACCAGTTTCAAAATATAGAAAGATTTTTGAGATTTCAATGGACAGTTATTTAAATTTCAGTTGGTTTCAGTGTATTATGATAAGAAAAGTCATATGGACAACTTTACTCATTTTTGGAGCTCAACAGGAAAAGAGCAACATAAACATTCTTCCTAACACCTCTTTTTGTATTCTGCAAAAGAAAGTAAGTCATACAGGTTTGGCACAAGATGAAGGTGAGTAAACATCTCAGAGAGTTACCATCGGTGGGCAAACGGAACACATAATAAATTAATTCAAAGACAGAAAGAGGGATTCGCACCTGTGTGGTGGCTGTGGTCTGAATCTTCTTCATTTCTTTGTCCTTTCCATCGTCAGATCTCTCCGTGTCTGAAGTGGTGCTCGCTGCATCTCCTCCGCTCTTTCCAGCCCTGGCCTCCCCAACGTCTTGCTCCAAACACTCTGCTGTCCTGGCTGCAGCCTGGGCCTCTGCTTCTGCCAGCGTGCTGATGTCCGCCAAGGAGCTCTGCAACTTAAACCCATCATCCTCTGTTAGGCCACTTGGGGTCTGAACCAGATCTGAGCCACAAGAAGTCATGTGGGCCAGCAGGCTGAGGTCATCACTGGCGCTCGAAGTGTGTGGGGTTGTTGTACAAGTGGGCTGCTCAGGGCTGGGCAGCACCAGGGGCTCCGTCGACGCCAGTGAGGGAAGCAGCTTCTCATCTACCTTTGGAAACAGGAAGCCATTGTTGCTGGGAACGCTGTCCTTTTCATCTGCGAGCGTGATTAGAGGACCCATGTTCCCATCGTCTTCAGTCAAACCCACCACAACGCTATCCTCCTCTTTGGGGACAAGGCTCCCGTTGAGCTTGTGAACTGCCGCACAGTAGGCGCTGTCCAACAGCGAGTCTACTTCCACCAAAGGTCCATTCTCCATGCCACCTCCTCCTCCAAGAACCTCCGGGGACAGATCCAGATCATCTAATTTCACCTCCGTGGCTTCCACCTTCTCAGCTTTGATGTCTACCAGCAAGTCATGGACTTCTACACGAACCCCTGCGGCCGAGCGTTCGGCTTCGCCCTCTGGACCTTTGGTCTCGGCTAGTAGGTTCCGTGAGTCTGCGTTTTCTCCATAGTCAACCTCGCTCTCTGGTGTCTGCGTTTGAGATGTGTCGTCAATCTCGCGGATCTCCAGGTTTCCGTTGACAGTAGTGGGTTGAGCGGAAAGACCGGAAATTGTGCTGACGGAACCTTTCTTTCCTTTCTTAATGTTCTCTTCCTCTTGTCGTTGGTACTCCTCATACATCTTTGCCAGGTACTCTTTGTGCGCCTCGTAGGTCACCTAAAGAGTAGCAGTGTTGTGAGTCTACGTTCCACCATTAGATGGATTTGACTGATTCATTGCAACACTTATCCAATTAAGTAAACAAAAAGACTTTTTGATCAGCGTTTAACTAAATCTATTACTAAATCTATAACTAAATCTATAACTAATGCTATTACTGTTAGCATGACCAAAAGACAAAGCCAGAAAGTGTAGATGGTAAAAATAACAACAGTTTCATCCTTCGCTGACATAAGAAATGCATTAAAACCATTAAATGTGATATTACGCAACTAAATATGTCAAGAAAAGGGCTAAGAGCTGCAGATTGGCTTGCTCTAACCTTGGAGTGGGCGATGGAGAGCGTGTCCACCCACACGCGCCAGCCTCCCCACTCATACTTGATGGCATGGTAGAGCAGGATGCGGAATATGTTGTAGACCATTTCGGTGATCTTCTGCTCCTCAGGGTTCTTTGGGTTAATGTAGCCAAGAGAGAACATCCAGTCCTGCCACACTGAACACTGCAGCAGACACCTACACACATTACAATGATACCATGATGCCAATTTAGATCGAATGGACTAATTATTCACTCAAGCAGAATGTTAACTGAGGTAAAAGCTCTGGTGCTAAATTTCTATACCACCTGTTTTTAACAGAGGCTGTGCGCTAATGGAAAACTTTTCGAAAGATACTGAATTGTGCATGCTCATTTCCTGTTTTTCATTTAAATTACCTTTAAGTCATCTAATGCTCATTTGAAGTTAATCTTCCAAAACACTATTACTTTAATAACACTGTTAAATGTAATCTTTTGAACATTTACAAATCAATATCCATGTCTATTTTTCAAACTCAACATTAATGTTGTGAACCGTGCTTTTTCCATCTTTAAGTGCTATAATTGGGTCCCCAGTGCATCTACCAACCCAGAAAACAATAAAAAGGACAACCCAGTAACTTTGTTTTGGTAAGCCTTTTTCTGCAAGCTTGTGAAAAAACTAGCATGCCATATTTCGCTTAATTTCAATCTTATTATAATATTACCACCTCTTAATCTGCATCGCAAGCAAAAACGGTGCACCGGTTCCTGATAGCACACGTACATCTCGTGCAAGACATTTGCAAGATGTAGTTTCTGCAATACATCTATTGGACGTTTCCTATCAGATGTCAAATAGAAGTCTATTAGATGTTTTAGAATGTATGTAAAACTGACATCTTACAGACGTCTGCCAGATGTTTGTACACAGCAGATGCTTTCCAGATCAAGAGATCTTTAACAGACATCTTGTAGATGTACATGTGCTATCTGGGGTTCTAACGCCATGGCAAATGCTCAAGCAAAGCACGCTAACTGTTTTGTCGTTGGCTGCACAAGCGAGCACAGACCACTATTTAGAGTTCCTCCAGTGGATTTACGTATTTACCGTATATTATGCTACTGCCACACAGATCTAATATAAACATGCGATTTCTTTCCCAGCTGTTTACCCTCACAGACATAACTGACTGTTTTTGTAACTCCTGTGTGTTTTTAACATAAACTTGTGTGTATTTTACAGTTTAAGCACAATAAGACATGAAAGAGAACTTAGGGCCAGTTTTACTAACAGCTTGCACCAGCACAAACCGCCTTTTGGTGTTAAAATTGTACTGTAAAGTTTTACTAAAGATGCACAGCTGACAAATTAGCACCGAAAAGGCGTGGACACAGTTATTTTTATATGCATTTGTAGGAGTTTCCTTTTCAGACGCAAAATTTATGGGAGGAGAATATTTAAATGAATCACGCAACATGTTTTACTAATGTTTGCACTCGTCAAAATACTGGCATTTGCACCATTATTTAACGCCCCCCAAAAAAGCATGTCTTAAACTATTTTGCGCTTGAATTGGCTGCAGTTATTGTTGCTAGGAGGAGGCACCGCAGAGAACAAAGACTGCGTGGTTGAAGGGAGAGGATTACATGTATGAATTTATGTGGAATGCCAGAAGAACACATTATCCGAACATATTGTTTGCCAAGCAAAACACATTCTAGGGACATATTGTATAAAGGGACATAATAGGTCTCCTTTAATAGTGTGTGAAACGATGCAAACCATACGTTTGATATACATTTTAAACTGTAGTAAGCTATATTATAGTGGCATGACCTAATTACTAACCTGTTTAATTTGTTCCAGTAATGGAAGTCTGGAAACCATTACTCACTGTAATCAAAACTAAATCAAATCTAAAGAGAATCACTTTATAAACAAAGGCTGAACGTAGCATAAAAACAAACGGCCTACGCAAGTACTAAGGAGGCAGTGGTTTATGATTGCTGGAACTTGCTGGAAATACTCTTTCACTCTTGTCATCTCAGATTCCAGACACGTCTGCTCACTTCAGAATGCCGGGCTTGTTATGGAATACTGAAACAAGCAGTCCCACTTCACCACTGCTAAAATATGCATTGTGATTTTGGTATGCAGTTGTAACCATGGCAGCAGCTGACTGAGCGGGCCTGGGTGCATGGTGCGCTGTGGGCTTATTTAGGATAGAAGTGTGCAGAGACACACTCACCCACCCAATGTACCTAAATCTTACTAATGAGCAAATAAGACCAACCTAAATCCAACAGGTGACAGTCAGGCTTAGGCTCCGCAAGAGTCCATGAAATGGAACAATGCAGAGAAAATGCCACTTCAAATCTTCATTCCTCAATGCATTAATTATGACACTAATTGATTTAATAGGAGGGAGCGTCTTTCCCACTGAGAGGGAGACGCTAAATGCTTCTGATGTTTGCATACAGCTTGCTTGTGTAAAAATATTGTAGTGTCTGCATATGTCTGGGTTTCTGTGGGCATGTTTGTACTTAAGAGAGGAAGATTCTTTTGTACGTTTATCTATAAATATTAGGTTTTGTTTGTATGCGTTTCTCACAGGAGGTAAGGGAGGAAGTGCCTTTGTACTCAACAGTGAAGCTAAATGGCTTTCTACTGGCCATAACATAAAAGTGTGTATATCAAATGGAACAAGAATTTACTTTAGGCCAAAAACCCAAACACAGATTTAGCATTCAACACTAGTGTGTATAAACGGCTTACCGTCTGTTTTCTCTGCTGTTGCTGAAGAGTTTGATCATGTCGGACAGGAAGAGGCGTCGTACTTCCATCAGCTCAGCGCTGGGGGAGGAACTTTTAAGCAGTGTAGCCACAACCTTCAGAATCACTGAGAAAATCAAAAAGAAAAAGGAGAGAGAAATGGAAAAAGGAATGAGAGCTTTGGCATTGATTTGATGTGTGTTGAAATTGATCTGACAAAATAACTAGAAACGAAATGAACAACAGACACTTACTGGGGTTTTGGATCTTGACTGTTGAATCGGGTTCTGGATGAGGCTTGTGCACTACCTGAGTGCAAACCTGTTCTGTTAAGATCTACATTAGACAAAATTCAGTTTGATTAGATTTACATGTTATCCAAAAACACATAATCAATATGATTTCAGATGAGCGTTTATAGAGAACACATTCTATGAGGCCTTAAAATAAATTCTACTATATATTAAAATAAATTCTTCTATATATTCTACTTTAACACACCATATTCCTAAGTTGCCTGGAACTTTACTTTGATATATTAATTTTAATAAACACTGATGTTTATAATAAAACACTTTTCATCCTTAAAAACCCTTTTACTTTTGGTATTTACTGCAATTTACTGCATGCATGGCCTCTTTTGGCACACTGTTTTAATAACTGTGGCAATACATATTTATGAATAGATATAAATGATTAGAATGGTTATAATAATGCATCATAAATTAATTTGAAATTTATTCAAAGTGTATTTTCCCCTTGTTCTACAGTTTTACACAAAGACGTGAATATTTCTTGTTATTAGACACTTTTGTTTCTAGTAAAAATGAATCATGGTAGTTATAATCATAAAACCACATAGAGAATTTCCACAATGATTCTCCATTTGTGACAGCTGCCATTTCACCGAGAGCAAAACATACTGAGTGGACCTTTCAAAATATTTTTATAATGCATTACATATAAAAAGTGGTAAAAAGCCCATGTAAAGGCAATTTAGAGAATTGTTTCTAAACACACTATACATGTTAGAAATGTATTGGTGAAAACACGTTACAAAGACTGAAACTATGCAGTACTGAATTGTGGAGTAGGACCATTAAACATTTTTTCATCATTTTTTTTCTTGTCATTTGTTACATGTAGACAAGTGGATACCTCATAGAGCGTGTTGTAGGTGGTGATGGTCACAGTGCTGGTGTGCATCATTAGTCGCTCTCCGAGCAATGTGAAGAGGCTGTGTGTGTGCATGATCTCCACCTTTCTCCTGTACACAGACACACACACAGAGAGCACAGGGGGAAGTGAGATAAGAGGTGCATGTGTCATGTTGTTTGCGGTGACATTGACAATGCAAAGGCAGGTATAAAGTCTCTCACTGGCTCAATTTTACCCCTCAGCCTTCCACACCATTAAGATCAATGAGGAGACGCATGCTACTGGCACACTGATGCGATTAGAAGTGACACCGCGCTCCTCAAGGGCACACACACACATATACGCAAACACACAGCTGTCATTGGCCCTCTTGCAGTCTTTCGGAGATATCAGCGTTCCCAAGCACGTCAGTCAGGGGGAGGGGACATGACAGCACAAAGACTGACGGTCAAATGCATTTAATTCACCTCTCACACAAGGATGAAGATGCGTATGACAAATTAATATGCAAATTAATGACACAGTTCTGCAAGTTGGTGTGTCTAGTATAAAGCTAAATTTCCTGAATATTTTTTTCTTTTTATGCACTTTTAAATTACATTTTTGGCATATTCTGTCATTAATTAATTACCCACAAGTTGTTACAAATCCATAAGACCTTTGTTCATTTTTGGAACACAAATTAAGATATTATGGATGAAATCTGAGAGCTCTGAGCTTTCTGACCCTGCACAGACTGCAACACAACTGACACATTCAAAGACCAGAAAGACAGTAAGAATATCGTTGAAATAGTCCATGTGACATCAGTGGTTCAACAGTAATATTATGAAGCTACAAGAATACTTTTTGTGAGCAAAAAAATAAATAAATAAATAAAAAAATGACTTTATTCAACAATTTCTTCTCTTGCCTGTGAGTCTTCGATGCACATTCACAAAAAGTATTCTTGTAGCTTCTAAAAATTCTGGCTGAATCACAGAAACAAGGGTTAGAAAGCTCTCAGATTTCATTAAAAATATCTTCATTTGTGTTCTGAAGATGAATGAAGGTCTTACAGGTTTGAAACGAAATGAGAGTGAGTAATTAATGACAGAATTTTCATTTTTGGGTGAACTATCCTTTTAAGAGGGTAAGTCATAGATGTCTGAATAATGATTGATCACCTTAATAACATTGTTAAAAAACAGATTATTTTCTACTTCAGGATTTCACATTTAATTTGATTCCATTTAATTTGTTACTTGGCATTTCTATGCAATTAATTGTGATATTTACTAGCAATTTCTGAGTGGAAATCGTTTTTATACCAAATTGTTTTCTTCGTAGCATCTTGTCTAAAGCTCTGCCTTGCCGTACACACGAACTGTCAGAACAATTATTCCAGCGGTAGCCCATGCGTTTAACGTTTCCTGTCAGCTACACAACCCTCTCTAAATGTGCTCACTTCCCCTCACGAAGGCCAGGTATATGTAGTCTGGTCATTTCTGCTCATGCTGTACCTTTTGAACTTTTAAAACATAAATGCAGCTGTGTTGTAAACAAAGAGACTATTTTTATAAAAAGGTTATTTACCAGACTTTTAGAAATATGCACTGCTTAAGCATGACAATTAACCACACTCAGCCAAGGTTTCTTCACATGCCAACATATCAAATACAACTTTGTATACTCGCATACAGGTTTTCACTCAAATTCTTAGATTATTAATACTCACTTGTGTCCCAGATGTTTCAGGAAGTAGCCGAGAACTTTAAGAGCTTGGACT
This sequence comes from Labeo catla, assembly GCA_012976165.1. Lineage (NCBI taxonomy): Eukaryota > Metazoa > Chordata > Actinopteri > Cypriniformes > Cyprinidae > Labeo > Labeo catla. The sequence continues at coordinate 75,935 of VONZ01000640.1, read as the reverse complement.
CGTATACTCTCGCTTTTGGAGGCCAGGAGCTTGTAGATGACTCTGAAAGTAAATAACGGAAATACAGAAATTGTGGGAAATGTGGTTTCATTTTTGACTAACTGCAGATCTGAATTGTGTGTTTGCACTTGCTGTGCAGTTTGAGAAATACAGACGGTTTTCATGAGTGAGAGGAGTAAATCTGGGGTTGATGTGTTAAAATGATGAATCTGTATCATCTACTCACCCTCATATCATTCCAAACCTGTATGCATTTCCCCCCACAAAATTAGACAATTTGAGAAATTTTGTTAAGCAAATTGTTTCAGGTCCCATTGACTTCCATTGTTTCTGCCACTAAATGAAAAATAAAAAAGGGTAATTGCAACTTTTTCTGCCTTTTTTCACACAATTGCAAGGTTACATCTCATACTTCTGAATTCAGAATTGTGAGGTATAAACTCGCAATTGTGAGCTAGAAAGTCATAATTGTGAGATAAAAACTTTATTTTTATTATGAGTATTATTAGAGTTATTATGCAATTCTGAGAACATATCAGTCTTTTTCCCCCTCAAAATTGGACTTTATAACTCGCAAAAGCGATTTATATCTCACAATTCTGCGAAAAAAGTCAGAATTGCAAGAAAAAAAGTCAGAATAGTGAGAAAAAAAGTAAATTGGGAGATATAAACTCGCAATTGCAAGAAAAAAGTCACAATTCTGACTTTATAACTCGCATTTGCAAGTTTATATCTCACAATTCTGAGGAAAAAATAAGAATTGTGAGGGGGAAAAAATAATTGCAAAATATAAACACAATTGTGAAAAAAAAAGTCAGAATTGTGAGATATAAACTCGAGATATAAACATTCACAAGTTTATATCTCAATTGAGAAAAAAATAAAAATTGCGAGAAAAAAGTCAGAATTGTGAGCTTATATTTCACAATTCTGACTTTTTAACTTGCATTAGCAAGTTTATATCTCACAATTATGAGAAAAATGTTTGTGAGGGAAAAAAAAAAGTCACAATAACCTTTTTTAAAATTATTTTTTATTCAGTGGCGGAAACTGTCATCATTTGCTTTTTCCGAATTTTCATTTAGTATTTGACTACCCCTTCAGCTATGGAAAAATTTTGAGAACAAACGTGATTACACATATGAATCGATTGACAGCCCTAGTCATAAAATATCATCAAGACACCCAGAGGGTGTGAATTCATAAGGAGAGCAGTTCAAACAAGCACTTAAGTTTCTTGCGATGGGTTGTGAGGCGCGAGGGAATGTGATTGATGCAGCTGTGACAGCCCAAATCTATTTCAGTTATGTAACCGGACTATGCAAGAGCCGTTTGTCCCCGAGGCCTCACCGTATTCCATTCCTCTGGTCGAAGGCAGGGATCATGGAGGCGGGGTGCTCAGACATGAGCGCAACCAAGAGCTGCAGCACATCATGGATGTTTTCATCCTACAAGAGAGAAAAATGAACAAACAGGCAGTGAACCACACAACAGTAGACTGTAATGATCCACCAGATACCCTTAAAATGTCTGGGTGTTATATAATGCTGCATTTAACTAGCAGTTTTCAGGATTCATTTGGTGTTTTCAATCAAATGGCAGGAGAGATGGTGCATTACTGCAATTTCATGGGACTCAATCAAAGCATTAACGCAGCTTTCAGGATAATACTAGCGCCTTCCTGATGGACTCAAAAACTTCTGCACTTTTGACACTTCAGGTGAATATTTCAGCCTTCCAGACAGACTAAAGCAGCTTGTTTTTCATAAAGAGCATGGAATAAGGTTTGTTTAATAAAGGCTAAAGAAAATTAGACCACAAGACCTTTGCTCCATTTATTGATCAGTTTTACCTCATGCATGGTTAGCAGGTAGTTTAATATGCTCTGCAACTCATCTTCCTTCACTCCTCGGTCCTAAAAGAAAAAGCAGAGCACACAAAAATGAGATATAAGCAGGCAACATTTAAAATTTTCTAATTAAATAAATTTTGTTTAAATACATTTTAAGTAATGGAAATAAATCAATTATTAAAAAAAACACTTCTATTTAATAATAAAAAAATAATAATAATCTATTTTTTCCCCATTTTAACATTTCCAGATTATATTTGTTATGCTTTGTTGATGCTTGAGTTAAAGGTTTTTAAGGCACCTGATTCAATTTCTTTCTTGCTCTGGACATTGTTGAAAAATCATCTATGAAGTTTTGACTTCTGAGGAAATACTTTGATACTTAATTGAATAAGTTGGGTATTTCAAGGTTGTGAACGAACAGGAAAGCATTTGATGTTGCAGGTAGCTGCTTTACTTTGTGTTCTCGTGAATGAATCTCAATGCTTTGTTTGGTGAAGTGAAGGGCATCTGTGATGGATTGGGGCCACTATCACAAGCTGCTCACAATACTAATAACTGCACGAAAAGCGAGAAAATGTGGAAAGGGGGCAGAATATAATAGGAACAAAACAAAAAGGCAGCGGATAAATGAAAAAAAAAAAACATGCTGCTTGGCAACCACATCATGCTTCTCAAAACAGGACAACAGCCTGTGCAAGTAACACACACACACTGCTTTGTGTTGAGTGATGATCCATAATGCAATTCTATCTGTGTTGGCCCCATCAAGCCGCCTGTATTGTTTTTAAGCAAAGGCAAATAAGCAAATTTCTGCACGACTGCCTTTCAAACCGGATCAAATTTCAGGGAAAAATTAGGATAAATTGTGTTATCTTAACAAATCAGACATGTCTTCTCGCTGTCACTGCTTGGGAACTAATGCATTTTATTCAGGCTTCCCGAATCATTGCAATTACATGTCAAATAAAATCAGTTTTGAAGAAAAGTGTTGATGCACATAAGGCAAAGCAGCAATGACATGAAATATGTTACCACATGTGTAAAAGATGTTTTATTATAATATCTGACTACAAAATATTCATCAGGGATATTAATTTTTCCTTTCTGACATAAACCTTTGATGATTAGCAAGTATGATTAGTAGTAATAGATTAATAATTGCATTCAAATACATTTGAAATCAAATACAATGTGCAATTAACGAGCAGCCGTGTGATATTGCATTTATACAGCAGTTTGATGGTACTAGTAAGTGCATAAAAACAACAACTGAGTGTCCCTCTTTTTCTACTTCCTTCCGCCATGGATTCAAATCTCAAACTGACAGTTTAACAGAATCCAAGCCTCCGTTTCTAATTCGAAAACGTCACTTTAGAACTAGTAACGATGGAATGTTGAGTAGCTTCACTGAAAGCAAACTGTATCACTGTATTATGTAGAGTAGAGTAGTATGAGAGAGAGATGGACTGAGCGAGTGTGATTACCTACATCTGATACCAGCATTCATTCCTCAGCTCAATCTCATATTCAGCATAAAACATTAATTTGAAGCGATATCCGTGTCGTACTATCCTTTCAACTTTTAAGGGAGATTTCCAATGACAGCACTGCTCAGTGCATTTGTTGGCTGTGTTTTACAAGGTGTTGTTGAAAGTATCTTCCTTGTTTACAACCACATTTTAGTCTCTTTCAATATAAAAGTCTTTACTGCTGACTCACTCATAAAAACAGTCTCTTGTCCTCATCTAATGGCAAACACATACACCTTCCCCAATATTAAATACTATTATTAAAAACTACTTTTATTTATATCAAATATTATTTATTGAATAATAATATTTAATAAACAACAAGAGATATCATATAAGTTACATAAAACTTACATAAAATATAATGTGATATTTTGCCCTCAGCCAAAAGTATTTGCATTCGAACAAATAATAAATTAATGAGACCAAAGAGACCAAATTCTAGAAGATCTGAATCTGCTTTTGGCGGGGTAATGAGCATTGAACTGCCACTGGCGCCCTGGAGCTCACATTTCCAAAAAAAAATCTAATTTTCAAATAGATGGTGTCTTTAACAAACTGCATATTTTAGTTCTAAACAAGACTAAAAAAACCTCCATCACGTGACACAAAAAGCGTTATTTATAAAATTATAGCGGATCTGGATGTACGCCATAACATTCGCTGTGGAAAATACTGCAAGCCGAGTGATATAAATGGTGGAATGGTCGGAGTATATATATATATATATATATATATATATATATATATATATATATATATATATATATATATATATATATATATATATATATATATATATATATATACACACACACAAACACACACATAAATACACACTCACATTTAATGATAAAATTAAAAAAAAAAAAAATAAATAAAAAAAATAAATAATACTAATAATTATCTCACCTTGAGAATGAGCTGTTTGAGGAAAAGCAGCATGAACGCCCGCAGGGATATAATCTCCTTCTGAGAGGGCCGTGGACCATCTGTAAGAAAACACAGTGATTTACAACGATTACATTGGTTGCACACATCTAAACTCTTAATAAACACCTGCGTATGGCAATTAAATATACGTGAGATCCTTAATATATGCTATTAATCATCACCAGTGAACTGAAAAATTAACATAATGCCTTATGCCAAATGATTTCTAATTCTACATTTAAGCTAATGTTGGAAAAACACATTTAGGGAGCGGACTTAAAATATATCACTCTCTTTGAATATTGCACAAAACTAACAGCTAAGAATCACAGGTGACTCTGCTATTAATGAACAAACTAAAACTTCAAAAAAAAAAATTCAGAGACAAGGGAAAAGTCAGTACAGCGACACACACAAAACACAAGAAAAACAAAAACAGCACTTAAGACGCAGCTTAGGGAATACAAACCCCTAAACGACACACCAACCCCATTTCCAAACCACACAACCACCCTATTTCTCTCTCTCCTTCAGTTTCTATTTTACAATCCAGCACTATCTTTCTCAAATAGACACACACGCATATTCCTCATCTTTTATTGAATGCACAGTGCCCAGACGCTACAAAGCTGCCATGAAAAATTCACATCACTTTCTGTATGGAAAGCCAAAGTGTGTGATGTAATGAAGCAGGTCAGCGTCCTCCCCATCTCCAGCCATGTTCATCCCCACATCAGGTGTGTGACGCCATCGACCTTGCCCTGCAGTTCAGCAGTCTGTGTGCAGTTACACACACAAACGCTCTGCCGCGTCGACCATTTGTACGCTATAACGTGGTCAAGGTCTATTTGTAGCCAGGTACATCCCTTGACCTTTCCCAGCTGCAATGATTTGGTGCAGTGAGAGAATTGATGACCGGGTGTAGACTGAGAGATCTGGAGGAAGAGATTTGTTTTGGATCAGTGCAGGTGTGTCCCATAGTATTCAGCCTACAGCATCCCAAGCGTCAAAGCAAGGCCAGTTGAGTTGATCAATCAATTCCTGTTATATCACAGATCTGTTGCATATGTAAGAATATAACAAAATATTTGTCAAAATATGACAAAATGCAAATGAATGCTTTGTGAAATGCAACTGGAATTAGATTAATGCTGTTTTTGTCTGCCAAAAGTTTATTAATTTACTTTTCCATATTTTAATCATTTGACTTTTAAAATCCAATTAAGACTGAAACAAAATTAAAAGAAGTCTAAATTAACACTACATTACAGGGAAACAGACACACTCTCTCTACAATGTGACAAACCCATGCAGCATCATGGGAAGGGCAACAGGGTTGCCATGGTGACACGGGCTCTGCATCTAACAGAGATAAGCAGGCACAACTCACAGTGTTATCTGAAGTACACAGGGAGAAGAAGAATGAAACGCAACTACAAGCTTGTCTAAACGGGCCAGTACATCCACTATAGAATATAATGGAGAACATCCAAAAACTGTAGCACATGCAAAGTTTTACCAACCAAGCAGATAAAAAAAAAACATGCACATTCATTTTCAGTTTTTAAATTACATTTGCTCTCACCTTATGTTCACTTAAAGTTTATCTTTAAACATTCTAAATGTAATCTTCTGTAATTTTCAAAATAAATATCCATTTCTCATACTGTACTATACATACAATGCTGTTCAAAAGTTTGGGATCAGTAAGATTCTTAATGTTTTTTAAAGAAGTCTTTCTGCTTATCAAGGCTGTATTTATTCAATCAAAAAACAGTAATATTGTGAAATATTATTGTAATTTTAAATAGTTGTTTTCTATTTTAATGTAGTTTAAAATATAATTTATTTCTATAATGCAAAGCTGAATTCACAGTCCTTCAGAAATCATTTTAATATGCTGATTTATTATCAATGTTCGAAACAACTGTGCTGCTTAATATATTTTTGGAACCTGTGATAACAGCTTTCAGAATCCTGAAAAAAAGTATCTTGTGATGGCTAAATTTAATTGCAGCATTTAGCTGATTTTAGTCTTAGTGTTTTGTTTTTCATTTATGCTGTATCTACAAAACAGCATTCATTTTAATTAGGGATGTAACAATATCAAAATCCCACAATATGATAATATAGTGATATGAAGTCCACGATACAATATTTATTGTGATATTATAAAAAAAAAAAAAAAATGTAATAAAAATTTTTAAAAAAAGTACATTTTAAAGTTAAATTATTCTATCTATATTCTATATGATATACTGTCTCAGTTTAACTTACATTCACACTTGTGTTTTAGGAGACCAAACAAATTATAATATAATAATAATAATAACAACAACAACAATGACAGTAATAGCCATATATTGTAAATCAATTGCACTGCACAATAATGGTATATTATTTTTGCTTTACACTACAGTAGGGAAATTACAATACTTATTTTCCAATTTCTGCATTTTGAATAGGGGTTATACGCAACTAAAGATGATCATAATCACCCTGATAGCACACATACATCACGGAGATGTCTATTTGACGTATGCATTTACATCTGCAAGACGTATTGTTTAGACTGTTTGCTTATCTGCAACACGTCTATAGGACGTTTCCTATCAGATGTCAAATAGACGTCTATTAGATGTCTTTAAGATGTTTATAATTTAGAACGTATGCAAAACTAACATCTTACAGACATCTGTCTAATGTTTATACACAGCAGATGCTTTGCAGATCAAGTGATCTTTAACAGACATCTTGTAGATGTGCATGTGCTATATGGGCAGTGTCCATCACATTTGTAGACTGATATATAGCGAGCTTCGCTTTGAAAAATGCAGCAACAGATTTTGGTTTTTGGTTTTAGTTCGTTTGACAGATACTGTGCCACAGCATAATGGCGCAAAACACTTTAAAGACTCTTTATGTTAGAATACGAAGTTCAAATATGTTTTAAAAACTACACTTTTTGCCTGGAAGACCTATTGTTTCATATCATCATGTGACCATGATAATATCGAGACAGTTTTGCTATCACGATATTGATAATATTGTTACTAATCCCCAATTTTAATATCTACCATTTATTAATTATCAGCAAGAACATAAAAATCTGTATTGGCCAGAAATTTAATATCAATGCATTTTATATATAATAACATTTTATATGATTATTTACCATCATCAGATATCATATCGGCATTATGCTGCTATACATTCTTTAATTAAATGTCACGTGTAAACTAAATAAATACGTTACAGTTAAACAAGGAAATGTGTCAGTCATATGGGGGGCTAATGAACAATGTTTATAAGTGTGTCAGATCATTACTGCTCACTGCCTCGATAAAACACATCAGGCTGTTACAGATGCTAAATACTACAAATCATTTACTTCAGACTTTAAAGCATCACTATACCATCTATCTAAAGCAGTGACTCACCTCTGGGAATGACAGACCAGGATGGAGAAAAGAGAGATGGCAAACAGATGGAAGAACTGACAGATTTTGGACGTGGCATTTGGGAAAACAGCGAGAAGGAAGGAGAAACAAATGAAAGAAGAGCTACAGCGGGCAAAAGAATGAGAAAAGAAGTAAGAGAATGATAAACTAGGAATAAGAGAGGAAACCGGAAAACACTGAAGAGCGAGACAGTGAGAAAGTCATCTTGAGAGGAAACCAGATTTAGAATGAAGATGAGCACCAAGAGAGAACAAAAGTCTGAGGCACAAAAGTGCACAGGATACAAAAATAGACCGTGACAGAGGGAAAAAAAAAAAAAAAAAAGAGTGGGCACTGTTTCAAGCTTCATTCATGCTTAATATTGCTGGCTGTCTTTATGTCAACACACACTCCACCCTACCACCACATACTAGTTATCGTGCATGAGGACTTCTGAACCGCTCAGCTCTTCCCAGAACGTGTTTATTTCCTCTGTGGTATTTTGTTTTGTTAAAAATGACACAGTATGACACAAGGATTTAAAAGATTCCTGTGAGGTGGTAAATTCAGCAACCAGATGTGTTTGAGCACTCACCCAGGCCTTTAGGGGTGATACCGCTACTTTCCAGGGGGTTGCTGGCCCAGTAGTAGTACTTGAGGGTGTGCATGAGCTGCAGGACGGTGCCCACTCGACGGATGGTGCTGTAGATGGTGGCGGTGCCAATGAATTCTGCCGACAGGTACGTGTAGAGGGAAAGCTGAACCTGAGAAATGAAAAACACAAAGTGGATTACATGATTTAAAATGGGCTGAGCATAGTTCAGGTGAAGCATAGCTCTGTTTCTAGATGCTGATTGGCCAAAGCAGAGTTAGTTTACATGTCAAGGAATATAACTTCTTGCAAAAGGGTGATTTTTAATTAACTGCTTAATAAAATAACTTGCATAATAAAACAACATTCTAATCAATATTTAGTCTTTAAAGGAACAGTTCACCCAAAAATGAAAATTACCCCACTGATTTATTCACTCTCAAGCCATCCTAGATGTATATGATTTTCTTCTTTCAGACGAATACAATACAAAGGTTACATTAAAAAAAATGTCCTGGCTCTTCCAAGCTTTATAATGGCAGTGAATGGGTGTTGAGATTTTGTGGTCCAATAAAGTGCATCCATCAATCATAAAAAGTACTCCACATCAGCCAAAGCTAAAGATTATAGTTTTAAATATGGATGATTTTCTTCCAAAACTGCATCAAATCACTTCAGAAGGCCTTTATTAACCCCCCGGAGCCGTGTGGAGTACTTTTTAATGATGGGTGGATGAACTTTATTGGACTTTTTTATTGGAAATCTCAACACCCATTTATTGCCATTATAAAGCATGAAAGAGCCAGGACGTTTTTTTAATATAACTCCAATTGTATTCGTCTGAAAAAAGAAAGTCATATACACCTAGGTTGGCTTGAGTGAGAGTAAATCATGGGGTAATTTTCATTTTTGGGTGAACTATTCCTTTAATATTACAACATTTTTTTATAATTAATATGAATTTTTAAATAAAAATATTAATATATTTAAAGATATATTTACAGCACCTCAAAATGTAATCACGCTGCCATTCAAAGTCTTGGGTTGGTAGGATTTTTAATGTTTTTGAAAGAAGTTATGTTCAACAAGGCTACATTTATTTAAAAAAATACAGTTAAGACAGTTACTTTGGAAGATATTATTACCATTTAAAATAACCATGTTCTATTTAAAATGTAATTTATTTCTGTGATGGCAAAGCTGAATTTTCAGCACCTTCAGCATCACATGATCCTATTGAAATCACTCTGATATGCTGATTTTTTTCCCCATTATTTTAAAAAGTTAAAATATTTGTAACATTATAAATGTCTTTACTGTGACTTTTGATCAGAAGCAACTGACAAACCTTTCAAAAACCAGTAAAAAAAAATATGAATAATACAGCACATCTGAGTTAGATTTTTTTTCCTTTTCATTCCAAGAAAATGTTCCAGTGTTTCTGTGTAAAAAGCCATTCTAATGAAGCCGTCCCTGTGGGACTCTCACACATACACACACACGTGTGTATCCCACATTTGCACACATCCATTTCTTACACTTATCAACATGGACATGCTAATTAGGCTCAGGCTTAATGAGGCTGCTGTGGAAACCAAGTTTTATCAGTGTATTTAATCTCATGTTTGACCCAGCCTGCTGATTCAGGTCAATATCATGGGGACATTTCCCCCCTAACTAAATTACAGCTTCATACGCAAGCAGGTCAAAAGATAAAGCAAGAAAAGCAGGACCTCAAAATGACAAGTTGAATCCACTAGGCTTTTTATATTTTCTAATAAAAATGCCATGTGTCTGCTAAGGTGTTATGAATGTTTTATTTTTAACAAATTCCTTTTTTCCACATCCAGGTAGAACACTGAAAAGTGTGAAATCTGCCTCAATCCGAAAAACCTGATCTATAGCTTGCCTGTTTCTTTCTCGATAGCAGTAATATTTCACATTTCTGCTTCCTGTACTCAAGCCTTCACTTCATCTCTCTCTTTTTCATTCCCTCTGGATGTTTCTTCATTCTCTCTATCATAAAGGGCTGTATTTGCTGCGGGATATTCACTCCTCTGCGTGGACGGGTGATGGAACAAAAGCGGACCATCGCTTCTTCCCGCGGTCATGTTTCCTAGGTCATTATCCAATTATTGAGCCTCCCTTTTGTAGAGGAACAGCGCTTTTTTTCCCCCCAAATTTGTGGTGGATCAAGTGCCTTTAGATGCAAAGCTTAGTCACACACTTCACACCTCGTAAACTTGACGGATAAAAATATCTTGAAGCATATGCTTTGTGCAATCAAGCACACAAGTTTTGCATGCATAATGTAAGCTGACTGCTTGGGTTAGAATATCATTAACACTTATACTTTTATAAAAGGTCCTTTGGTGGCGGTTCCATGGGGGACAGATGGTATCAAGACCATATATTACAATTTTTTATATTGCAGTTTTCACTTGTTAATCTTACTGAAAAAAAAAAATGCAATTCTAATTACACTGCCCTCCAAAAGTTTGGAAACACCTTAGAAAAGTGGGGTTTTGAATCCTTTTTAATTTGTGATAATTTTGCACTGATAAGGGACAACACAAACTATGAAAACATATTTTATTACATAAACAGTTTATACATAGAAAAAAAATTAAATTTTCACCGTTAGCAGCTATTACAGCTCTGCATAATCTGGGCCTAAATTCATTGTATTCTAAACTTAATTGGCAATCAATTGTTGAAGCTATTATGGTGTGCTGACCCAAAAATCTTTTAACAACCTGGGCCAAGTTTAAACCAGTAACCAGGCATCACAGCTGGCAAAGGGGCATGTCTGACTTTGACATGCATATATTGCCATTATTATGTAATCAAAAAGAAAAAAAATTATCGCAGGTCTTCAGTGATAATGTCAACTTACTTTAATGTATTTGCACCAAAAAATGATAAGGATTTATGCTGATATCTTCCAAAACCACACTTTGCCAGGGGTGTAACAACACTGGACAGATGTGAATCGTGACTCTTTTTTTTTTAACCTTTAGCATGTGGGACGAGCTCACCTTAGCCGGTGTATGGATCCAGATGGCAGCATTAAACAAAACGTGATCACACAGCTGCTTCAGTAAAGGAGCTCCGTGAGTCAACCCATCCAGATACTTGGCAAATGACAGAAACTGCTCCAAGACTGCCCTGGTGATGTGCACCCGAGAAGACTAATGGCGAGAGAGAGATAGAGAGACAGGTGTCAAAGTGACAAACAAAGTGAGAAACACAGCACAGAGTGAGACAAACAGTGAGCTTGAGGCTTTTGACACTTTTTATTAACATAAACACTAGATAGGGGACAGAAAATTTTGGTTATGGGAAATGGCCACAAGCTGGATTCAATCCAGCATCTCCTGAATAAATGTTGCAGCTCAGTGTTTCTAGAGCATGTCAAGCCATGGCTCTGATTATCTTAACTATTTCAATTAAGATATTATTGAGGGATGCACTAAAATTTCAGTCACAGAAAATTATCGTCCAAAAATATGAGCCGAAAAACATATGGTGCGCTGCACTGCCCAGCAGTGTCCAGTGCTAGCTGTCATCACTGCATGGTGTGACGGTTTCCCTCAATATTACGCTGTATGAATGTGCTTATATACAGCTTCTGCCTTCTCGTGACGCTATGCCCTGCTCACATGCTTTGATAAAAATAGCTTTGTAGGACTATACATTATTTAGATAATAAAAATCTGTTAAATCTAATTCTGTTACATAGAACTGAATAAAAATAATATATTGATATTTAATATTAATATATTTTCTGTCAAACATTATTGTTTTACTTTTAATAAAAGTGTGGTTATTTTATTGCCTTGTATTTTTTTTATATCATTAATATTACTGAGTTAAATGAAAAAGTCTTACAAAATTATTTTATATTGTTTAATAAAATAATAAATAATTATTAAAAAGCATTTTCAGTTTCAGTTTTCAGCCAAATGCATCCAGAATTTTCCAGCTTCAGTTTTGGCCCAAAATCTTCATTTCGGTGCATCCCCAATATTATTGATTAAAATGATAGTCATCATCAGTGTTGTCAAGTCAGCGGATTTCCTATGGAATTGGGCTGCTTTAACACTGTTGCCGCAAGTTGTTTTTCATCTTCGCAAGTTGAAGCGACCCCAAAAACATGATGTTTATCCCATGGGATGCCAATTTTAACAGGGGAACCCCACCAAAAATTTTTTATTTTACCCCACCAAATGCAATTTGGCTAGTTTTGAGTGCTGTGAAAACCTGGCAACCCTGGTCATCGTCGGCAACCTCAGCTCATGTGAGTCTGACACAATTTTGGCCAAAGACAACTCACAACAAACAGATTTTTATTCATTAAAAAAAACAAACAAACAAAACAAAAACAGTGGATGACTGTCCTACCTTCTCCAGTAAATAGCCAATAACCAGAAAGCCCTTTCCACCCAACATCTGCTCTTGCATGGCTACTGAACTCTTCAACAACTCCACTAGAAAAGCGAGGAGAGTGGCACTACAAGCAGAAAAGAAACAAATACATTTATTTGTGTAGCATTTATGTGAGAAAGGGATACAATGCATTATAGGTTCGAACTTGCATCTCTAACATGAGCAACAAGGCTCAACATATTTGCAGGACATTCACCAACCACTAAACCACAGCTTCAACATTGAAAATATAAAGGTTCTATATAAGGGTTTTAGATCAGTTTTTCAAAGAACCATTTTTTTTTTACTTTGTGTGAAGAACATTTTAAAATCTAAAGAATCATTTACCAAGATTCCATGGATGTTAAAGGTTCTTCATGGAACCATTAATGCCAATAAAGAACCTTTATTTTTAAGATTGCACATTTCTTATGGTAATCAAATGTTTGAGGACACCTCAAGGGCAAGATAATGCATCCCAATGAACAGTATAAAATAAAAAATGTGCAGTATACACACACACACACATAATGATGGTTCCCCTTCCTAGAAGCAATATCATCATTCCAGCAAGCAGGAATTATGTCTTAGCTTCTTAAATGATGTTGTTGAGGCAGTGAGATCGCAGATGAAATCCTCAAAGTGTCACTTTCTCTTTCTAAACTGCCATAAGCCGACGGATGGGCCGGTGACCTCACCCATCTCCCCACAGACAGTAAACCCCAGCGGGGAACATTACCATTGATCGATACCCCACAGATCTCTGCTCCGCTGATTATGCCCGCCAGCTCTCTGCTGATCTCTAATCTACTCGCCATGCCTGCGAGCTCGCCGAGCAGAACCGTGCGATGACCTGAGAAATGAGGGTACGACCGTACCAGCCTCCCTCTTTGAGGGGGTCTCTCTCTCATTCCAAGTGTCTATGTGAACATGAATGGCATGAATCTTTCAAAATCCCACACTCTCTCTGTCATGCTCTATTTCTATCCGAGAATGACAGATTCCATTTATAATTCATGGCAGATGTCCCTGACAGTGACTGACTTGAGTTTTAGTCTACATTATGGCAGCAACTTGTCATTATCAAATACAAAAACCGGAAGCTGCACATTACTGTATCATTTACAATACAAATAATTCCAGTTTTCAAACAGGTTTCTTAAAGTTAAAGACTCCCTAAGTCTTACACTGGTTGGACAAACAGATAGTAGTGACCCAAATTCACGCAAATGGTTAAGCCAATGGTTTATTGATTTATTTACCGTATATTATGCTACTGCCACACAGATCTAATATAAACGTGTGATTTCTTTCCCAGCTGTTTACCTTCACAGACACAACCGACTGTTTTTGTAATTTATGTGTGTTTTTAACATAAACTTGTGTGTATTTGACAGTTTAAGCGCAGTAAGACATGAAAGAGAGCTTAGTTTAGTAGACCTACTTACATGCCGTGTGCTGCGTTCTGTGCGTGTGCTTCCAATGTGTGCACTCAGAAAACCCTATATCAGAAGTTTAAACTAGTATGCTTTAAAATGCATGATTTCAGTGCGATAGACATGATAATCGAAACCAAACAGATGTTTTTTAGCAGAGTATTTGAGGTACGAGCTGTAAAGGCACAGCCCTATTCTGGAAAGGGTGGTGGGGAGCAGCAGATCATTTGCATTTAAAGAGACATGCACAAAAACAGCGTATTTCTGCTTCCAGTCAAAATAGCCATTTTCAAACTGATATTATAAATGATCTGTGGGGTATTTTGAGCTGAAACTTCACAGACACATTCTGGGGACACGTGAGACTTGTATTGCATATTGCAAAAAGAGACATAATAGGTCACCTTTTAAACTGAAGATCTACCCATCCATGGGAGAGTTGAAATTCTAAATTAAGTTCAGTGGATCTGCAGTCTGTATGGTCAATACTCACCAGACGGTCGTCTCCACAGGGCTGTCGTTGGGTTGCCTGTAGTCCAGCTGCGAGAAAAGCGGGAAGAGAACTTGTATTCCTCCAATAGAGTGGATGGCGCTGTGGATGGAGTGAGTGACGATGGCCTTCACATCCTGCATACACATGCAAAAACGCACACTTCCTTATTAGAAAACTTGGTATAAAGCATTTTAGGAAACCTTCATAGAAGGTCATAATGCATTATACAAACAGTACACAATTATAATAAGTTGTATGATGTAAACCCTTCAGCCTCATAATATGTGGTTATATTTTCAGTTAACCATGATATGTCAACGTCATCACCCTTATTATAAAGATAACGTTTGGGGATTTTTAGATAAATTGGCTTATTTTAAGTAGTGAATAAAGAAAGAAATGAAAAAAGGTAAATTCATTTAAATAGGGTAAATATATTTGTGCTCAGCACCATGATTTTCTGCTCAGCAGACTGACAGATACCTGATCTTATAAGATTTCCCTTTACACAGAGCGAAATCGAAAGCGAAAGTGAACAGCGAGCACTCCGATAGCAACTCCTTGATGCTCGAAAATTATATGCAATGTTAAAATGTTTGCGTGAGGAGGTGGCAATGGTCAGAAATTTAGCAGAGCTGGGTTAAGAAAACGCAGGGCTTTAAAACAAAAAGGCACACTATGAATGGCGACTGCAGAAAGCAAAAGCCGAATCCAGGACATTTTTTGGCTATTTAGAAATCTCGGCCGGACGCATTTTTTTTTTAGGTCCAAAAAGAGGACATGTCTGGGTAAAAGAGGAAGTATGGTCACCCTAATTTAATACATATGTGATTAAAGAATTAGTTCACTTCCAGAATAAAAAATTCCTGACAATTTCCATTACTCACCCCCATGTCATCCAAGATGTATGTCTTTCTTTCTTTCTTTCTTCAGTCAAAAAGAAATTAAGGTTTTTGAGAAAAACTTTCTAGGATTTTTCTCCATATAGCAGACTTCAATGGGGATCAGCAGGTTGAAGGTCCAAATTGCAGTTTCAATGCAGCTTCAAAGGGCTCTACATAATCCCATCTGAGGAATAAAGGTCTTATCTAGCAAAACGATCTGTCAGTTAAATAAAAAAAAAAAAAAGTATATATTTTTTTTTTAATCACAAATGGTCATCTTGCACTAGCTCTGTGATGCAGATATGCACCTTCACGCATTACGTAATCACACTGGAAAGGCCACGCATTTTTGGCTTTTCTTCTTTGTACTCTGGTTCAAAATGGTAGGGTAGGGCAAAAAACTCCATCTCATTTTCTTCTCCAACTTCAAAATGGTCAGACATCGTTGTTTTACCTTTTTTTGTAAAGGCCGTGTGACTTTCTTTGCACATTCGTTTTGTAAACACTGTGTTGGTACTTCTGCCTACGTCATAGATGTGTGATTATGTAATGTGTGATTATGTAATGCGTGAGGTAAAAAGTATATAAATTTGCATTTCTTTTATAAAATGACAGATCGTTTCACTAGATAACACCCTTATTCCTCGGCTGGGATCGTGTAGAGCTCTTTGAAGTTGCACTGACACTGCAATCCCTGATCCCCATTGAAGTCCACTATATGGAGAAGAATCCTGGAATGTTTTCCTCAAAAACCTTCATTTCTTTTTGACTGAAGAAAGAAAGACATGAACATCTTGGATGATATGGGAGTGATTAAATTATCAGGAAATTTTTATTCTGGAAGTGAACTAATCCTTTAAAAAGAATATGGTTCTTTCTACAACATAACACACTTTTCACTTCAAAAACAAACAAAGCCTTACAGTAAACTAAACTGAAATGTACATGTTTAAATAAACAATCCAAAACATTTCTTCTCTACATAAATATATATATTTTTTAGTTTTGTAGCCTGTTTTTTTTAGTTTTGTAGCCTGTTTTGTAGCCTCAATACTGAAGAATCAGTAAACAGCAAGAATCAGATAAACATGATATGTATGTGTGCGAGAGCAAGAAAACTGACCTGCAGCATCAGGGCATGTGGCGAATGCACAAATATGGAGGGGTTTTCCCTGGGCGAGGACTCCAGGCACAGCTGTGCGTCGGTGGCTTTAGCGTTGTAGGTGAAGGCAATGCTGCTAGCCAACTTCCCGTCATACAGAACCTGCTTATGGTGCTCGGCCAGGTGGATGTCGCTTTCCGACTTGAACTTAAACGTGCTCTGTGAAGACAGAGAAACACATAAATGAGTAATCCTTCAAATGAAGTTTGAACATTTTGCTTCTTGGCAACGGACTTGTGGAAAGTACCAGGGAGTGGGCCACATCCCAGAGAACTAATAATAATAATAATAATAAAAATAATAATAATAATCAGCTTTAATTATTCAGGCGTAGAGCAGCCCCACTCACAGGCGTACATTATCTTAATAAAGCTCTGGCTGCAGAAGTGTGTCATTTCACTAATGGCTCTAAATGTTAGTGTGAGTATGTGTGGGTAAATGTGCATGTAAATGTGCATGTATCTGCAAAATCTCTCTCACGTAAAGCACTTTGTGCCACTAGTCATCTACTCAGCTGAGGAAGTGAATGAGGGACTTACATAAGATCATGCAGAATTTCCTGACCGTGCATGACAGGATTTTCAACTCGCCATTTGATTTGCTCTTTTCCCAAAAGATATATATATGTGGCTCTGGACCATTAAACCATTAAATTGAGATTTATACATCATCTGAAAGCTGAATAAATAAACTCCACTGATGTATGGTTTCTTAGGATAGGACAATACTTGGCTGAGACACAACTATTTGAAAATCTGGAATCTGAGGGTGCAAAAAAAAAAAATCTAAATATTGAGAAAATCACCTTTAAGGTTGTCCAAATTTAGTTCTTAGCAATGCATATTACTAATCAAAAAGAAGTTTTAATATATTTGTGGTAGGAAATTTACATGATCGTTACTTAACGTCCCAATGATTATTTGCATAAAAGAAAAATCGATGATTTTGACCCATACAATGTATTGTTGGCTATTGCTACAAATATTACGCACTACTTAAGACTGGTTTTGTGAGATTTAAAGAGATATAACATCAAAATTGACCCCATTTGCTTCCATACTAATCAAATCCCAATGTATAAAATCCCTTCCTATCCCAACATTCTATTTTATTTTGCCTTAATGACCTGAATGTAATATTTTAAGGAAAACCATAATATATAGTTATACAGGACTGCATATTAAGCTTAATATATTGGTATAATCAAAACCTTCAACATCTAATTGCCTCATGAGTCTACAGCAGCACTTCTGAACAGAATGGACAGACGCATTAGTAATGAGAGCAGCATAAACACAGTCACACACACAGAGCAATTCTTTAAAAAAACAGTACGATGCAAATAAGCCCTTGCACTGGCACTGTGATTCGCTGCAGTTTCCTTAGGACAGCTGCCAATGTGTCCACTTAGCAACACACTGACTGGCACTGAACGCAGCATCAAAACTTATCTAGCAGACTCTATTCACACA
Organism: Labeo catla; assembly: GCA_012976165.1. Lineage (NCBI taxonomy): Eukaryota > Metazoa > Chordata > Actinopteri > Cypriniformes > Cyprinidae > Labeo > Labeo catla. The sequence goes on along the minus strand of VONZ01000640.1, from coordinate 57,711 downwards.
ACCTGCCTCACACCAGACCAAAATACACACATACACGCACTACTAACATAACTAGCTCTCGAAATAGGAATACATCCCAGCCTTCTAATATTTATGAACAATATTAAAAACAGCACGAGAAGGTTTTTCATGCAGAGCCTAAGAGTTAAAGCACAGCATGCTATGAGCACACTAATTAAAGCATCCAAAATATATATAAATATGAAACAACAATTCTGAAATCTAAAATTTATCTAAAAGAAATATATGAAACGAATGTAAATAATAACTATACAAATAAATAACTATACAAATAATAATAAAACTATAAAACATATTATAATAAATCTATAATAAACTATATTAATGGTAATTAATAATAATAACAACAACAACTATTGACATTTATGCATTTATCAGCATTTTTCATCCAAAGCAACTTACAAAAGAAGAACAAAAGTAATTTGTCAAAGAGCCAAGAATATTCGTAATATAAAATGCTAGGTTATCAGACAACTAGATTAGGACATCTAGAATAAATGAATAATTCTGAAATATGAAAGTAAATAACAACAATATAAACTACACAAATAATATACAAATAATAATAAAACTATAACAGAACTCTACAAACAAGTAAACAAATGAATCAATTTGAAATATAAAGTAAATAAAGTAAATACTATACGCAAAAAAACAACTATATAAGCTACGCAATTATTAATAAAACTATAAAAAAACTACAAACAAGCAAACAAACAAATAAATTTGAAATATAAAAGTAAATATATAAAGTAAATACTATAAGTAAATAATAACTTACATAAACTATACAATTAATAATAAAGCTATAATAAAACATTACAAACAATCAAACATATAAATACATTTTAATTATAAAAGTAAATAAAATAAATGCGATAAGTACATAATAACAACTATATAAATTATACAATTAATAAAACTATAATAAAACTTTACAAACAAACAAATAAAAACATTTGAAATTCAAAAGTAAATACTATAAGTAAATAACTATATACACTGTATAATTAATAATAAAACTGTAATAACACTTTACAAACAAGCAAACACAAATAATTTGAAATATAAAAGTAAATAATAAAAACAATTATATAAAGTATACAATTAATAAAAAAACTATAATAAACCTTTACAAACAAACAAATAAATACATTTGAAATATAAAAGTAAATAATAAAGTAAATACTATAAGTAAATAACAATAGCAATTATATAATAAAGTAAATACTATAAGTAAATACAATTACCATACCATACAATTACTAATAAAAAAAACTATAATAGAACTTTCCAAACAAACAAATAAATAAATTTGAAATATAAAAACACATAAAGTAAATACTATAAGTAAATAATAATAACAGCAACTATATAAACTATACAATTAATAATAAAACTATAATAGAAGTTTACAAACAAACAAATAAATAAATCTGAAATATAAAAGTACATAAAGCAAATACTATAAGTAAATAATAACAACAATATATAAACTATACAATTAACAATAAAACAATAATAAAAGTCTACAAACAAACAAATAAATAAATGTTTTATAAAGTTTAATGAAAATATACTAACATTCTTCTTCTCAAATACAATTTTCTTCACTAATGATGAAAACAAGGCCATGTAAGAGTGAAAAATATTAACCAATAATCAATATATATATCAATATATATTTATCGGTTATAGTAAAAACTAATAAATAACATCGAAAGCACAGCATGTCAGCACACTAATTAAAGCATCAAAACTACAAATACAATCTAAATATAAAACAAAGAAATTCTCAAATCTACAACATATCTAAAATAAATATACCTAAAGTATAAAAACTAACAAACAGTATATAAATACACAGTAGTTAACTGTCTATTTGACTAGTCGGTTGTTTTATGACCATCATATCCGCATCACGAATCATCTCTATTATTAACCACTTCTCCCAGAGAACATCGCAAAAAGGAGGTTTTGTCAGATTGATCTAACTTCTACAGACATATTGCATCAAATCCATATCAAAAATGCAGCTACTATAGGTTACCATCACAAACACTACACAAAAAGAGAAAGATGGAAAGAGAAAGAGAGCATTAATATGCTCACACGCTCAGTCGGCATGAGCACAACATGTAATCCGGCTCAGTGTTCCAGCACGTTCACATGGCATTCATCTTCTCCATCACGGAGGGCACAGGAGCACCGGCAAACTCAAGCAGCTGTCTGGGAAACGGGTCACTGCTTCGACACACCCTGTGGCTGATGGCCCACGCTGCAAAGCTAGCACACTTTTGCCTTGCTGTCTCTCTCTCTTTTGCTCCTCGCAGTCCCACGAGGGGACAGCTGCACCAGCGGCAGTGACAGAGACTAACAGCACTGGAATTAAGCAGAGCTTTCATACACTCTGATGAACTATATAACTTATGAACACACACACAAAGTCGCCGGTCCAGACGGCTCTCTTTGCGACAATGCCAAGTGCCCCATACCTCACATGCTAATTACCACGGCAACGCACAGCCAGAGAGCAGCTTGTTGGCTGTCACATGCTGACCAGACATCTGGACTTCCTCTGGTAAAGGGACCACATCAACTGGCTGCAGCAGCAACACACACTCACACCCAGACTTTCACAAACTGACAGATAAGGACAGCGACAGACACACATACTGGCTTTAAATTATCTTACATACATGTAATAATCCGCTACATATGACTTGGCATGGCACACTGTTATTCTATTTATACTAGTTTTGCATTATGCAGTATGTGTACTATGCATTTTATGTATGCATGAATACATAAATGCCTTGCTGCATTTGCAAAAATATGCAATATACATGCAGTAAACAGAGAATACTCTATACTAAATCCCAGAATGCAATACACTGTGCTTCACTTGACCTTTATTTCAAGTATGACAAATCAATCATTTCTACCATCCCTTTCTATCCCAAAAGTTGACATTTTCACATAAAATTAAATTGACAATGCAAGATTGTTTTTCAACAGATGGTGTTTGTTCCATCATGCAATCCACTGATGTCATGTGACAACAGTGTTGCATACTACTACTTGAAATTTCACCTTAATGCATACTATTTCATTTACAAGAGGTTTAAAGGGGTCATCAGATGCCCATTTTCCACAAGTTGATATGATTCTTTATGGTCTTAATGAAAAGTCTATAATATACTTTGGTTAAAAATTCTCAATGGTAATGTAAAACAACACACTTTTTATCTTGCCAAAATCAGCTCTGCAAAAATCATCCTGTTCTAGTCGAGGTTGCTTTAAATGTTAACGAGCTCTGCTCACTCTGCTCGCTCTGCCCCTCTCTTCTCTCTGTGGAGTGACGAGCCGTTTACTTTAGCCGCATAACGTGCTAACTAGGAAAGGCGATCGCAACGATTCATAAAAAACCCTTATACTCACTTCTGCTGTAAGTGAAGCTGGATCACGAATGATTCGCGCAAACATAGACCGATATATGTAGATCAGGAGGCGCATTTCATTCACAAACAAACGTTATCCACATATGCATCTTCAGCGGCTCAGATGTCGGGAGTAAATGACGACCACTATGTTCATTATTACATCCAGCAAAACAACACCTCAATCGCTCAATCTGAGATATTCTTGTCTAACTTACATCCCTGCTCTGGCATCGAAACAATGGAGGTCGGACTGTTACAGCTGATTTAGGCAGGTCTGAGGTAAGTCGCTCATGTCAATCAACTATCATGGGAGCGGCCGATAGGCATCTGAGAACGGCTTGATTTGAAAAAGGGGATATTATTTTTACAGATTAATTAAAAACCACTGCATGGATTTTTATCATTATAGGGTAGTTGTGTACATACACTGCCAACACGCATTAATGTTCAAACAACATGTAAAAGTGAACTTTGCATCCGATGACCCCTTTAAATGAACATGCAATGATGTCATGTGACAGAAACATTGCATATTTTTTCCAGTATCTGCAACCTTTATTGCTTTCAATTCTTTTTTTTTTTTTTTTCAAGAAATTAATACTTTCATTCAGCAAGGATGCATTAAATTGATCCGAAGTGACAGTGAAGAGATTTATAAGCTCCAAATCAGTATATTAGAATGATTACTGAAGGATGCAGATTAAGGCACGTTTTTCACTTAACCAGCACAGGGAAGAATACTATGAAGTCACTTATATTTATATTCACTGAAACAACAATGTTTTTCTTTTTTTAAGATTTATCAAATATGAGTTAATAACAGTATTAAACAAAACAAAATATTTCTCTTAAAAAAATGTACATGTATGAAATACACTACCAGTCAAAAGTTTTTGAACAGTACGATTGTTTTTTTTTTTGTTTTTTTTAAGAAAGCCTGGATTTATTTGATTCAAAATACAGAAAAATAGTACAATTCTGAAATGTTTTTACTATTTAAAATAACTGTTTTCTATTTGAATATATTTTAAAATGTTATTTATTCCTGTGATTTTCAAAGCTGAATATTTAGCATCATTACTTCAGTCACACGATCCTTCAGAAATCATTCTAATATTCTGATTTGCTGCTCAAAGGTTGTTTTTTTACCAGAGGGTGTTTGTTCTATAATGCAATCTACTGAGGTCTTGAGACAACAGTGTTGCATACTACTACTAGAAACTTCACCTTTGCATAATAAAGGTTTAAATGAAAATGCAATGATGTCATGTGGCAGTAATATTGCATATTTTTCCAGTATATGCAACATTTATTGCTTTCAATTCATTTTTTTCAAGAAATTAATACTTTCATTCAGCAAGGATGCATTAAATTGATCCGAAGTGACAGTAAACACATTTATAAGCTCCAAATCAGCACATTAGAATTATTTCTGAAGGATCATGTGACACTAATGATGCTGAAAATTCAGCTTTGCATCCAAGAAATAAATTACGTTTGAAAATATGCTGAAATAGAACACAATTATTTTAAATTTTACAATTTTAATCAAATTAATGCAGCCTAGGTGAGCATAATAATGTTTTTTCTTTCAAAAAAGTGGTTTTTGTACCACTTGTTAATGAGGGCTTGTGTTGGCTAATTGTGAATCACATGACTTCATTTGCATGAGGAACGGCTGATGCTGCACAGACGTAAGGTAACTAGCTAGTTGACTAGTAAAATAAAGCAGCGGCTATACAAGACCTGTTATAGATGTTTGCATTAAAAATCTACATTAAGTTTAATATCAATAATGTAAAACATTCACTGCATACATCAGGTCTCTGTTTGAAGGCATCTTCATGACAGAGCATCAGAGCGTCAAACACACACAGCCCATGAATAATCCACACTCTCTGCTCTCTTGATTTTTTCTTCTATGGTTGGAGTGAGCTGCAATCAGGCGCCTAGGAACTTTTAGCCACGTGGGTACAAGGATTAATAATTAAAAATCCCTCAATAATCCAGATGCAGTTAACTCTCTGTGCCAAGAGAGAGAAACAGAGGGGGAGAGTATGACATGCTTTCATTTTTAATTCTCAGATTTAATGAAGAGACTTTCTGTCTCTGTTATCCTGGTTTAACTTGACACTAAACACTGCCTAATGAACTCAGCCTGGTTACATGTAACAGGTTTATAATCTTTAATCACAATCACAACCTGTCCCTGTAATCACAATCAGGGCTGTAAGGCTGCATGTCTGGATGATAATTATTTAAAATTCTCTAAATATTTAGCAGTTTTTTTTAAACTAATTACATTTTTGTTATGATGATGATATTCAATATATTTTTATACATTTTAAACAACCATTGTAGCCAATTAAATTCACATTTTAATGCAAGAACTACAGTAAAATATATGTTTAAGTATTTTTTAAAGATTAAGGCACATTTTCCACTTAACCAGCACAGGAAAGAATAATATGTGGTCACTTTTATTTATTCATTTAAATAACAAATAACAATAATGTTATTAATATTTTTTTTTAATCTTAATAAGATTAATGAAATATGAAACAAAAATTAATAAACAAAATATTTCTCTTAAAATATGTATTAAATACACTACCAGTCAACATTTTGTGAACAGTAAGATTTTTTTTTTTTTAAGAATTCTCTTCTGCTCGTCCAAACCTGCTTGTTATTTTTTAACATATTTGAACTATTTAAAATGACAGTATTTTTGTAATATATTTTAAAACGTAATTTATTCAATGCTGAATTTCATTACTCCAGTCACATGAAACTTCAGAAATCATTCTAATATTCTGATTTATTTTATTAATTAATATTTTTAATTAATTATTATTTTTATTAATTATTTTTATTCGTTAATATTAATGTTTTCTTTTTTATTTTATTAATTTTATTATTATTATTATTATGTTGAAAACAGCCGAGTATAATTTTTTCAGGTTTCTTTGGTGAATAGAAAGTTCAGAAGAACAGAATTGATCTGAAATAGAAATATTTTGTAATATTACAAATGTCTTGATCATCAATTTTAAGCATACTCGCTAAATAAAAGTATTAATTTCTATAAATTCTTTTCCAAATAAATAAATAAATAAATAAATAAAAAATAAAAATTGTACTGACTCCAAGCTTTTGAATGGTATAGTGTGTAATGTTACAAATCTTTTTATTTCAGACAAATTCTGATCTTTGGATCTTTCTATTCATCAAAGAATCTTAAATAAAATGTAATAAAATGTACTCAACTGTTTTAAATAATAATAATAATAATAATAAGTGTTTCTTTATTAGCATATTAGAATGATTTCTGTGACACTGAAGATTGGAGTAATGATGCTAAAAATCTGATCACAGAAATAAATTACATTTTAAAATAAAAAGCAGTTATTTTAAACAAAAATATTTCACAATATTACTGCTTTTGCTGTATTTTTAAACAAATAAATTCAGGCTTGGTGAACAGAAGATGATTCTTTAAAAAAAATATTTTGACTGGTAGTGTATATTACACAGGGATTTTTTTGTGCACTTTTGAAGTTTTGTATTGATTCAATATATTTGACTTTTTGAACTGATTCATGAAAATGAATAAATTTTTTTAATCACTTTCATTTATATGGACCAATATAACAATAAACAACAATAATTCCCTACACTTTATTATTGTTTACCTAATTTTATTTATTAATTTAAAAAAGAAAAAGAAATCAAATAAATATTACTAAGCAAACTTAAAAATAATTGTTTTTTATTAAAATACTAAAATGTACTATTTAGATAAAAATGGTCACAAAGGGACTTGAGTGTACATTTTTGAGTGAGAATTTAAATGAAGTTTAAAACTGTTTTAAGAAATGCATCAAACAGAACAACACATTTTCTGCTACTAAAGTTTAAAGCAGAGTGGCTATAAAAACATTTGATTAAAACAAATATTGTGAAATAAGTCTAATGACTAGTCTTTACAAAACTTTATATTAAAATATTTATATTAAACTTTATATTAAATTATTAAACTTTACCAAATAAAAGCACATTTATATATGTGATATATATCATGCTGCTTAATCTTCAATCAACAGCAAAATCATGGTAAATACATTGTGAATATTAGACTCATCGTCTAGTCTTATAAAGCAGCAGCCTAAACAAGCTGTGCTTTGCCTGATGCAAAAAAACAACGCAGAGAGCTGAGAGATGTGGTTAATCACCTGTCCATTTAGCCGTAATGTTCAACAACATCATCCGACTCAAGTAAACAAAAGCGGCTTATAATCGTCAGATCATCTGACCCCGGTAAACAAGCCCTCTCAGCACGGTTCCCACAAGCTTAGCTTAAATTAGGGAGCCTCGCGCTTGGCTGGAGAGAAAAATTCAGCGGGTTATTATTTTTAGTTAAGGGAGAAAAATCAAACTTGACGGCTTTTATTTCCCCTCCACGCTCTTCTCTGAAAAATCTATTAATTGGTCAACCAGAGAGACCAGACAGGGATTAACATCACTCATCTATCCTCTCCTCTTTGTTTCTATGCTGAGATTTTTTAAGGGTTCATCTATGTCGAGTGCTGCTTTGGCATAAACACTTCAGTCCATAAAGCAGAAGCAGCAATCAGCTCCCACATGCGTACAGACCCGCGAGACGGGCCTGTCTGAGAGGTGAGAGTCCGGTTAATGAACGGGAAAGAGAGAAGAGAGAGGAACATCAGGTGTTATTAACAGATCTGTCAGGGAAATGCAGAGCCGGCGTAATGAGAAAGTACTTTAGCACAGCCCATGTTTCAGGAAGCGTTGTCTCAGTCTTAGACACGGACCGCCCAGTGTCCGTTCACTGAACTACTCACAGAAAACTGGAAAGGAACACAAGAGTCAGGATGTACAGCGTTTTATCAGTGCACCTGGAAGCTAAAAACACATTCGCTTTCTAGTAGGCTTTTCTAAAAGTTTAGCGACAAATAACACTCATAAATCGATTCCTCGATTCAATTCTTACGTGATACTTTATTTTAAAAAACGCTTGATTGCATTTTGCAATGAGTAACTGGCAAAATACCGTAAGTGGCACATTCCACAGTCCATTTTACAAGGCTGCATGATATATTTAACCCATTTAAAAATAACAATAAAGCATAATACTACTGTGAATTCACAAACAGTACGATTCAATTAAATAAATATATGTTTGTTCACAGTAAATGCTGCTCCACACAAACTGTTATCATTTACATGTGTGGAGCATTTCAAACTCCATCTCTGCATATTGCTGTGAGTTTGGGTTTATTATAATGTTCATCTGGAAACGCAACATCCACAATTTAATTCGATTTGTAAGGTAAATCATTTATACACCCACGCAAACATAGGAAAATACATCAGTATCTTTCTCAATATGCTAACTGTTCATCATGATTTCAAAAAAAAAAAAGTTTAAACCATCACTCTGAGTTGACACGCTTTAATGTCTACGTATTCAAGAAAATACGGTGACCGTAGCATTTCTGCCATAAAGAAATGGCCACATTTTAAAGATTACGTGGACATTTGAATTAAATGTTGTTTAGTCAATATTAAACAAGGATTAGATGCGCACAGTGTTGGGAAGGTTACTTTGGAAAAGTAATAGGAAACAAATTACAGGTTACCCAATTTAAAATGTAATAAGTAGTGTAACTTTTTAATTACTTTATTAAAGCAAAGTAACTTTTGATTACTTTTTGATTACTTCTCTAAATTTCTAATATTTTCAACTGTTAATCATTTTGAAACATTTAAACCAGGCAGAGTTAACCTTACAGTAGCACTCAACACTGATTACTGTCAGACTTTCAAAATCCTTCATCACTTGAATTAAGATTATAATAAGTAAGGGATAATATACATCTTTAATTTGCAGTAACAACTGGCTGCATGAACATTATCCCACTTATTATACAGCTGATTGCCACAAAAGTAAATAATTAAACACGAAACACTGATCTGAGTTGAAATATTTGGATGCAAAGCTTCCATGAAGAAATCAGTTGCTAGCAAGTGGCAAGTTCAAACTAGACAGACATTTAAGGGATACAGTGCAGTCATACCACTTTTATTACACAACATTTCACCACATAAATAATTAAGTACTAGTACTTACAGTACTAGTTTGTTAGTTATCTTATAATCCATTACAGTGTACAAAACAAAATGGCAGCATCTGCGTTTGTATGAAAAAAGAGAGCGAGTTCATGATACCAGGATGACAGAATTAAGAAATTGTACACATAATATTCAATTGAGTTTTAATATTTTATTAGCTAACCAAACGCAAAGCTTCCACCAAGAAAAACTATCAAGTGTATAGTGCCGACTTAAGTTACCCAAATGAGCCTGTGTTATTAGCGTTTACCAGTTGTTATCAGTGAATAACATACTTTGGAATGTCATGACTGACCAATCAGAATCAAGCATTCCACAGAGCCGTGTAATAATTTAACTTAAAGCACAGCCACCACAAATTTAGACTTAACACCTCTTATTTACTTTGTGATAATTTTGAGGTTAAATACAGATTTAAAATCATAACAAGAAATAGTTTAATAGCTATGATACTGGTTTTGAAATCAAATGTTTGCATAGTTATGACAGGAAAAACTGGCATCTAACTTGGAAAAAAACCCACTTCATCTTAAAAAATAAAGCATATGCATAAACCCAAATAGGAAATAAAACAGTTATCTAATAAACATGTGTCCTATTCTGTGTCCTAAACTCCTTGCTGTCTCCTTTTAGAGCAGTCAGTGCAATTTATGAAAGATGTCAATTAAATCTGCATGTGGGGTGTGTGTGGAAAAAACTCAGATGTAACCCCCTTTGTAATCATTAACATTTTCAAAAGTAACTGTAATTTAATTGAAAAAAAATTCTCAGTAACTGTAACTAATTAGAATTACATTTATTTTGTAATTAAATTATGTAATTCCATTACATGTAACTAGTTACTCCCCAACACTGGATGCGCAGGAGTGTAAAAACAATTGTCAGGCTTGTTTGTTGTTTGTGCCCTCTGAGGTCATTTGTTTTGGTCATTTATAATGCGTAATGTATGTTAGCTCTATTGTTTATAGTACATTATGTATTTTAACAGTTTTGTTCAATTAAACCATATGATTACTTGCTTTGATACTTTATTTGAAATAATTATTATTACCTTGTTGCTATTATATATGTACTTATGTTTATTTGTATTACCACTTTTTTTTTATTTCATTAATCGATTGTCAGAATAATTGATCGATTACGTAATTACCAAAATAATCATTAGTGACATCCCTAATACATAATGTACATAAGTTATGATTATATTGTTTCAATAAAACCATATGATTACTTGCTTTTGATACTTTATTTGAGATAACAATTATTAACTCATTGGTATTATATGTATTTAAAGTCACTTTTAAGGCTATTGTTTGCTTAGGTCTATTTTTATTACCACCAAAAAAATAGTACTTGTACTTCAGAGTACTTGATTAATCGTCAAAATAATCGACTGAATACTCGATTACCAAAATAATCGTTAGTGACTGCGTTAGTGCCCTACTCACAAAGAGTAATTTCTAGTCAAAGAAATAAAAATATGTATAACTAGAAAAACTTTGATGAGATGTTCATGATTTTTTACATGACCTTTGAAAATTACACAAATTTCCAAGATTTGTTTCATTTTTGTTTTCTTTGTGCACAAAAAGTATTCTCATATCTTCAAAACATTACGGTTGAACCACTGATGTGACATGGACTATTTTAACAATATCCTTACTACCTTTCTGGGCCTTGAACGAGTCAGTTGCGCTGCTGTCTATGCAGGGTCAGAAAGCTCTTGGATTTCATCAAAAATACTTTCATTTGTGTTGGTCTTACAGGTTTGGAACGACATGAAGGTGGGAAATTTTCATTTTTGGGTAAACTATCCCTTTAAGAGGTTTAATTTTAGTACATTCACTACTGTAGAAAATAAGTGCCTGTGTAGACGGAAGACAGTGAGGAGGAGAGCTTTTATTTTACATCGCCTGTCAGTTTCAGAACTAATCCATCTGAATGTTCTCAGCACAGAGTGTAATTACGGCCCTAAGTATCCAGTCAAACGCAAAACGGCAACTTTGTACTTCAACAGTCGAGCAGCAAAGGTGGAGAAGTATCCCACGGGTGCACAGCACCATACCTGTACAACTAATGACCATTCAGACTCTCTCAAAAGTGATCTAAGGGTTTATACCTTATACCCAGGCCCGAGCTGATGAATGGCGAAGATCTGTGCGGGGTTCAGAGCCTCACTGAAGACGTAGACGGCTCCGAGCTGCCCACAGAACACCCGGTTAGCATCCGCAGTCTCTGAAGAGCCCAGGAAACATTTATCATAACTCTGCAGGAAGAAAGAGAAGAAGAGGAGATAATCAAGATAAAGGAAAAAAAGAAGAAAGATACCAAAAGTGGAGCTTTTTATCAGTCCAGTGGCTTGAGAGTTTTCTCAAAAAGCCCTCTGGAGATGTTTACTTGATATCTTCTGGTCATCTTGTTCTTAATTACTTTAGCTAGTCTATACACATTGTACTATATAGGTTTGCCTAAGGGAAAAAGGATATGGCTAATCTATATCGCTTTGATCCACAGAGACAAGTCCTTATCTAATCGCCCATCATTTGGACCCTACAGGTGTAATATTTTTTCGAAGTTGAAGGGAAAAAAGTTGCCGAAGTTGATTTTGGCAACGCTGGGATGTTCATGCGTTTCTTGAGGCTGTGTATGAAAAAAAATGAGAATTTAAAGCACTGGAAAGGTGAGAAAGCCGCTAGCAGCACAAACACTTACATCATTGGTGTTGACGTGCCATGCCATGTCGCCGTAGGAAACCAGCTGGCCGTTGACATAGCAACGGATCTCACTATTCCTCCAACGGTTGTAGATGTGGACTATGCTGATCATGTACCACTGTAGAAGAGGACAGGAAGTAGAAATGAGTATTCAATATTCACACAACTCACTCAACCAAGCATATGTAAAAGTCGTAAAGGTACAGTAGCAAACACATTTGCCTTTATGGAAGCCAATTTACACCACAGAATAATAATAATATATATATAAAAAAAACTGTAATTGTGACTTTTTAATCTCACTATTCTGGCTTTATTTCTCACAGTTCCGAGTTTATATCTCACACTTTTAGCTTTATTTCTCAACTCTGAGTTTATATCTTACAATTCTGACTTTATTTCTCACAATTCTGATTTTATATCTCACAATTTTGGCTTTCTTTCTCACAATTCTGTGTTTATATCCGACCATTCTGGCTTTATTTTTCACAATTTTAAATTTATATCTCACAATTTTGGCTTTATTTCTCACAATTCTGAGTTTATCTCTCACAATTCTGGTTTTATTTCTCACAATTCTGTGTTTATCCGACCATTCTGGCTTTATTTGTCATAGTTTTCACAATTCTGGCTTTTTTTCTCACAATTCTGAGTTTATCTCTCAGAATTCTGGCTTTATTTCTCATAATTTTCACAATTCTTGCTTTATTTCTCAGAATTCTGAATTTAAATCTCACTATTCTGACTTAATTTGTCACAATTCCAAGTTTATACCTTATAATTATCTTTATTTCTCAATTTTCATAATTCTGACTTTATTTGTCACAATTCTGAATTTACATCTCACTATTCTGACTTTATTTTTCACAATTCTGAGTTTCTCTCTCATAATTCTGGCTTTATTTTCTACAAACCCAGAAATGTGAAAGATAAACTCTGAATTGTGAAAACTAAAGCCAGTTGTGTTATTTCTCACAATTCTGACTTTATTTTCTCACAATTTTGAGTGTATATCTTACAATTCTGACTTTATTTCTTATAATTCCAGGTTTATAGCTCACAATCCGGACTTTATTTTCTCACAAGTCTGAGTTTATCTCACAATTCTGACTTTATTTCTTACAATTCTGAGTTTATATCTCTCAATTCTGGCTTTACTGCTCACAATTCTGAGTTCGTATCTCACAATTCTCAGTTTATATCTCACATTTCTGACTTTATATCTCAGGTGTTTACATCTCACAATTCTGAATTTGTATCTCACAATTCTGACATTATTTCTCATAATTCTGATTTGGACATTTTTCTTAAAATTGCATATTTCCGTTTCAATAGCATTGTGGTTAGTGTGCCGACACATACAGCGCAACTGTGCTCATGGCGACCCGAGTTCGATTCCCGTCTCGAGGTCCTTTGCCGATCCCGCTCCCCTCTCTCTACCTAAAACTTTCCTGTCATCTCTCCACTGTCAAAATTGAATAATAAAGTAACAAAGGCACAAAAATAAAACTTTTTTTTTTTTTTTTAATATTTCTAGCACACAATTCTGACTGTATTTCTTGTAGTTCATATCTTGTATATTTAAGTTAACATCTTGCAATTCAGATTTTTTTTCTCAGAATTGCACAATTATAGCACATAGTTCTCAGTTATGAGCTTTTTGAGGTACAAATTATGAGTTAACATCTTAATTTGGACATTATTTCTCATAATCACAAGTTTATATCTTGCAATGTAGACTTTTTGTCAGCACTGCAAATTAAGAGCACACAGATCTTATGTTATTTCTCATAATTTGGACATTTTTACTCTGACGTTCATGGATACAAGGGTCAATATGCATCATGAAAAACTTCTGCTTTGGTACATTTCATTTTGTATGCACATAAATAGGCAAAACCATGCATTTCATGATCCAGACCGACCATTTAATCCAAAAAAAATTATGCAGGCCACTAGGTTTGGATTGGTTATCAGGTGCACTGGGAGAAATTCCATTGGCATAGCAACTCATTTGGTCTTTTACCCCACTTATTTTCATCTATTTATTATTATATTATAGCCTGCCCAATGCAACTGAGTGATTTCTAAATTCGGCATTCAATATTAAATTGATAAATTATTCACTAGTCTTGACTTGACAGCATTTATTACCACAAAATTAAATTATTTGTAAAAACAAGCAAATTCAATACAAAGCACTTTAACAAAAGAAAATCCCTCAGTAATGTCTTGTCCCATTGACGTCCACTGCATTATAGTTAACACAACAAGACAAAGGAATTTATTTTCTGTGGTAACTAATGGCATGCTACATATACAGCTTAAATAATACTAAACCAATCTTTCAAGCTTTGGACGAAGAAAATTTGCCGGAAATGACCCGACCTCAAAATTAAAATGGTTCAATTTTTAGATCAAGCACATAAAACATCATCTCATTACATGCTTCTAAACCGAGAGCTAAATATACTGAAACAGACTCATTCTGTTTGATGGCAGCAATGCTAAAAGCTGTTCTGGCATATGAATTAAAGATCAGAGCCCTGACGTTTGAAAGCGCTCCAGTGAGAAATACAACAACACGGATCACGTAAAAATGTCAACCGTGTCTCCGAAATTTAAACAAATAACCAAACTCTTGTAGGGTGGAGCCTATACGGATGAGCTCTGGAAATTAGTGTGGCCCGTCAGAAATTGGGAGATTTAGGGAGAACTTTCTCAAAAGATCTAATTTCCCAAATATCCTCTCCACCTTCCTAGCATCTTATTAAAACGTAAGGCGATATTAGCTGGGGTGACAGCGGGGGAAAAAGGATAAGCCAAAATCTGCTAGACCCAAAATCCATCCCGTAGCCGAGATTTCATAGCTTTTAATGCCAGTTAAGATTTTACATAAATGCAAGAAAGGGTCATCTTCGTCTAGACGGGGCTTTGGATTTCCCAAAAACGCCATTTGAAACACAGCCCTAGAGGAATCCTCCATTCCTGAACTTTTCTTCTGAGCTGCTGGTCTCCATTGACCAATAACAATTACACCATTTAAGTTCTGGATGGATCTTTTAGCTCAGTTCAATTCAATTACATTTCTTTTTGTTCACATCTCCAATCCTCCCTGATCCCCTGTTTTGGCTCTTTTCTTTCCCTCTTTAATATCTATGTTAGTTTAATATAAATCTAAGAGTCACTAACAAAGTGCTTGATTAAAATCCAGCCCTTTTGTCCCACCACACACTGTTTCAAAAGCAGAACAAAGAGCTGACTAATTAGGTGAGTTGTGAAGTTCATTGTTAGGCCGAGTACACATTTTCGCACACTAGCTTGTGTGTGTGTGTCTGGGCGAAGGGGTATAGCTTGCATTTTAATTGGCACACAATCCTCCCTTGTCATCCTCCTCTGGAGCAGACAGGATGAGGTATCACATTCGATCATTCCTTGCCAAACTTATTTTCATTTGTCGTTTAACAACGCATGCGACTGAGCCGAATCCGTCCCACCGGGACAATAAGAAGAGCCAAGTTATCAAAAACCAGATGTTGCTGTATCAGCCCACTCTGAGTGAGAGAAAAAAAAAACAGAAAGAGAGAAGAAGAAAGAGAGAGCGCTAAATAGACAGATCCCAAGTGCTAAAAAGAAACGAGGTGCTATGGGAATAAATCCCTCTGGAATTCCCTTTGTTTCTTTTGTGCACAAGCAAACAAGTCAGAAGGGCTTCAAGTGGGGCTGACTCAGTGGACACATCAAATGGAGAGGAACAGACAGGTGTGGTTTAACACAGCTGCTGCCCTCTAGAGGCCCATCCAGATATCTGTGCAGATCAGAGCTGGTGCTGGGGGGGCTTTTATATTTCTGGAGGGGGGGGGAGGTCGGTCACATTTGGGGGGTTCGGTTGCGGTTTCCAAAACGATCACGGTAACTCGTTTGGCGCTGACCCTGGTGCAGGAAGCCTGTTCATTCACTTCTCAGAGATGGAGAAATAATTTACAGGACAATATACAGTAAGTCATATCGAATTACCATTTTAAAGGAACACTTCACTTTTTTTGAAAATAGGCTCATTGTCCAAACAGTTGAGTTTTATCGTTGTCGAATCCATTTAGCCGATCTTCCGGTCTGGCGGTAGCACTTAACATATTACGCCGAAATTAGAATATAGTTCACAATGCAACTACAGAAGAGTCAAGTTTTAAATAGGAAAGATATCGAAACTCTTTGGTCATTTTTGAGTGAGATGCTAACGGTCTAATCAGATTCAATGATCTATGCTAAGCTATGTTAAAAGTGCTACCGCCAGACCCGGAGATCGGCTGAATGGATTCGAAAACGGAAAAACTCAACTGTTTTACTCTAGGGGAGTTGGAAAATGAGCCTATTTTCAAAAAAGTGGAGTGTTCCTTTAAAGGAGACATATTATGCCCCTTTTTACAATATGTAATACAAGTCTTAGGTGTCCCTAAAATGTGTCTGAAGTTTCAGCTCAAAATCCCCCACAGATCATTTTGAAAACGCCTATTTTGAGTGGAAGCAGAAATAACGCTGTTTTTGTGCATGTCTCTTTAAATCCAAATGAGCTGCTGCTCCCCGCCCCCTTTTCCAGAATAAGGCTGTGCCTTTACAGCTTGTACCTCAGATATTCTGATAAAAACATCTGTTTGGTTTTGATTATCATGTCTATCGTGCTGAAACCATGAGCTTTAAACCATATTATTTTAAACTTCTGATATAGGGATTTCTGAGCGCACACATCCAAAGAACACGCACAGAAAGCGGCTGCCACACGGCATGTGAGTACTGAACTAAGATCTCTTTTATGTCTTATTGCACTTAAACTGTCAAAAACACAAGTATATGTTAAAAACACACAAGTTACAAAGGTAAACAGCTGGGAAAGAAATCGCATGTTTACACTAGATCTGTGTGGCAGAAATGTAATATACAGTAAATAAATCAACAAATCCATTTCTCAATTGTCTCCTCTGAGGCTGGGACTCTAAATAGTGTTCTGTACTTGTCTGTGCAGCTAATGACAGAACAGTTAGCATGCTTTGCTCGAACTTTTGTGCAGCGTCACCTTGTAACACCTATATACACGTATATAATTCTAAGTAGTTACAGAGAAGTATGTTGTTTTACTAAATAAACGAGTAGTGGTATTTTGATTTAAAAAAAAAACGTATGCAAGCATGAATCGTGCGCAATTAGATCAATAGCATGCATTTAAATAGTATGAATATATTTTATGTCATCATAAACAAAGACAGATTTCGAGATTGCTATGCAGTTTCTAATGTTTTCAAGTGGTTTTTATGCATAGCTATGTGGCTTCAACAAAATTTACCTGAAGATCTAAAGCTCAAATAGTTCAAAATCAAACCCCTAAATTAAAAAAAACCCCCGTCATTTTGATGTCACTAATAACAGAAAAGACAATATATTAACACTGTCGAACTCTCCACTCTACTCTAGTTACTCTAATCGACTTACTGTATGTGTGTAGACAGGTCGAAACTTACCTTCCTAGGCTGGAAGTCATACTTCACACAGTGTTGAAAGCCTTTCCCCTTCGATTTCAGTGATGTCACAATTAAACAGTTTCCCACAAAGTGCGCTGAGTAGCCAATCCCTTTGCTGGTTCGAAAACTAGGGGACAGACAAAAGAGAAAGAACTGATTTTATGGAAAAAAGAAAGAAAGAAAAGAGACAGAAAATACACTTGCCACTCCACAAGATTTCTTTCAATATGAATTAACAAAAACCACCCCATCTTCAATTTCACCTTCTAGTTTCCTTGCCATAAACAACTCAAATGCTTTGTTATTCAGGCCATGCTACAGTACAATCTGATTTCAGCATGTTTTCTGCAAAATTAATTGAACTTTTATAGTCAGATGTGAAACCTGAAAATACGGAGGGAGAATGTCAGGCTTTTTTCTTGGCGGGAAAACAAACATGGCTGACTGAGTCATTGGCAGCGGAGATTGCTCGGAGCGCTGGCTGCTGTCGATAAGGTGACTGGCTATCAGTCGGGCCTCAAAGCGGTGCTGTTTCTCTCGCTCTGCGCCTACACGGCTACATAATGCTATGCTGAGCTCATCACGGCAACAGAGAAACAGGAAACAGGATTACATGCTGATTTAAGCGAGGTCAGCGGCCCTCAGACTTCTGAAGTGGTAATCTGTACCTTCAACGTCTCCTCCCTCAATAGTGTGCAGCCACTGCTACCCCAACATGGAGGATATGCATTATTTGCTGCTACAGATATTCAAAAAGACCTCCTGGTGATACAAGTGATGTTGTAGAACCATGTGTCTGCAAAATCATTTCTTTCAAAAGTACTGCTGCTACAGCCATGCAGTTATTCATTTTATTTATTATAAGCATATCACTAGTGCTGTCATAAAAATAAATAAATAAACAAAAAATATACATATGTATTACAGATAATTTACTCACCCCCTTGTCATCCAAGATGTTCATGTCTTTCTTTCTTCAGTTATAAAAAAGTTATGTTTCGAGGAAAACATTTCAGGATTTCTCTCCATATAGTGGAATTCTGTGGTGCCCATGAGTCTGAACTTCCAAATTGCAGTTTAAATGCAGTTTCAAAGGGCTCTAAATGATCCCAGCTGAGGAAAAAGGGTCTTATCTAGCAAAACGATGGGGTATTTTCTAAAACAATTCACAATTTATATGCTTTTTAACCTCAAATGCTTGCCTTGTCTAGCTCTGCGATGCACATGCGTAGTCTGTGCAATCCGGGTCAATACAGTTAGGGTATGTTGAAAAATTTCCATCTCATTTCCTCCTCCAACTTTAAAATAGTCCTACATCGCTGCAGAAGTACCGACCCAGTGTTTACGAAGTGAACATGCAAAGATCAAATGACTTTACAAAAAAAAAAAGGTAAAACAGCGATGTAGGGCGATTTTGAAGTTGGAGAGGAAAATGAGATGGGAGTTTTGACATACCCTAACTGTATTGAGCCGGATTACACAGACTACGCATGTAGTCTGTGTAGACAAGATGAGCATTTGAGGTTAAAAGTATATAAATTTAGCTTTATATAAATTTGAGTTTAGAGCTCTTTGAAGCTGCATTTAAACTTGTGGCCACCATAGAAGTCCACTATATGGAGAAAAATCCTGAAATGTTTTCCTTAAGAAACAGAATTTCTTCATGACTGAAGAAAGAAAGAAAGGGTGTGAGTAAATTATTTGTAAATTTTTATTCTGGAAGCAAACTTCTCCTTTAAAGCCAATATATTCAGTGTATTCAAGTCATACTTTTACAGTATGTCTCTTTCCTGGGAATCCAACTTGTGACCTTGGCACAGTTAGCGGCATGTTGAGCTACAGGAAATGGGTATGTAAAATTAAATTACATCTATGTATACCAATAACTCATTCTGCTGGACCTGTCTGGAACCTTCATCACAGTAAATCATCCTATCTGTTCTTATGACAGCGAGCATAATGGGAACTGCATACACTCCATAAGTACTGTAGGTCCTTCAGGGTATCCTGAAGGGGATTACGAGTGTTTTTGTTCAAGAAACCCTGACTAACATCAAAACCAGACTAAAAAGTGAAATGCTACAGAAGTGTAGAATACGGCACTGACATTCAATTAAAGGTCAAAACTAACAAGGATCCTCAAGGCTACTCTGCAAGGCATCTCCAGTTTACAACACTGGTTTATTTTCAAAAAACAGCCAGAGGTTCTTTAGAGAATCTCCTATGACATTTAGGAATTTTGCGAATTTATTTAGTTTGCCCTCTGGTACGGCAAGCTTTTCTTGGTAACTGGAAAATAGGGCAGGGCTCATCACTCCTAAATTAGCAGTCTCTTCTTGTGGGCCAGCCCTGTAGAGACACTTACCACTTCAAACAGAAATGGTAATATAATATTTCATATGCACAGATCTCCTGTGTTTTCACCACGCTGAGAAGCTTGAGGCTCACAGGTGTTGGTCTAGGTCGCTCAGAGCTTCTGCTCTGAAATCAGTCCTGGCATTTACATTTTAATGACTGACGACTGGTCAGCACTTCCTTAATGTGTCACACTTATCATACTCACCAGTATAAGTATGGTTTATCCTTGTCTACATTGATGTTATTGAGTGGGTCCATACGGAACCAAGTGTTGAGAGTGAATCCGTTCTGGTAAGGCCACTTAGCAATGGGCGGCAAAGCAATGGCCTGCCGGGGGACAAAACACAAGGAAATTAGCAGCTGCACATTTGCAGAATCACACGAACAATATTTGCAGAATGAGCTGATATATAATCAACTGACCATTCTGTACAAATTTGACCTTGGTACAGTGGTTAATACCGCAATTTGCGCTCTAATAACTGCACTTGTGGCATAGCGTTGATTACCACAGACAATATTTTAAGATAATTAGAGATAATAACTCTCTCAGTTTGTATAAAACAAAAACATTTATGCCCTTAAAGTGAAAGGCTATGGGAAACCTACAGTCTCATGCTCACATTAGTGCTGGGTGGTTCAGAATTAGAATTCATGAAACACTTGGACAACTACTGTATTCACAACTACTGTAATCACAATCCAAACAAACATACTACATGTAGCATGAGCAGTTTTTGATGTAAATTAGATTGTATAATTTCAAAATTTAAAGGAAAAACAGAATGGTCTGACCTTAGCTTTGTGAAATTATGCTACATAAAACACATCTGAACAAATCAAAAAGGGCACACAATCTAAATGAGATGCAAATTCATTCTCTGACAGCAGGTGGCGCTTATGGGACAGCAGCAATACAATGTTTCCTTGGTTACAGCTGTAAACAAAGCAGCATTGCATTCTTAAATACTGTATTAGAGGCTGTTCACTTCGCGCCTAAAAACGTGGCGCACCACTTTCCAGGGAGCGCTCCTGTGGCGTCTGCCGTTGCTAAGCAACCATGACCTGCGCTTTCAATAAAGACGTGGAAGTTTCAGCAAAGGACAAACGGATTTCCAGCACTAAAAAGAGATTGCTGTAGCTCTGCTACTAAATTTATTTAAAAATGGCTATCCCTGTACAGCTATGATCAGCTGTTTAATGTTGTTTCAATGTTGTTACGGGAAAGGATAAAGCTAATTGGTTGGTTGTTATCACATGACCCGCGGTGTGTTTGCAGCATTCTGAAAAGTTGAAATGTTTTTTTTCTTGATGTGGAAAAACCGAGCGCGTTGCACCGAGCACATTGCACCATGTGCACGTCACGACCGTGTCGCTTCCGTTATGTCTTGTCTTGTCAGCATGTTGTCAGTTTCCTCTTTGCTCCACAATGTATTTTTTACTGCGTTAGGACATTATGTGTAGTGTGAGAGAGGCACTGTTTGTCAGACATAGCGACAGTAACTAAGGAGGGTGGGGTTTTGCAAAGGGTCAATTCAGTTTTTAGGTTTTTCTTCCAATATTTTGCGCATTGTGAACTGAGTTTTTGCTCTGCCTGCTACAGTATTTTCTCATCTTCAGAGTCTCTGGCTTTTGTTAACCACCGTTTACAGTCAGTTTATTTGCCCAGGTAAAGAATTACTTGTGTGTTATTAATAGTTCACTATCCGTTAGTCAGATATGTATGCAGTTAACAGGGATCTCCTCTCAATTTACAAAGCTGTCTGCATTGTTTATTCACTTGTACCAGTATGCCGCTTTTTTAAAAAATTCATACTGTGTGTGTAATTCAATCCGGTTTAGTGTTTGAACAGGTATATCATCCAGCACTAGCTTACACCTATAAAATCTGTACTCATTCTGCAAGTGTTTTATTGTAAAAAATCTGGGAGATTCTCACCGCCGCACTGCGTCCTGGGAAGTTGAAGAAGGTGTCAGGGCCGTGCCGCTGAGGCATCTGATTCAGCACTGATAGGAGCTTAATGGCGTGTCTTGGCTATAGGCACAGGACACATGGAGGAAGGGAACAATTAAGAGAGGACATTTTAATTACTGAGAGAGGGATGAAAGGAAACTTCTCTATAATAAGAAGACTTTGAAAACAGATGTTCATGAGAGTCAAAAATAAATTATTATTAATAGTAACCTATATCAAAGTCCCAACAAAACAACCACTACTTAAGCCAATCAATAACCTGTCCGTCAGCCTTGACCACGGCAGCACAGCTGAAATCGATACACGGCAAACCACAAACGGAGACGTCCGTGGGGAGGACTGACAGACAGGAGATCATTGGCTGGGCTTGTTGGAGGTCTGGCTAATGACCTGCAGATTTTTATGAGCTTCAAAAACATATTTTAACATTCGAAGTAGTCCTATCCCCGACATTAGCAGCTGCTTGCGTTTAAAGGATTAGTTCACTTCTGAATTAAAATTTCCTGATTTACGCACCCCAAGTCATTCATGATGTTCATGTCTTTCTTTCCAGGATTCCAGGATTTTTCTCCATATAGTGGACTTCAGTGGGGATCGATGGGTTGAAGGTCCTAAATGCAGCCTCAAAAGGCTCTACATGATCCCAGCTGAGATCTGGTTTCAAAAGGTAGGGTAGGGGGAAAAACTCCATCTCATTTTCTCTTTCAACTGTAAAATCGTCCATCATTGTTGTTGTAACTTTCTTTTTTGTAAAGGGCATTTGACTTTCTTTGCACGTTTGCCTTGTAAACACTTGTGACCTTTCCAACATGATTACGTAATGCAGCGGTTTTCAAAGTGTGGTACGAGTACCACTAGTGGTGCTCAGGCTCCCTCTAGTGATCACTAAATTAAATATAAATCAATGTTAAAACACAATACATTTTAATTTAATCATTAAGTAAAAAACTTGATGATTAAATTAAAATGTATTTACCTGTTTGTAAGCACTGTGCAGTGTTAATATTCAAACTGCATATTTATAATGTTAAAGTGGCTGACAGCAACAAATATTTTTATTTTTTAAATGTTATTTTTATAGTGGTCGTCATTTACTCCCGACATCTGAGCTGCTGAAGATGCAGTAGATTATGTTTGTTTGTAAAGGCAATGCGCCTCCCGATCTACATATATCCGTCTATGTTCGCGTGAATCGCTCGTGATCCAGCTTCACTTACAGCAGAAGTGAGTATAAGTTTTTTTTTATGAATCTTTGCGATCGTCTTTCCTAATAATGCGCTAGTTAGCAGCGGCTAAATGCGGCTAAAGTAAACAGGCTCGTCTCTCCACAGAGAGAAGAGAGGGGTGGGGCAAGCAGAGCTCATTTGCATTTAAAGCAGCCTCGACCAGAATGAGATGATTTTTGAAGAGCTAATTTTGGCAAGGTAAAAAGGGTGTTGTTTTACAAAACCATTAAGAATTTTTAACCAAAGTATATTAAAGACTTTTCATTAAGACCCTAAAGAATCATATCAACTTGTGGAAAATGGGCATCCGATGACCCCTTTAATGTTGGTGGTTCGTTTCGATTGATAAGACCCTTATTCCTCAGCTGGGATTGTGTAGAGCTCTTTAAAGCTGCATTGAAACTACAATTTGGACTTTTAACCTGTTGGGTCCCATTGAAGTCCACTATAAGGAGGCAAATCCTGGAATGTTTTCCTCAAAAACATTCATTTCTTTTCAACTGAAGAAAGAAAGACATGAACATCTTGGATGACAATGTTGAGTACATTTTCAGGAAACATTCATTTTGGAGTGAACTAATCTTTTAAGAGCCACCGAAGCCACAGCATCCAGTCGGTGGAAAAGGGGCAGGAGTCTGCAATGCAAGAAAACTCACCCACACGCCTCCGTCACCCCTCAGCATGCTGAACAACAGCTTCAGTTCCTTGACTGTGATGCTATAGCTGGCCAAAACCCCCAGCATGTCTACTAAGAGATCTGAGGAAGACAGAAAGAAGAGAACAAAATGACTCAGCATTATCGGTGCACAGAAGTGCCGACTCATGAGGATGATGTCACTTGGGGCAAGAAGCCAATCGTTATCTTTCCGCTGGAACATTATCTACAGCATGTTCTCCTGAGGCTCCTTTAGTCATCGGATCGCAGCCGATCGTATGGAAACGCAAGTCTATTCATTCACATATTGGCTGTAATGGCTTGGTGTCAAACCGTCTGCTGATGTAATTTGCGAAACATCTGCGTTATGAATTTAGAGGCTCTTTAAAGCGCTGCACGAGATGTGAAATAATCTAATTTCAGGAAAAATAACAACCCCTCAGCAGTGATGTTTGTCGTGGCGTAATATCATTGTAATTTGATTTTCAAAATAACCCAGTTACACGCCATTCACTCAAAGGCCACAAATTTGGTCAAAAATGGACAGAAGCTGGAAGCGCATGAGAACTAATAGTCTGATTAGCAGCGGCATTTTCTAACACGCGGATCTGTCTAAAGAACGGTAAGAGAGAAGCTTTCTCCCAAATGTGCTCACAGAGCCAATTTTACACATTACCCCTGCAATAAACGACGGCCATGGTCCACTGATCGTAATTACACAGAAATATTGGACACAGAATGCACAATGAGGGGTTTAGCGAGACAGTGAAACCTATTTTTCTGAAACGTAACAGAGCCAAATCATAGAGGATTGGAACATATGGACGGGCATGTGATACAACAAAGATTACCACAGAAATTACTGATTCTGTTCTCTTTGGTGAATTGGGTTTTTATTCAACTGAATTATTTGAACTGAAAGCACTGGTGTAAACAGTGGATGTGTTCAGAACCAAAGTGCCTTGAATTCAGGAGGCCTAGGACTAAATGTGGGGTCTTTGCACTGCTACAGTATGTATCTCAGAATAGGCATATACTTTATTTACAAAGACGAGGCATAAACATTATTGGACAGGGAGCAGAACTGTGGAAAACAAACTTAAAACCAGTGCACATAATTGTTAGGTAATTGTTAATTCTGAAGCACAAACTGACGGAACACAGACTAGAATTTAAGGCATTTATTTTACATACAACCAAAGCCACCAAAAGATGCTGCAATACTGTAAGAAATGGCATTATTAGTATTATAATTTTTTTAAATTCATTTTTTAAATTAATCATAAAATAATGTGTATCAATAATAATAATAATAATAATAATAATAATATTTGTAATATTTTAATATTTATAATAATATTTATTATATTTCATTTTTAATAAAAATGATGTTTAAATGATAAAATAATGTTTATTATTATAAATACCACTATAAAAATAATAATAAAATACTGTTAATGGAAACAACATCAACAATAATAACAACAACAACTTGATATATTGCACTATTTATATTTATTATAATATTTACTTTTTATTTTTAATAACAAAACATCTAGTAATAATGCTAACAATAATAATAAATTTATATTTATTGTATATTTAAATTATTATGTTTAACAATAAAATATTAAAAATAACGCAAATAATAGATATTTATTGTAATATTTATACTGCTTATTATTGCACTATTTGATATACAAAATTAAATAATAATAATAATAATAATAAATATTTAATTATTTATTATAATTTGTATTTTTTGTTTTAATAATAAAATATTAAAACTAATGTTTATTATTATTAATAATAATAATGATAACAATAATAATTGATTTACTTTATTGTAATATTTACACTATTTATTATTGTATTCATATATTTTATTTAATATATGTTTATTAAAATTTGTATAATTATAATAATAAATTGATATTGAAATATTTATTATATACTATTTTTATTTTTAATAATAGTAAAATATTATTATTATTAATGTTAACAATAATAAATGTATATTTATTGTAGTATCTATATTTGTTATTGTATTAATATATTTTATTTAATATATGTTTATTAAAATGTATGTAATTATAATAATAAATTGATATTGAAATATTTATTATTATACTATTTTTATTTTTAATAAAAGTAAAATATTATTATTAATGTTAACAATAATAAATTAATATTTATTGTAATATCTATATTTGTTATTGTATTAATATATTTTATTTCATAGATTTTTATTAAAATGTACATACTTATAATAATAAATTGACATTGAAATATTTGTATTTATTATACTACCTACTTTTTATTTGTAATAATAAAATATTAAAAATAAGGTTTATTAATTATTAATAATAACAATAATAATACATTTATATTTGTTGTAATATGTATACTATTTATGATTGTGCTATTTAATATATTTAATTTAATATACTTTTTAATATATGTTTATTAAAATATTAAAATGTATACACACACTTTAATAAACATATAATATACACCTATTTTAATAATAATACAAACATGTTCATTATTATTATTATCATATTATTAATAAATAGATATGTATTGTAATATTTATATTATTCATTATTGTACTTTTTAATATATTTTAATAATAAAATACTCTTTATTATTATTAAAAATGCAATAATAATAATAATAATAATAATAATAATAATAATAATAATAATATTTTAATACAATGTTCCTGGTTCAAGGTTATCCTACCTGTTGAGGGCCCTGTCCAAATATTCTCTTTTTTGTAACAGTTTATTTGAATTTACAATTTTTATTTAACTTTTCATGCCACGTTTGGATCCTACACTCCTGCACGTCTAGCTATGCTTTACTTTATTCTTCACCTGCAATCATGTCGTCGACGGCGCTCATCTTCTGCAGCACCTGCTGGATGAGCCCCACCTCGGTGCTGGTCTGTAGGTTGCGAACACTCTTCCGCAGGATAGCTGTGAACATGCTCCAGATCTCCGCCTGACAGGTGACGTCACAGTGCTCCAGCAGCTCCACCATGCAGGCAATGCTTTCCGCGTCCTGGATGATGAAGTTCATCTCCAGGTCAAACTCTCCGCCCACCAGCTGAGAAAGAAAAACAGAGCCAGTGTTAGTCACAAATGAAGTTATTGAGGAAAATGTTTATTGACGAGCGATATTTTTTCAATCAACCCACACATTAGGGTGATAATTAAACAATTTTAAATAAAATATACTGTTGTCGAGACAAAAGATGTTAAAGTTTTTGCACACTATTTAAGGTGTTTAATGTCATTTAAGTCAGAGTGAAATTGCCTAAAATTAATGAATGAACACAACAACAAAAAATATATGGATGGATGGATGGGAATATATCAAGCCTATTTCATATGGCATTTTTTACAATACAGACCTCTAAAAAGCAGCTTTATAATAAAGAAAAACAGCATCAGTGTCTTAAAATTTCTGAAATAGTAATTTCAGTTATATTAAAATGTAATTTCATCTGTAGAGCAGCTGTACAGAAGACAATATAGTGCAATTATTCACCACAATTTAATTGAATTATTCAGTAATCTTATTCAATAGCTGTGAATGAGATTGACACAGGGCACAAAGTGGATGAGATGGACAAACGAAAGTAATAAGGACATAACAAATAATGAAATTAGAGAATAAATGAATTTGAGCAGAAAAGGCAATTGGAAAGGTCTTGTGAGTGCCGTGAATGTGGGAAGAAAAGCAAAGGAAACAAATAATACAGAGAGAATTATTAAAGAAGCAGTTTTTGAGGTCGCTTCCGTAGAGAGCAGCACTCTCTGCCTGACAAACAATGATTGCGATTTGAGAGGGTCATTTAATGCCAGGGTAGAAAGAACATAATGACCTCAAACACACACTTACGAACCCTCTACCTCTCAAACAAAACACTGGAGAGGAAAGGAACAGACAAACCAATCAGAGATTGTTCCTGCTCTGCAGCAAACAATAATCAATGGCATCAGTCTTGGAGTTCAACAGGCATGAAATTGGCCAGCTCTTGGCCATGCAAACTACAAAACCCCTAAGTAAATAAGCAGGTGATTTGGAAAATAAAGGCTGAAATGCCTGTAAACTACATTTCGGTGTGGAGCCGAGGTGCAGAACCTCCTTAAAAGAGTGCAGTGGGAGAACTATTGATTTTCACACTTCATCCAATACAGTCAGATTGGGAACGCTCGGGTGCTTTAGAATCTTTTGTAATTGGGCCGTCGATAACCTCAGCACATGTAATTGCCCCGTGCCACTCACCTTGACCGAACATTCACCTTGATTATTTTAAATATCCATGTGAGGACCTTAAGCATGACTTTACTATTATCGAGAAAAGCAGGGGTCCAACCATCAGGATCACATTGTGAGATCCACTCCTGCTTTTATGCACTATATAGCCTGAAAAGTCTTATATACAAGCATGCAAATGCTTCTAGCTATGCAAGTTTGATTTCATGCGTCACTGTGTTCAAACGTGTCAGAATGCATTAACTGCGTTGTATTCTCAGTGCCGCAGGGTTCGTCGGCATTAGCATAAACTGTCTTCTATGGTCATTTTTCTCCTTCAGGTCAGCAGCTGTCATTATGCACAAAAACTTGCTAAGGAAGTTAGTTCACTTCAGTTCACATACTAATAGAAGGCATGTGAATGGATACTTTTGATGGCAACTACTGTAGGTTTCTAGCTGGTCAGCTGCCAGTTTTATAACGAAATACAATTTCTTACAATAATGTTTTTCACACTTAATGTGGCATGACAGATCGCTGTATTCGCCTCTGTTCAAAGCATTCGAGACATTCTTTTCATTAAATTATACAGTTTTTTATGCCTTCTTATGTTCCTTTACACTTATATAGTGCTATAACTTGTAATAAAGAGGAAAAACACATTTATAGTTTTAAAAATTGAAAGCTGAAAAGTAACAAAGCACAATGCTTATTGCGATTACTGGGTGGCTGGTGTGCTACAACCAAAACAGATTTGAAGATGTGTTGAAATGCTTTTTTTTTTTTTTTCCAATAATTTATTATACCATGAATAAAACATCTTGTGAATAGTCAAATAACTTTTTACCTCAGAAAAACTATATAGGCTAACTTAATTTAATGAGTTGGAGCCCACTTCAACTTTTACATTTTATTGTTGTTTTAATTTAAACGAATGTAAAGAATGAAAGGTAGGACGTCACAGATGATTTTTGTGGAGTAGTAGGTTCATGGAATTTTCACATTAATTAACACTCACGCAATATACTGCCTTGGTATGACTTTATTTTCAAACTACAATGACTTTTTTTTTTTTTTTTACTTTATTCACATAATACAACTTCATAATGTCATCTCATAATGCTGTCTGTATTCTCAAATTAGTATGACTTTATTGTCAAAATATTATAACTCTCATAGTGCTACGACTTTATTCTCAATATGGCTGCGAATTTATTCTCGTACTTTTGTGTTTTTTTTTTCCTCAAAATATTACAGCCAGTTTTACTAACAGCTTTTACCTTTCTGGGCCTTGAACATAGTAGTTGCATTGCTGTCTATGCAGGGTCAGAAAGCTCTCTGACTTCATCAAAAATCTCTTAATTTGTGTTCTGAAGATAAACAAAGGTCTTACAGGTTTGGAAAGACATGAGGGTGAGCAATTAATGACAAAATTTTCATTTTTGGGTGAACTATCCCTTTAAGCTGGTATGATCTGTTTTTCCAGACAGTTAAGACAGGATTAGTTCGAAAGAGTTTCCACGGTATCATTCCATTGAACTATTTACAATCCATATAGTGCAAACAGAAGGACAGCAGGGATGACAATCTTATTGATTTGTCACGGTTCATCACTCCCAGAGGCCTTTAGCGAGTAGATGATTAATTACGAGATGTTTACTCATCAATAATTTGAAACCCAGAGAGAGATCGGGGGTAGTTTAGTGAACAACCAAACAACCAAAAACGTAATTAAGATTTCAAACAAATGGTTTATAACAGGGAAACAAAATATACATGTGGAAAAACTCCACACACTAAAATTGTGTACATAATCGGTACACTTCACACAAGGATGCAGCACAACAAGAATAGACTTGTTTACCTCCTACACATGACACTTATGGGATAAAACTAGACTTGCACAAACACAAAAAGACGGAGGATAATACTAGAGTTTCTTTCTGACCCTTGAACACTGACAGCCGTGTCAAACACTATTTTTAAACAGCAGGAGCTGTAACAAAGAGATCAGACAGAGCACGGTACAGCCTCCAGCACATTAGCTCACAATCTCCTCACCACTTCGGTCATGTTTTATTACAGTGGGAACAGACTTTATCTGTTTAAGTTAATCATGGCAGATATGGCGGATGGGATCGGGAAACAATCCGAGCCAGATGCGCAACACGCCAGGCCACATCTCTGACCGATGTGTCGATTTTATCTGGAAAATTGAATTTTTAGAACATTTGCTCAGCTGCAGTACAGCGCCAAGGCATTCCCTGTCTGATGTTAGAAAGTCATTCAGCAGATGCGTGAGACGTTTATGATTTAGCACGTTTATCTGAATTTGCTTTTTTAATAAACATTTATCAGATGTTTATGCATTAATATGACGCTGAAATCCAAACGGAATAAAATAAGAAATGAAAGGAATGTTAAATGTATCAGCACCCAAGGAAAAAAAAAAAAAACATACACTTCAGCACTGAAATAAAGCAAAGAAACATTAAAACAGAGCAATGCAGCAGGGAATATTTGGAGAATATATGAATGATTTACTTGAAGTACTTGAATACTTATAGTTGTCTCTACACATTAAACATCAAAAATAAAATACAAAACACTTCAGCATTGAAATAAATAAATTAATAAAATGAGCATTTCAATACAGCATAAAAATACTGGTAACACTTTACCACAAGGTGTCATTTCTTAACAGTTAATGCATTAACTAACATGAATGTACAGTAAACAACATTTATTACACTATTTATTAATTTTTGTTAATGTTTGTTAATAAATGTACAGTCATTCTTTGTTTGTTCATGTTAGTTCACAATGCAGTAAATGCTGAAATTTACATTAACTAAGATTAATATTAATATATGCTGTAGAAGTATTGTTCATTCTTAGTTTATGTTAACTAATGTAGTTAACCAATATTAAATAATGAACCTTATTGTAAAGTGTTACCAAAATATTCTTTAAAAAGCACTGTAACAGCAAATAATTTTTCTGGAAAAGTTATAGTATCTGAACACTTACAGTTGTGTTTGGACATTGAAAAATCAAAAAACAACCAAGTAAATAAAAAAATAAAGCTTATCAATAGATAAATAAATATTATTTTTATATTATTTAAAATCCTCTATGGGACGTAATATTATATCAATGATTATTTTACAACATGGCACCAAAATGGACAAACTGTAATATTTGACATTTTCAGGCAAAAAAACGAAATATACACTACCAGACAAAAGTTTTTGAACAGTAAGATTTTTATAGTTTATAAAAGAATGCTCTTCTGCTCACCAAGCCGGCATTTATTTGATCCAAAATACTGCTGAAGCAGTAATATTTTGAAATATTTTTACTATTTAAAATAACTGCTTTCTATTTATTTATTTTTTAAAATGTAATTTATTCCTGTGATCAAGGCTAAAGTTAATCATCATCACTCCAGTCATAAGCGTCACATGATCCTTCAGAAATCATTCTAATATTCTGATTTGCTGCTCGAAAAACATTTATTATTATTATTATATAATTATTGTTATTTTACACTATAATGTAACAAAAGATTTCTATTTCAGATAAATGCTGTTCTTCTGAACTTCAAAGAAACCTGAAAAAAATTCTACTCAGCAGTTTTCAACATAATAAATGTTTTTGAGCAGCAAATCAGAATCTTAGAATGATTTCTGAAGGATCGTGTGACTGGAGTAATAATGCTAAAAACTCAGCTTTGAAATCGAATAAATGACATTTTAAAACATCTTGAAATAGAAAACAGTTATTTTAAATAATAAAAATATTTCAGAATTTTACTGTTTTTGCTGTACTTTGGATGAAATAAATGCCGGCTTGGTGAACAAACATTAAAAATCTCACTGTTCAAAAACTTTTGACTGGTAGTGTGTATAATGAAACATCAATTTCTTTAACCAGATACTTGAACAAACATATTTATCTGGTTTTTAAACATCAAAAAGCAAAACACAATATACATTATAATATATTTTAGATAACACACTGTCTCAGCCATCTGTGATGTGCTAACAGGGAAAGTCTGATTTTCACCCCTCAGAGAATAGCAACTGCTTTAGCTGTATGCTAATATATGACATACTAACTCATTGTCAGAGATTACACTCCGTGCAGCACTAAAGCAGTTAGCAACAAATTATTTTTCCACAGGGCCCCTTTCCTCTACTCCCACCCACTCCAAATAATCAATTACTATCCAGACGGACAGTTGTGTTTGGAAGCGAGCTAATTCATCTCGAAACGAAACAAGCCACAAGCCCAATAATGAAAGGGGGAGAATGTGATTTGCAGTGTTTCTTTTTTTCCAAGCTGAAAAACAACTGCGGGCAAATGAAGCAAATCACAAGTGTTCTTAAGTGCTAAATTACTCAACAGATAACATGATGAACGTAGTAAACCGCACGACAGACGAACGTCTCCGGGTTGGTGCTTAAATCAATTAATTGATTGATCTCACATCAGATTGGGGGTTCGAGGGATGTTTTTTGAGGAACATTTGTATTTAATGTGATAGAGAACAAATTATTCAAAGAACGAGAAGCCTGAGAGTGAACTAATCTCCGCTTGCCCACACATTTACGCAAAGGCAGGGCCAGCTCACGAGCATCGATCGCCGCCCTACAGAATCCATTAGTCGAAATTAGGCCAGAGCCTTAAGGTAGCAAGCCGCACGGGTAGAATTAATTCTCCTCCTATTGAATTTCTCTTTTCCATCGAGGATCCCAATTAGAGCACGGGACAACACCACCTTACGAGCTAATATTTCAACATCTTCATTTCATGAGACCATGATGAGACCATTTCAAATCATTGTATTAAAAACTGCCGACACACTCTTTAATTAGGCACTGTGATTACACGCTGACAAATACAATGATAGAAGGGGCAACTGTGATGGACTGAAAATAACTGATGCTACAAAGCCTAACATATCAGGTTGCCAGGCAACCATCTATTCTACAATCCACCATGACGTCCAGGTCCATTTTGAGAATGTGAGTGGCACGCTAAACATATGACATGGCAGCAAGAAAGGGGAGCAGGTACAGATCAAGACTGAGGAACAGAGCGCTCACTGTATACAACTGGAGAAATCGGCTGTGGGAGTTACGTGGGTCTTGAGCTAGCGCAAGAATGTTTTACCGTGACACTGGATATGACGCAAACGCAGAGCAATCTGACGAGAGGGAGACAGAGCGGAGGGAACATTTCTAAGATTTCTGTACACAAAGAAATATTGCTAAGCCGCCCCACAAGCAGGCCATCACTATTTTTTAACACAAAGCCTGTATGTTCTCGCATAAGGGACGCTGGCATTGTTTTTCAAGCCAAACTGTTCTACTGTGAAGAAGACCAAGATCTACAGCTCTGAAAAAAAAAGTCACCCAATTCCTTACTCACATGTATATTTTGTGGATAAGCCATTTACAAAAGTGTTAAATAAATAAATAAATAGTAAATAGATAAATAAATATTATTTTTAAATTATATTATTTAAAATCCCCTATGGGATGTAATATGATATCAATGATTATTTTAAAGTGTATTTATTTATTTATTAAAAGTTTGTTCCCTAAAGGCAACATTGCACCAAAATGGACAAACTGAAAGATTTGACATTTTCAGGCAGAAAAAAAGAAATATACACTACCAGTCAAAAGTTTTTGAACAGTAAGATTTTTATAGTTTATAAAAGAAGTCTCTTCTGCTCACCAAGCCGGCATGTATTTGTTTCAAAATACAGCTAAAGCAGTAATACTGTGAAATATTTTTACTATTTAAAATAACTGCTTTCTATTTAAATATATTTTAAGATGTAATTTATTCCTGTGATCAAGGCTAAAGTTTTATCATCATTACTCTAGTCATAAGTGTCACACAATCCTTCAGAAATCATTCTAATATGCTGATTTGCTGCTCGAAAAACATTTATTATTATTATTGTTATTTTACATTATGATGTAACAAAAGATTTCCATTTCAGACAAATGCTGTTCTTATGAACTTCAAAGAAACCTGCACAAAATTCTATTCAGCAGTTTTCAACATAATAAATGTTTTTTGAGCAGCAAATAAGAATCTTAGAATGATTTCTGAAGGATCATGTGACTGGAGTAATGATGCTAAAAAGTCAGCTTTGAAATCAAATGAATAAATTACATTTTAAAACATATTCAAATAGAAAAGAGTTATTTTAAATAGTAAAAATATTTCAGAATTTTACTGTTTTTGCTGTACTTTGGATGAAATAAATCACTGTATATAAATCACATGTATATTTTGTGGATAAGCCAATTACAAAAGTGTTAAAATAAGCAAATAATCAGTTAAAATGTTAAAGTTAACAAAGAAAAATGTCTTCTATGGATATTAACGAACGTTCAAAAGTTTAGGGTTAGTAAGGTGTTTACTTATTTATTTATTTGAAAGAAATGAATACTTTTATTCAGGAACAACACATTAGTTTGATCAAAAAGTGACTGCAATTACATTTATAATGTTACAAAAGATTTCTATTTCAAATAAATGCTGTTGAACTTTCTGTTTATCAAAGAATCTTGAAAAACGTGTGACGAAAATCACAAAAATACTAAGCAGCACAATTGGCTTCAACATTGATTGATGGATAAATAAATAAAAAGCTATGATAAAAAGACATTTGAAACTGTATTAATATTTCACAATATGACTGTTGTTACTCTATTTGGTGAACAATAAAAAAAAAAAAAAAAAGACAGAACTTTTGGACAATAAAAAACAGTATCACAAAGAAAAAAAAATGTATTCATGAAATAATATTTAATTAAATTCAATAATATTAATTTAATTATAAAACACAAAAAGGGAATAAAAATGTTCTTGAATATGACTGCCACCTTAGTTTTGGATGAGGGACTGCTGTGGTACTCTTCAATCCTGTTTTTCTAAATACAGCCCATTTACACAGGAAGGTAATTGGCTTTGTGGCATGACGGTGCTTTAAGGACAGGTGGATCTGGATGAACTGCGCACATCATGTAGCAAACAGCAGGAGACCTTCATCCGCCACGTAACTTTTACGCTTGCGTCATTTTTTCACTTTTACCACTGTAGCAAGAATTTCATCATTTGAACACACCTAGGCATGTTCTGTTAAATAAAGTAAAAAAACAGGAAATGCATGAACCGTGCTACTGTTTTGAGAAACTTTGGATTTATTGTTGAAGTATGCACAAAGCTCTTAATTACAGCATGCCTTCCAACTCTCGCCTGCTATGAATGCTTTGAAAGATTTGTGGATCTTACGGACGCTATTTGTGTTGCCATCTGCTTTCTTGAGGCAGGACTGTCCCTGCTCACACCCAGCACAACACAACCGCTGCAATTAGCACTGCGGTCTGTGGAAGAGAGGCATAAACTGCCCGCGGCACTGGCAGGGACAGCATCACTTCACAGTTGGTCAGGCTGTTGAGCACACTCTGCTTTCTTCTGACAGTGAATAATGTTCATAGAGCTAACAGCAGCACGCTTCCCTCGAGTGCATAAGGCGAGCCTCACTATTACAATCGCTCAAAATTAAGAACAAATTTCGTCATGTAACTCAACCCAGTCAGATTTACATCAGAGGGATCCAAGCCACATAGGGAGCAGAATATCATATAACGCAACCATTTAGCAATCAACCCCTAATATTTACATTGTCAAATAATCTATATTTATAACTAAACATCTTCAGAAGGAGCAATTAAGAATCTTTGACGAGAAAAGAACAAAATAGAACAGAACAGGGAGTTATGTAAGCGTATTGCATCCTGATGACTCCCGGAGTTTAATTTACCGCCGTACTCAGAAAAGATACTTCATTTGGTGCAAGGGAATGAAGGTGTGAGGAAACCTGTTCCAATAGACCACTGAGCAAGTAATTATGCACTTGCTAGCCTAGCAATCCTCTCACAAAGGCCTGAGCCAAAAGAGGCGAAGGCGGCAATTGGCACGGGCTTCTCCAGGGTTTGGCACGAGGTTCTGCGTCGGCGTAGTCGCTGGAACGCTGCAGTCTCCCGCCGTTAGATTGAGCGAGGACGGGAATTCTGTGACCTTACTGAGAAAACGCTACCTCTGACATTTGCTTAGGTCATTTCTGAATTCAGCGATATTTTAGTATCAATATTGTAATTTTTAAATAATATTTTGAATTTGTCTTTACTTATACATAATTTGTAGTTATATACACATACACTACCAGCCAAAAGTTTTTGGACAGCAATTTTTAATGTTTTTTTTTTAAAGAAGTCTCTTCTACTCAACAAGCCTGCATTTGTTTGATCCAAAGTACAGCAAAAACAGTAACATTTTGAATTTTTTTTACTATTTAAAATAACTGTTTTCTATTTGAATACATTTCAAAATGTGATTTCAAAGCTGAATTTTTAGCATCATTACTCCAGTCACATGATCATTCAGAAATCATTCTAAGATTCTGATTTGCTACTCAAACAACATTTATTATTATTATTATTATTATTATTATTATTATGTTGAAAACAGTTGTGTAGAATTTTCTTTAGGTTTCCTTCATGAATAGAAAGTTCAGAAGAACAGCATT
The DNA here is from genome assembly GCA_012976165.1 of Labeo catla. Lineage (NCBI taxonomy): Eukaryota > Metazoa > Chordata > Actinopteri > Cypriniformes > Cyprinidae > Labeo > Labeo catla. The sequence continues at coordinate 20,770 of VONZ01000640.1, read as the reverse complement.
TATCTGAAATAGAAATTTTTTTGTAACATTATAAATGTCTTTATCATCACTTTTGATCTATTTAAAGCATCCTCGCTAAACAAAAGTATTAATAAACACTGAAGACTGGAGTAATGATGCTGAAAATTTAGCTTTGAAATCACAGGAATAAATTACATTCGAAAATATATTCAAATAGAAAGCAGTTATTTTAATAAGTAAAAATACTTCACAATATTACTGCTTTTGCTGTATTTTGGATTAAATAACTGTAGGTTTGGTGAGCAAAAGAGAATTCCTTAAAAAAAAAAAACATTAAAAATCTTACTGTCCAAAACTTTTTGACTCTACATATACAATGTATATTTAAAATTGTATTTAAATAAATAAAATATATGAAATGTATATGAAAAAATGAATATATATACACACACACACACACACACACACACACATTATTACATGAAATAAAAATAAGAAATACTGACTTGGCTACTAGCAGAAATAAATTAAGTTTAAGTTTTTTTTTCCCCCCTTATAATTGATTTTAATTCAGTTAAACTTTACTTAATTCAATGTTTTAAAGTTTTTATGGTTTTAAATTTTGTTAACTATAATAACTCTGGTTCTTACATAACCACTCCATTACATAACCGCTCAAGTGAGAAAATTTAATTTCAGGTAAAAGCTGTTCTTCCAAAATCAAAACCATTTACTCACCCTCAGGTTGTTTCAAACCTGTTATTTCTTTTTCTTCTGCAGAACACAAAAGAAATATTTGGAAGAATATTTCAACTGTTTTTGTCCATAAAATGAATTTCAGTTTATGGCCAAAAACAACAGAAACATTTTAAAAAAACACGAGGGTCAGTAAATGAATGTCAATGACAGCATTTTCATTTTCAGGTGAACTCTCATGATATAATGACAAAGATGTGCCACTGAATAATGAGATGTGCCATGTTTATGTGAATATGGTAAACCAAGGGACTGTCTAATCTCAGAAACATACTGTAATCCTCACATTAATATTCTTAAATTGCCATTTTTCATTTGGTGGCTCCAGCCGAGACGAAAGTTCAAACAAACATTCCTAAAGTAGGAAAAGCAAAAAATAATGAGGTTGTAAACATTACAGATCAGAGTGTTATCTTCTGCTAGTCTGGAGGTCTTATCTGAGTTTGTTTACTTGCGCTGGGGCTGAGCGATATCCTTCAGTAGAGCAGCCACCGCGAGGCCACTCGTTTTCAGATTCAGTTTTCTCTTTGCGTTTTTCAATTGCTTGCACTTGAGATCTTAGAAGGATTACTGCGGCCTTACCATCTGTTGTGCAGTGCAGCTGTTTTGGTTTTACACTCTCTCCCTCTTGGCCACTCGCAGAATGCATTCGTTATTTTATATAATGCGCCGTTCGAGATTGCGGCTTCCCTGCCACGGCCCCATCACGCCAGGTCAGCCTCTCTTTATCACGGCCCGCCACAAAGGTCATCGGTCGGTTCGTCTGGGTTAGGCGTTAAATGTAAATTCTCCAAGGCTTGTCCTGATAGGTGGCACACATGGCTTTGGGGAATGGGAAAGGAATTTCTATAGAGACGAATGTGTGATATCTATGTTTGGGACGCTGGGACAGAGTGATGAGAGAGACGAGAGAGATAGGCATGACTGAAAGCGGTGACTTAGAGTCAGTAGGACGCACTCTGCGGAAAGAATATGTAATTTCGGCTCAGCAGGACGGAGGACTTCAGAGATAAAAAGATGCCAGAGGAAGGTGATTTAATGAGGCATTCTGAATGAATAAACTTGAACGTTGATAAATCATCGGAGAGGGAGGAATACAGAATTTGTGTGTAAACAAGAAACGCCATGCTGAGAGGACAGCTGTCAGTGGAGTGACAGCTTTAATAATAAACAAACACGCTTGTCTTGAGACTAACTTCCTGCAGAAGCATCACGAATGACAATGAGGGACAACGGACATATGGGAAAGAGCCATATGCTCAATGCATTTACAATAGCCTTCCCCTAGATATTTAAGAATGCTTACAAGTAAAATTGAAATTTAGCAACTAAGAGGTAAAGAACTAGTAAACAAAATAAAAACAAAACTTAAAAAAAAAAAAGAACAAAAGAACAAAAAACTACAAACAAAAATAACCTGACATAAAATGAACATTAAATAAATATTTTGCAAACAAACCAAACTTAAAGAAATTAAAACAAACAAAAAAAAATTAAAAATGTAAACAAAAACTGAAAAGAAACAACTGAGAGGTAAAGAACTGGTAAATAAAATAAAAACAAAAAGTAAAAAAAGAAACAAAAACAAAACTTAAAAGAAAAAAATAAACTAAGAACGAAAACAACAAATAAAAATATAACCAAATGTAAAATGAACATTAAAGAAATAATTTTAAATAAAACTTAAAGAAATTAAAACAAACTAAAAAAAAAAACGAACATATAAAAAAAGGAAAGGAAAACAAAACTAAAAAAACAAAACAACTGAGAGGTAAAGAACCAGTAAATAAAATAAAAACAAAACTTGAAGAAAAGTAAACAAAAACAAAACTTAAAAGAAAAAAAGAAGCTAAGAACAAAAACTACAAACAAAAACGTAACCAATAATAATTAGGAAAATAAATATGTGAAAAAAAAAAAACTTAGAAAAGAAATTAAAACAGTAAGAACCAGTAAACAAAATATAAACAAAACTTTACAAAAAAACAACAAAAAAACTACAAACTAAAATATAACCAAACATAAAATGAACATTAAATAAATAATTTTGAAAAAATATTTGTAAACAAAACTAAGAAAAGAGATTCAAACAAACAAAAAATAAAAAGTGAACAAAAACACCCAAACACCAAACTTAGACAAGCACACAAACAAAAGGACTGAAAAACAAAACTTTAAAAAACAAAACAACTGAGAGGTAAAGAACCAGTAAAGAAATTATAAACAAAGCTTTAAAAATGAAACACAAAAAAAACTTGGAAAAGAAAATAAAAAATAGAAACTAAGAACAAAACACTACACACAAAAATATAACCAAACATAAAATGAACATTAAATAAATAATTAAGAAAAATATTTGGAAACAAAACAAAAACAAAACCTAGAAAAGAAATAAAAAACTAACTAAAAAGGTACAATAAAACACCCAAACACAAAAACTAAAAAAAACAAAAAAACATTTAAACAAAGGGAAAGAAAAACTAAACTTTAAAAAATAAAACAAAAACAAAGAAACAACAGAAAACTTAAATAATATGTCAATAACAACAAAATAATATGTACAAATATTTAGAGTTAAATCAAAAAACAAATCAAATGTAATGGCCCAAGCTGATTACAATGTTCTAGTGCACTGAAATCAGTGTATACCTGTTGTATTACTGCAGTTCAAGTGATCCAGTAAGTGTGTGCATTCAAGCTGGCACCCACACCCTGTGCACACTGGTCAGAGGTGAGAGGACACCAGCGTATGGCTGGTTAGCCATTAGCAAGCATTAGCCTGTGGATGGGACAAAGGCCCATTGAAGGGCTGCATTATTAATCTAGGCCTTCAAAGGCCCGAGCAGCTGAGTGTCAGGGCAGAGTGGGCTAATTACGTATTCGTTTGCCTGGGGTAATTTGCACCCATTGTGCTGTTCAGGCTGAATCAAGACATGAGATCACAGATTAAACACTTAACGCCAGAGGAGAAGAGCTTTTCAGAAACACAGGGCAGGAGGAGGAGGAAAACGAGACAGGGTGAGAAAAAGTATAAAGGGTAATGATACAGTGCTTTAGATGCATAAGACTGGCTTTATTTGGTTTTACTCCAACTATATTGTACATCAAGGTTTTTAATGGTGTTTGAGGACTGCACGGAGACTAGACAAGTCATTTTTCTTGAAGAAAATCAGAGAGGTGCCATTAAAAAGTCATGAAGCACGGGTGTTTGTGGGTGGCTGCAAGGGCACTGCTATAAAAAACATTTTTTTCTGTATCAATTGGAAAATGGAAATACGAACTACAGGGTCTGAGCAGACGGCCTTCAGACAGACTAGGGGTTAAAGGATGATAAAACGGCCAAGGTACCATATGGCTAGTGATAGACTGAAATGAATTTTTTACCAATACACAGAAACCAAAATGAAAGTTTTCATTTAGCCATAAAGTCAAACTGAAAATAAGGTAGTTTTTATACCAACTTTTTAATGATATTATTTTCTATGATATAATTATACATGCATGCATCGTAGTACTCTCGTGAACATGCGCCGAAAACTGACACGGAAGAGAGGAAATTGTTCAATAAAAGAAGTTATTTTTGTTTTCTTTGCACAAAAAAGTATTCTCGTAGCTTCATAATATTATGGTTGAACCACTGATGTCACATGGACTCTTTTAACAATGTCCTTACTAACTTTCTGGGCCTGAACGTGGCAGTTGCGAGCTATGCAGGATCAGAAAGCTCTTGGATTTCATTAAAAATGTCTTAATTTGTGTTCCGAAGATAAACGAAGGTCTTACGGGTTTGGAACGACAGGAGGGAGAGTAATTAATGACAGAATCTTCATTTTTATTTGAACTATCCCTTTAAGTAAAACTATAACTAATAGGGAATACATTTAGCAAAATTTTCCTCTCTGGAGTTATTTTTTTGTAGTTTATGGACATTGAAATTTCTTTCCTGAGGTAAATGTTGTAAAAAAACAGCATTGTTTACAAGCTATTCAACATACTTTCAATGCCTAGTCACGTTTATTTTGTGCTATAACTTGTAGTAAAAAGGAAGAGATGATCGGTTCATGTGTGCTCCATCACAGCGATTAGTTGTTTTACATTAGTGGGTTGCAAAATGACATTTATTGTTTGAGGTTTTTGATAAAACTGATGCAAGTTGAATGCTGGGATGTCATTTCTCAACAAAAGTAACATGATTATTGCGATTATTAAATGCTAAGCATGCTACAAATAATCTTTAGTGAAGTTTTGTTCACTGTTCAATAAAAAAAAAAAAACAGCAGACTAAAAGATTGATCTTTGGATTTAAGAATCACTATCAGTTAATCAAAATGAAGATTGAGAAATCGATATTATCGTCCACACAGCTGACGTTTACCCATTGTATGTAGTTTTTGCTGTATGCACAAAACAGACGTTAACACAGTCAAAACTAATTAACAATCACAGTTTTAGACAATGATTCAACTCCTTCCAAAAATTCCAAAAACCAAATATTCTAGGGGTGTACGATATTGGATTTTTGCCGATATGGCGATATTTTTCAACTCATTTTGGCCGATAGCCAATCCTGATACCAATATATTTCCTTTTGTTTGGAAACAACACCAAGTCTCTCCTGGGTAGAAATTATAAGCAAATTATTTTTAATTTTGGTTTGTTTTTAACAAGAACTTATTTGTTAGAATTAAAAAAAAAACAATAATGAAGTTTTTTTTATATATATATAATGACAGTACAGCTTTGAAAATAACTATAACAAAACTATATATCAATTGCTTTATTTATTTATTTACTTATTTTTCCCCCCAAAAAATGCTGTGGTAACCTCAACTTTTTTATTTAAAGATTTAATATTTGTAGACAGTCTAAAGCAAAAGAGTTGTACAAACTCTGAGCTCATAATATTACACATTAATGAATAAATCTTGATCTTAATTGATCTTATCGCTAGCACACCCTGAGCACGTGTGGGTTATTTCTCTTATCGAGAAGACATAACGGCATAATTTTTTATATTGGGCAGATGCGATATTTACATTTAAAGCCATTATCGTCCAATTCCCATTTCGGTGCATTACTAAAAAAATATTTTATTTGTATTTTCACCCAAGTATTACTGAAATTTCCTAGTATCACTACATATGGCTCTATCATTTGTCATCTATCTCTGGAAACTGCCTTGTAGGACACACGCATGAGAGCAGACAATTCATGGTTAGTGATACATAACCTAATTTCCTGTTCTTTTTTGTGCGTGTGTTTGTATCAGACTAACTTTGTTTGCCTGCCTGATCGCGCGTCCCTCGCCATATCTTCCAGTAAGACCTCTTTTCCCTTTCTCTGCCAATGCAAATCCATCTCTTTGCACTCTTCACAGCTGCCCAGCCCAACTGATAACCTCTTGGCCTGTCACGGGGGAGATGGCGCATTTCTATCTGAACCGTTCCCTGGCTCTCCATTTGGTCCCTTGGCACCTCCTGCAAACGCAGAGTGTCAACACCCGCAAGCCGTCAGAGGCCGAGGACAAACAGAGGAGCCAATCTCCTGCTGTCAGGCCAACACACACACACGCGCACACAGGCACAAACGCTCTGATCAATGAGAAAGGCAGAGTGTCTTTGTTATCTGTGATTAGGTTTTCATGAGCAGAAGCTGCATCCTGTCTGGATGACCATCTGGTCGTTTACTCGCTCTCAAAGCGCCCTGGGAAATGCAGTCCTTGCGTCCCGTGAGCTCCCGCCATTTCTGCTTCGCTTTCAAGTATAGCCGCAGTCAATCAACATGCCACAGTTGATCATCATCATCATGTGAGGAAAAGAAAGAGTGGGCAGCTAAATCTAGGACTGAGCAACTCTCATTCACAAGCAAACCTGGAAATGACCAATCAGGTACAGTATTGTTGTATTGTGTATTCATCACTATTACTAGTGCTAATATTTAGGGGTACTTAATGAAAATTCTGTAATCATTTACTCACCCTCATGTCTTTACAAATTTTAGTATTTATTTTATATACTTCTATAGTTTTTTTTTTTAGGGTTGGGCATATTTATTTCTTGATGTTAATCGATTCTCATTTTTGAGAAACAACATTGATTCTTAATTCCCAAGAATCAATTAGTCTAGCTTGTTTTCAGTTATTGAACTGAACATTGTAGTGTACATCCTGTCCAATAAGTTGCAATAAGCTTTGTGCACTGTTACTTTTGATATGAAACAAAGTCTCAGATTTCAAATTCTGTCCATTTTATTACAGTATTTAAATCATTTGGGTGCTGTTTAATGTTAAGTGACAGATCACTGTAGCGCCTCAGTCCAAGAGAAGTGGCATGTGAAATGATCATCTCCTCCACTTTAATACCAGTTTCTGCACAAATTAAACATAAATAAACATCCAGGTATGTTAAAAAAACAAAAAAAAAAAAAAAACAACTTATTAAAATCCTGCCTCGTGTAACCAGTGTTTCAACTGTGCAAAGACGTCAGTATAACAGCTTGTAAACAATGTCATATAACATCACATTTACCTCAGGAAAAAAAACAAAAAAAAACAGAGTTGATCAGGTTGTTGATTGTGGCCTGTGGAATGTTGGTCCACTTCTCTTCAATGGCTGTGCAAAGGTTACTGGATATTGGCAGGAACTGGAACACGCTGTCGTTTAAGCATCCCAAACATGCTCAATTGGTGACATGTCCGCTGAGTATGTTGGACATGCAAGAACTAGGATATTTTCAGCTTCCAGGAATTGTGTACAGATCCTTGCAACATGCCATGCATTGCCATGCTGCAACATGAGGTGATGGTTGTGGATGAATGGCACAACCATGGGCCTCAGGATCTCGTCATGGTATCTCTGTGCATTCAAAATGCCATCAATAAAATGCACCTGTGTTCGTTGTCCATAACATACGCCTGCACATACCATAACCCCACCGCCACCATGGGCCACTCGATCCACAACACTGACATCAGCAAACCGCTCACCCACACGACGCCATACACGCCGTCTGCCATCTGCCCTGTACAGTAAAAACCGGGATTCATCCGTGAAGAGAACACCTCTCCAAAGTGCCAGACACCATCAAATGTGAGCATTTGCCCACTCAAGTCAGTTATGACGACGAACTGCAGTCAGGTCGAGACCCCACGGGCAACAGCATATTTTCAAAATATATACTGTATGTGTGTGTATTTAAATATACATAATAAATATACACAGTATATATACATTATGTAAACAAAAACTGTTATTTTGGATACGATTAATCGCGATTAATAGTTTGACAGAACAACAAAAGTAGTACCAACTAACTCTTGTGTATATTTTACAGCATTATAGTTAAAGAGATTTTTGTCTTTGAGAAAATTTGGCATGTACTGTACCTGATATACATCCTAAATAATCAATATCGAATCGAATCAGAAATTGAACTGAATTGCAAGTTTATAAATCAGAACCAAATTGAATTGTGAAACTCAAAAACCCAGCCCTAGCTTTTATTCATTATTTGAATACTTTTTTTAAAAAATTAGTTAATTTTTTGTTATTTGCCTGTCGATTTTAAAAAAATGTAGGCTTAATTTATTTTATTCTGGTTTTAGTTTTAATTTCCAGTCAGTAATTTTTGTCATTTAACAAACACATTTTAAATAGTTGACAAGGCAGCATTTCTATTTTTCGTTTAAGTTTAACATTTGTATTTTATTTTATTTCTGCTCTATTTCAACTAAATTTAATGTTAAATAACAATAATAACCTGCCTTTTTTTGTACAATGAAAGTCAATGGGGTCATCTGTTCTGTTCATTGGGACCCAACATTCTTCAAAATATCTTAATTTGTGTTTCACAGAAAAAAGAAATTCATACAGGTTTAGAAATGACATGAGCATGATGACAATTTTTAACTCCGTCACCCTAAGCATATCTTTAAAGTGTAACTTTAAAAGTCTCACACTGTTTACACCACATCTCACATTAAGTACATTTGCATCATGGCAAAGTTTTTTCTCTTTTACATGCTGGCAAGTTTTGTGTAGCCTAACATGACTCATTAAATACAGGAAGTGTAAAAACCTAGTTAAGGCTGAATTAAAAACAATCCACTGCACCCAGACCAAAAAAGGGAAAACTGCCAGAACTCCGCAGGCAAGCCCATCCTTGTTACACCCCTGTTAGTGTGTTTTCAAAGTAATAGAAACCGCTTTCGCCTCAAACCTCAAGTACAGTGCCCCCCAACATCAAGGTTAATTACCTCTCTTTCCAACACTCTCCTTTTGAGTCTTTATGAGTGTTTGCCCTGCACCTTCATCTGCTCTGTATTAACAAAAAGAGTAGGCCTAGAAGCAAACACACACAATGCTTCTGCCGCCGCTAGTGCTGTGTCAACGTTTCTCAGATTAAGAGGAAAGAATGTCCTTCCTGATAGCTGAATACCGCAGTAATGTATCAGCAGGGGACAGGAGGAAATCACTGAGAAGGAAAGACAGAGAGAGGAATCCCCAATAGAAATGTGTGTTTGTGAGACTGCAGTATTCAGTTACAGTGAAAGCTGCGTATGAGCCTGCAAGCTAGTATTTAGAATAAAATCCACCTTGATTTATTCAGCATTCAAAATCTCACAGGCAAAAAAGATGCATTGTTCAATGTCATTGTTCAATGTACATTTCTGCTTATAAATCCTCCAAAAGTCAGTCCAACTGACTTCTACTGAAAGGACCTCATGATTTTTCTGGAACAAGTTCACATCATAATTTTTGTGGTAATCAACACAAACGCCACAAAGGTTATCAATTACTGCATAATCGACTCTGGCAACAGTTAAGAAACGCATTATTTCCGCAAAAACACATAAATACACAAGCTGTTTGTAGACTGAAGCAGGTGATATTCTCCCTCTCTTTTGCTCTGTAATTGGTCTTCCGAGTTTCCCAGAGGCGGGTCATGTATATTAAGCACACCTGTTCATTACATCTGCAGTGGGGCTGTTGGGTTTAGCGTACAGAATAAGACCACGTCGCACAGTAATTACTGAACATTCACGCTGCACAGCCCACGCGCTTCAGCACGAACTCGAATACATGTGCAAACATAATTTTCTGTCTTTTAGGTGTACAGATACCCATACACAAAGACTAGTGTTATTCCAAACAACCAAGAGGTGTCAGTCTAACATTCTTTGAATAAAAGGGTGACATCACAGTTGAGTGACATCATAGAGTTCACCTACTTCTAGTTGAACAACATATTGCAAAGTTACTTAAAACTAGTGCTGGGCAATGATTAATCGCAATTAATCACATTCAAAATAAAAGTTAGTGTTTATACAATACATGTATGTGTACTGTGTATATTTATTATGTATATATAAAGACACATACAGTATATATTTTGAACATTTTTACATGCATTTACATGTATGTATTTATATTCATATAATTTCTATTATATGTAACCCTGGACCACAAAACCAGTCATAAGGGTCAATTTTTCAAAATTGAGATTTATAAATAATGTGAAAACTGAATAAATAAGCTTTTCATTGATGTATTTGCTATGATAGAACAATATTTGGCCGAGGTACAACTATTTAAAATCTGGAATCTGAGGCTGCAAAAAAAAAAAAAAAAAAAAAAAAAATCAAAATATTGAGAAAAATCACTTTTAAAGGTGTTCAAATGAAGTTCTTAACAGTGCGCATTACTAATCAAAAATTAAGTTTTGATATATTTACAGTAGGAAATTTATAAAATATCTTCATGGAACATTATCTTTACTTAATTTCCTAATGATTTTTGGCATAAAAGAAAAATTAATAATTTTGACCCATACTATGTATTTTTGGCTATTGCTACAAATATACCCCAGCGACTTAAGACTGGTTTTGTGGTCCAGGGTCACATATATAAATATATTTGATATATAATCATAACATTTTTCTTAAATACATGTGTGTGTATTTATATATACACATAATAAATATACACAGTACACACACATATATTATGTACACAAAAACTTTTATTTTGGATGCGATTAATTGTTGCCCAGTACTACTTGAAACACTACAAATTATCTGTGCAATTATTATAATAGCATGGGCAAAACATTTTACATAGCAGTCTGAACAATCCAAAGAAAGCAGAACTAGTTCTCCCTTACAGATTTCTCATAACAGCGTCGATAACTTACAGTAAATATCATGTACACTTCTATTCAGCACATATTGACTTCTGTGATGTATTTTCAATGCTGGGGAAAATCTTCAAAGGAGAATTCTAGCTCTCGAAGTGAATACGTGCACAAACGTGCACTCACCCACAAACACACATATCTATAAATCCCTTTTGAAGAGGAAAGCATGAAATAACAGTAGATACGTTGGACAGAAAACAGAGGAATGGATGAGGATGACTCACTAAGATAAAGAAGAAGAGAAAGAGAGAAAGAGGGAGAGACAGAGAGAAAAGGCCAAGAGGATCTACCCACACACTCTTTTATCACCAGCAGGCAAAGCCGCTACCGGCCCCAATCAGGCCTGATTACACACCGAGCACAGGGCGTCTGCCCTCCAGGCATGAGAACACACCTGTCAATCATACCGGAGACCCCAAACCGAGCCAGGGATGCATAACTGAACAGAAATCGACATCGGAGAAAGAGGGAGAGGGTTTACTGCACAGCTCAGTATAATTTACTTTATTTATATATAAGTAAGAGGGGTCAGAGAATGCATTTAGTTCTGCTGTTAAGAAGGTGTTTGCCAAAACAATATTTTACACATATTCCATTTTATCCAGCACGAAAAAATTCCTTCTGTGGCAAGGTGCAGAAAGTTCTTTGGTTTCATAGCATGCTTTTCGCACTTGAGGTCATGCCTACAGTGACTAAATAATAGGGTCGGAAATTAACGAGGACTTGAGGACAAAATGAACAAAAATGCTGCATAAATTCAAGAAAAAGAGGCAAAAAAATGCCCTTACACAATTAACAAAATACAATGGCTGTCATGATTAAAAGGAAATGTGAAAATGAATTAAAAGTGTCAATTCTAAAAAAGTGTCAAGTGTCTAAAATACGTTTAGATTCGCTCACACTGCATCGGAATTTATGTGCACTTTTTTGTGCACTGTTCAATCTTATAACCATTCAAATGCGTTTCTGTTGAACTTGGGAATGCATCTGCCAATCACAAACACTTAGATTAGTCAGCACTGAAAACACTGAAGCTGTTTTTGAGTGTGCACGCTCGCAAATTTCCTCATCATAAAAAACACAGTGCAGACGCGATGTAAATAAAAATAAAATCATTTCATAGCCTTAGTGATTATAACAAGAAATTTTGCATAACGTGCTAGATTTGGCTAACATCATGGACCGACATGTTTGTCTGTGAAGCCAGAATGTGAGGTGCTCAAACGGAAACAAAAAGTTTTATATTGTTTTCTATATCTATATTAATAATCATTATTACAATATAAAGAGCAATAATCTACAATAATGATTTTTGTCATAATATTGCAGCCCATTGAGTGTCTGTTTTTTACATGTATAATTTAGATTGAATTTTAAACAGTCTATTGTTATAGACAACAGTTTAAAACATTGATTATAGTAATTGGGTATATTTAAGTACTGACATTAAAGACACATGGTTTTTATAATAAGGTGATTATAAAAAAATTGCCCTCACGAATATACAAAAATGCCCTGGGAAATTAATTCCAGGGGGCAAATATTTCCCCTTAAATGGAAAAGTTAATTTCTGACCCTGCTATATGATTTTAAGAAAAAAGTCAGAATAGTAAGATATAAACGTGGAACTGCAAGATATCAGCTATGACAGAGATGATAACTCACAAAAAAGTAGAACATTCTGAAGTGTGACATTTAAAAGATTTTGCAATTGCCTTTTAATTTTTTATTCTGTGGTTGGGAAAAAAAAAACAGAATTGAGAGGCGTAAACTCAGAAAAAAGTCAAAATTGCGAGATCTAAACTTAGAATCTGCAAGAAGTCAGAACTGTCAGATAAAAAGTCACAATTATCTTTTTTATGTTTTATTCTGTGTCAGAAAGAGGCTTCTAGAAGTCACTGATAGTCAGGAGGCAACAAACAATATTAGAAAGCAAGAGTATGTACTGTACACTTTTGGGAAGAACCATTTGTCTTTGGAATATATTTAAATATAGAACATGTCTTGCGGAATACACTTAAAAATCCATTATGCAGCTTCTTCAGGGCATTTAAAAAATAAAATAAAAAATACATTTAAATGCTAAAAACATCTCACGGATTCTCCAAGGGGTACGTAAACTTATGAGCACTGTATATCAGAGTGGACATGTGTGCATACTTAAGACCTGCAGACAAGACACTTGAGTGTGTGTGTGTATATATGTATGTATGTGTGCGTGTGTGTGTTTATCCATTATGCAAAAAAAATGACATTCTAGATTAAGAGCACCAAACAGAGCTCCATAACCTTCATACTATGGTAATTGTATTTAAGGATGTGGGCCTGGTGAACAAAAAATTGTAGAGAAAGAAACAGAGATGAAGAGACAGAGAGAGGGGAATATGTACTGTATTGCATTGTACTGTAATACTGTAATATGTATTGCATTGTATAAATTTCCATTCATTAAGGCCCCACAAGCTCCAGTCATTCCTTTAATGCACCACAGTAACCATAACCCTCATCCTAAAACTACCAACAAACCCTCTTTTAATAAAGCATATGATATAAAAATTGTGATGCAGAACAAAAAACAAATTAAATCTATCTGTAACATATCAGCTCCAGCCATCAAAAAAAATCTGTCGAGTTTTACATGATTGACATAATTGTGTGCTGTCTGGGTTTTTCTTTTTCTCTAAACCAGTAATGTCAAGGCTGTCAGCCTCTCTCAGGTTATGACAAATGGCAGAAAATATGGGTATTGTGGTGTACGAGTGAGACAAATCATCTGTTAAATGTTTAGGTGAAGGACAAGGGGGAGAAAGTCTTCCAAAATGTCAAGTTTCTAGGACACAACCCAAAGTTGCAATCTTTGACATCATATTCTATCCCTGTGGTAACAGACATTATTAGCAAATTAGCCAGATTGCCTGTTCATTCTGACCTTACTTTATAGTCACGACTGTTATGAAATATGGTTGTCACTGACTGTGCGAATTTAGGCAGTTTCATGTCAGTCAGTCAGCACGTAACCTGTACATCCTTCAGCCAATCAGAACTACAGCAAAGCTCAAAGATTAAGAAATAATGACTTCCTTTAAACACAATGCTATGCTACCAAAGCCCCGCCTATAAACCCGTAGTCTCCATGCTTAGGTGACTGTGCAAGTGTGCAGCTGGATCTATTTGGAGACATAATTAAACCGTAAATTGCTCGTTATCACCCAGTGGGGCTAGCAGGACGCTTGCCGCAGAAGGTCGATTGCGATGCTCTCCTTCATTCGCGCAGACTCCAAAAACAAGTTTTTTTCCCATTACATGCACTGTTGAGCTTCCTCTGAGACTGCAGCGAGGCAGCGTCTCTCTCTCTCTCTCTCTGCTTTTACACATCTGTCTGTCCCAATTCTCTCTTCCAAACAAAATTCGAGTTTCTTCTCTTCCCCTCCTTTGGGTCCCGAGGCTGTTTGCTCTGTCGCCTAGATGTGATCTCATACAGTGTGTCAGCAAGAACACACGGAGCGACAACACACAGGTGAAACGCAGAGGAGAAACCACATCAGCGGTGGAACACCTGTCTCGCTGAAACACACCCACACATGGAAAGAAAAATCTGGTCTTTGCGTACAGTTCCTTCTGTACGGTAGGGCTTTTAGGCACTGGTGAGCTCTTTCAAGCTCTGGATCAAAGGTGCTCCAAAAATCACACCAAGCTCCTGAGATGTGGTAAAACATCAAAGGCATCTTGTAGGGCTGTGAATGGACTATAAGAGGGACGTGGGGAGATTCTGGATGGAGCTTCTGCTGCTCACCCTCTTGATACTCAATTGGGGCCTCGGTTGTGGAAACAACTAATGGCTCGAGGCGATTTACTGCAGAGAAGTTGCACAATTAGTAAATTATGAATTACTGGAGTGTTTAGTGAATGTATCAGTGATGTTAAAATAAAATAATAAAATAAAATGCCAGTATTAGATGAAAAACATCCATGATGTTTCTGATGGCTTTATTCTTGTGCAGTCCCCTAATTCCTAAAAGCTTGAGGGTCCTGCATAATGACTGGCCAGCAAAACCTCGACAGCCAACCTCAATAGGGAGGCAGTGGGTCTTCCACCCCCTGTTCCGACATTCGCTTGCCAACTCCTCGTACTTGGCCCTCTTCCGTTCAAACGCCTCCTCCATCCGGTCTTCCCAAGGCACAGTTAATTCCAGTAGGACCACCTGCCTTGATGACTCTGAAAATAGGACCATGTCCGGCCTAAGCATGGTTGAGGCGATGGTTTCTGGGAATTTGAGCTGCCTTCCCAGATCAACCTTTAGCTGCCAGTCTCTAGCTGTTGCCAGGAGTCCACCTGCTAGGTTCCTGTTCCCTGGTGGTTTCTCTCCAGCCTTGACAAACACGATTGAGCGCTGTGCTGGCTGCTGGTGTTTGCTGAGAGAAATCCCTGTGCTGATCACTTCAGCGATTACCCTTAACACCTGATCGTGGCGCCACCGATAACGCCCCACACCTTCAGGCAGCAGCTTAGTATGTGCTCCAGGGATCCTCTTTTTTGGCATAGGGGGCATGCAGGGTTCTCTTTCAGGCCCCAGGCAAAGAGGTTGGTTGGGCTGGGAAGGACATCATAGACTGACCGGATAAGAAACTGGAGCCGATATGGCTCCGTTTTCCATAACTCAGTCCACGAGATCTTTCGGTCCATTGCTAGTTCCCATCGGGTCCACGCCCCTTGTTGTCACATCCCCACTATCGTACTCATGCGCCTTTCCTCCACTCCTGCTCGGATCTCCTCTTGGACCAGCTGGTGCCTGTCCTTTCCCTGGGCCTTATCATATCGAAGTTTATGATTGCAACCAAGCCCTGCGCGTCCCAACGCCACTGACCCCACCAGCACTGTGTCGCAGCCGTGTCTCAGCCTGGTTGACCGCCTCCTGGGCACTCCACTTCCTACCCGTCCTCACTTTGATGCCGGCTGAGGAAACTTTGGTGTCCGCAGATTCTCTGTACAGTAGCACCTCCCTTGCTCGGGAAACCATAAACTCCTCCGACAGGCTACTGAGGGGGAGTTGTAGCTTGTTCTTCCTTCCATATAAGGCTATGCTGGTGATACTGCGAGGGAGGCCCAACCACCTACATAGAGAGTGGCTGATCTTCCTCTCAAAGCTTTCGACAGTAGTTAAGGGAACGTCATAAACCAGCAGTGGCCATAGGAGTCATGGCAGAATCCCATGTTGGTAAATCCAGGCTTTAAACTTCCCTGGCAGCCCTGACTTGTCCACTGCAGCAATCCAGGTATGCAGCTCTTTTCCAGTTTCCTCAAGTATGGCTATATCCTTAAGTGTGCTGTTGAAAACTTTTCCCAGGCTCTTAACTGGCTTCTCTGTGATTGATGGAATTTGCACTCCTCCAAGGGAAAAACGGAACTTGTCAGTTACGTTTCCCTTCCTCAACACAAGGGATCGGGACTTGGCTGGCTTAAAGTCCATCCGGCCCACCTGACGAGGCGTTCCAAACCTTGGAGGATCCATCTACAGCCTGGTACAGATGTTGTGGTTACCGTCAGATCATCCATAAATGCGCTAATAGGGGGCTGTCACACACCTGACTGGCTAAGTGGGCCTCTGCATTCCACCTCTGCTGACTTAACTATCATATTCATAGCCAACGCAAACAGGATCACTGAGATGGTGCACCCTGTGATTATTCCTTTCTCCAGCCTGTGAAAAGCAGATGTTATTGATCCAGAGGTGACTCTCAACTTAAAGCAGCTATAATAGTCCAAAATGAGGTCCCCGATCTTTTTTGGAACGTGGTGAGGTTTCCACCACCTTATGCGGGATTGACCCATAAGCATTGGCGAGATCGAGCCACAGCACTGCCAGATCGCCGCCACCTTCACGAGCCTCCCGGATTAGCTGGGTGATTGCTCCTGTGTGCTCAATACAGCCTGGAACTTTTGGGATCCCATCCTTCTGTACACTGGTGTCAATGTACCCGTTCTGCAGGAAGAACTCCGTCATGCGTCGGGCAACAATACTGAAAAATATTTTTCCCTCCACACTGAGGAGTGAGATGACCCTAAACTGCTCGATGTTACTTGAGTTCTCTTCCTTAGGGATCCGGACCCCCTCTGCATGTCTCCACTGCTGCGCCACTTTCCCCCTCCTCCAAATGACTTTGATGATTCTCCATAGTCGATGGAGGACTTTGGGGCACCTCTTATAGACCACGTAGGGAACTCCACTTGGACCTGGTGCTGAATTTGTCCTAGCTGCTTTGACAACCTTCTGCACCTCTCTCAGGGTTGGATCCTTGAGGTTAAAAGCCACACTGGGTTCTGGTGGAGATATTAACATGCGACACGGACCAAGGTCTTGGTCTCTGGCATTTACAGTTGGTTTATTTGCCCAGTTAAAGAATTTGTTGTGTTATTAATAGTTTTAAACGTTCTCCAATCATTAGTCAGAAATGTATGCAAGTAGCAAGGACAAAACAACTGTTCTCTTTTTGTACCTCAAAACATTTCATGTGAGTAACAACACACACAACCTTGCCAAAAAGGGGCTTAATTTTTAATACTGATTAGTTCAGCTGTGATTTTCAGTGGTACACTGTGGTCCAATTTTATCACAGAGCAATTTGTGCCGACACTGAACACGGTGACTTTCAGTCCAAGTAAGTGACAGCACTCAACACTCAACAGCGGATTATACGGCGTTCAGACAGGACGTCACCTTCCTTACAAGAACAGGTACATGGAGCGTAACTGAACAGAACAGAACACAAGGGTCTGAAGAAGTGTTTTTAAAGAACTATTTCACCCTGACAATGCACCATGAATGACTGAGACTGCAGGCATTTGGCAGAACTCATGGCGTGACAGCCAATACAATAGTACAGACCAATAATTAAAATAAAGAGAAGAAATTGCTCCCCTTAAATTGGACAAAACGACCATCTCTAATTGTAATTACTGTGTAAATGAATTTTTTGTGGTGCAATTCACATAATACAAGAGCCATTAGCTTTACAGCCATTAGTGCTTAGGTGAGATATGGATGCTGCATCAAGGCTTAAAATAAAATAAAATAAAATAAAATAAAATAACATAACAACTACTATAAATAATACACCTACATCAAATCATAAAAAATAAATCAGCATTTATTTCTAAAATTAAAATAATAATAATGACAACAACAACATTTTTCTACCTCACTCTCTCAATAGATAATTTATTTCTTAAAAAAAAAAAAAAAAACCTAAATCAAATCAATTCTCAATAGAGTCTCTATAGATACTCTATAAAATTAAAATACAATAATAATAATAATAATAATAAAACTAAATTAAATAATAAAAATAAAGTATTTTTATAATGAAATAATAATACAAAATCAAATACAATCATTTTCTGTCTTTTTTTCTCCATAAATATAAAATAATAATAATAATAATAATAATAATAATAAATCTAAATCAAATAATAAAAAATAAATAAGCATGTATTTCTTAAATTGAAATAACAATAAACCTAAATTGAATAAATAATAATCCTAAATCAAATAAATTGTGTCTCTATAAATACATACAATAATACAAATACAATAATAATAATAATAATCCAAATAATAAAAATAAGCAAGTATTTATTTCTTAAGTTATAATAATAATAATAAAAGAAATATTTATTTAAGTTATAATATAATAATAATAATAATAATACAATTAAATAAAAAAATATTTATTTTACTATATCTAAAATATAGTAAAAAAAAACAAAAAACAAAAAAACAAAATCACAGCCATTTATTTCTAAAATACAATACAAAATCAAATAAAAAATGTCTCTCTCTATAAATAGAAAATAATAATAGTAATAATAATTAATACTAATAATAATAATAAACTTACATCAAATCACAAAGTATTACAATTTTCTATACATAAACATCTAAAATATAGTAAAAATCACAAGAACTATTTATTTCTAAATGTAAAATAAATAAATAAATAAATAAATAATAAGAAGAAGAAAACTAAGTAAAACAATTAAAAATAAGCAATTCTTCCTTAAATTTAAATAATATTATTATTATTATTAATAATAATAATAATAAAACTTACAAACAATTTGTCTTTTTCTATAAATAAATATATATTAAAATATACATTTATAAATACACACACACCTATATAATCTGTTATCTGTATTTTTGTATTGTTATATGGCCTTTCTCTTTCTCGCTCTCTCTCTCTCTCTCTCACACACACACACACACACACACACACACGTTTTAAAACACACAAAATTAAAGTGCAAGCGATCTGCTTTTGTTTACAGAGATCCCTTTTTTCCAAGCCTTTTTTTTTATTGTGTTTCTACCCACAATCAAATCATGAGCGTCTAAAGAGCGGGTGGAATTAGCACAATGACGCAACCGCCTGTAGACAACCTCCGCCAGTTCTTAACCCCCGTCCCCCTCCACCCCATCCAGCTCAGAGCCGCTGCTGTAACCATGGTGACAGGCCAGTGAAGGGCTAGAACAAGTTTCAAGGTGAGCTAGCGCGTCGCAGTGAACTGTGGAGAGATGGATGGCGGTGTCTCCGCGCTACACGGGTGACTCCGACGCGTTTGCGTGCCTGGGAACACATGCAGGTGCACAGACGCTAGAGATGGTGGAGAGTACAGCGGGTGGAGTGATGAAGCTTCGGATGTGGAGCGCCTTCCCAAATCCCCGCTGCTGGGTTGTGACAGGAAGCTGATTACTGTGATTCCAGCTCACACTCTGTTCCTGTCTCGCTCCATCCCTGCGGCTCCACCTCGGGACAGAGGAGCCTAGTAAAACTGCGTCCTCTATAACGGAGAGCGGGGCAGTAAAAACCGAGTACGGAGCGTTCGCTCGTTTTACTGTTTCTGAGGCAGGGAACGGTCATTTTCTCTCTCATAAGGGGGTTGTAGTATTTCATGCTGTGTAAAGGTCAGTTAATGCTCGCTTCCTCTTCGTGTTCATCAACTAAACAGACCTGTTCTGCCACATTGCGCAGCGCAATATAGATCCGGTCTCTTTTCGGTCTCTAGTCAAAGCATTACCTTATAGCGTCCTTGAGCGTCATACACACTGCTGCAGGCAAATAATGTGACCAAACGTGAATTACTGACTGATTACAGAAGCATTGCCCTGAATACAAAACGCCACTGCGTGATTGTTAAAATGACCCTGTAATTAAACCTTGCATATTTTGCTTACACCTGAGGGGGGGGGGATGTCTTGGAACTACAACTAATTACCCAGTCAAACAATAAATAAATGAATTCACGATAAGAAGAACGTTCCAGGCGAAAGCAAATGTCGTGATAGAGAGCTGGGCACTGCTTATGAACAGGTGCTTTATGGGTTTATGCTCATTTGGTCATTTCTGATAAAACGAGTCTTCGGCTGAATTTCTGAAATTTAAACCATTATTAATAATAATAAAGATCAAAATCACTTCAAATCAAATATGGTGGCAGTAAATGAAATTAAAAAGAAAATAAAATTGATAAAAATAATACATCTTTTTTGCCCATATGGTCTGAAAGGAACATTTTTGTATTATTTATTTATTTTTTTTATTTTTACATTAATATTCACTTATGCTCATATGATAGCTTTGAATAAGAAATATTTTTACATTTAAGTTATTTTTCATGAAATGAAAGAAAAAAACACTTTTCAAATCAACTACAGTGTCAGCTGGCAAAAGTAAAATAATATAAAATAATAAAATAACTGACTAAATATATAATATAATATACACTTGTTGAAAAATTAGAAGCTAAACTGCCATTTAATACCTTTGTGTAAAAATATATTTAAAAAAATAAAAAAAAAAA